>OU026153.1:127777578-128377578 GCA_907269105.1 Volucella inanis
GGAAATCAAAATCCCTTGATTTTTCTTCAACCAAACTCTAAACCGTCAAATCGATAAAATGACTACGCCACACACGGGTTGATTTTGATTTGATTTTAGTACAAGGGAAAGATGTATGGAACGCTGGATAGTAAAGAATGTTTTCGAAAGATGTCATGGGAATATAAATATCAACATCCTACAAGAGGTACAAGTCAGGTCTAAAGCACGCCATACACGATTCAAATCAGTTGTCAACTCAGTCGGTTGTTCCCCAAATCAAATCGTGTGTGGCCTTGTCATTTGAACGATTTGACGGTTGACGATTTGGTTGATGAAAAATCAAAAGATTCGAAGTTGACTGACAAGTCTTTCAACTTGATTGAACCATGTGTCAAATTTAAGAATTTGAAGTATACCTACATTCATTGTGAAATCGTCTGTATATGCGGTGGTCGTGTTTTTTTTCTTGGGCTAAAATCAACAATTATTTTTAAATTAAAAAGACATGAAGTGGAATAGGCATTTGTGGATAGAGTTGTTTGATCTCCTTAAAGAAAATTCAGCACTTTGGAAAATTAAGAGCCCAAAGTACAAAAATAAAATGAGGAAAAACCAGGCGTGGAAATTACTGCTGCAAAAATTTAAAGAGATCAAACCTGATGCAAATATAAGCACACTAAAAAATCGGATAACGAACATAAAAACATGCTACCGCCGCGAATAAGAAAATATCGGACTTCATGAAATCAGGTGATGTATAGGGAAAAGTTTATGTACCGACCTTATAGTATTTCCATGTGTTAGATTTTCTAAAAGACCAGGAGAATGAAGCAGATAGTATTTCCTCTCTTGATTTTGATGTTGCGGTAAGTACCTATGTACTTATTTTTAATATACCTTCAAATCTTATACCTATGTTCTCATTTCAGAAAACTCCATCAAAGCAAGCAAAGAATGATCCAAAGAAGGAGTTTTTGCAGCAAGCCACATGCATCTAGAAAATATGAGCCGAAAAGAAGAATTGCAGGAGGATGAAGCTGATGTCTACGCAAAATCTTGGGCATGTTCCTATTGAAAAATGGATGCCGAGCAGCAGCTGTATGCCAAGAAAGCTATTGAGGAGATTTTAATTCAAACAATTTTCGCTCAACGCAGTAAGCGCATGATCACCGTGTTCATCAAGCGTTTCATCACCTCGTAGAATTCCTGGTCAGTCCATACATTTTCTTCCATCACCGTCAGGGGCTTCAAGGACACCAACTTCAATTAGTTTATCTTCCTTGCAGAACATTCAATTCCCTGCATATGTAAGGGTTCCAGAACCGCAGCAATCTAATTCACTACCCAATACACAATTTTTCGTTAGCGATCAGAATAAAGAAGCGTCTTATTCTAGTATTACAGAATTATTCTAGGATAAGCAGTTCAAATAAAAAAGTCCTTTTTTCCATATTTTTTGTTTACTTTTATTTATTTATTTTTTTTCTTCCTTTTCATTACAAAATATACATATATTATAGTAGAACAATAAAACTAGTTTGAACTTAATTTAATATTGTGTTTATATATGCGGATAACGGATATTTCTATTTCTACAAATAGATCGTAGAGTTACTCAATGAGCTGAGTTCAAGTCCAACCGGTATGTGGTTTTCAGGTAACGGTATAGCTTCATGGGACCATTCTTCTTCTTTAAATAACTATGTAAGAAACAGCAAGCTAAGACAATTTTGGTTGCTTTTTCAGGACACAAGTTTATTGCTTTAAGCAATACTTCAAAGCAGTGCGAACTCAAGCATTTGTTAAAATTTAACTAATGCGCAGATATTTGGGTGCCTGAATATGGCTTTATTATGTATTCCTTCAGTGGGAAAGCGTCACAGGCCACGAATTTATACGGCAGCTTTTCACTGCCTGCAACAAGTTCTTCTGCATTTGGAATACTTAGGGAATTAATCTCTAACATTCTAGCAAATGTGGTGTGTCCTAAAACTCCGCCATCGGAAATTCGTCCATTTTTTCCAACATCAACCACTAGAAACTCACTATTTGCATTAACAACAGCCATCAGGACTATGCTGAATGACTTTTTGTAGTTGAAGTAATATGATCCGGAATGCGGCGGTCTCTTTATTTCAATGTGTTTGCCATCAATAGCGCCAAGACAATGTGGGAACCCGCTAACATTGAAAAATTTGTCGGATTCAAATTTCCACTCATCAGTAGTTTTCGGTATCTAAACAAGAGCACACAGAATCACAGAATTATTTGTTAATTTAAGGAAGCAATACTCCAAAAATATTACCTTGATGTATTCGTTCAACAAGGATATTATGGCTTTACAGGTCTCCGTCACTATTTTCCCAATAGCCTTAGGAGAAACAGCATAAAAAAAATTTAGGTTCTCAAAATCATTTCCCTTGGCGAGGTATCTAAGAGTATTTGAGAGTCGCGTTTCCGGAGATATTGCATCTCTTATAAAAGTATCCTCTTTTTTAACAAGTGAAGTAACTTTTTCTAAAACTTCTTGAAAGGCTTCTGCATTCATTCTTGTAAAATTCGAGAAATCATTCGGCTCATTTATTTTTAGTTCTCTTATTAATTTTCGTTTCCAAAACTTTTTCTTATTTTTTAGCCATTCTTTCATCCAAATTCTACGTTTTTTAACTTCCATTTCTTCAGTTTCACTATTAACACATTCTGCAATTATCATTAATGCTAATACTTTTCTTTTATCACTCATCATTCAAAATTTATGCCGCATCGTACCATTTCAAAAAAAAAAATCAAAAAAAAATTATAATAATATTTTTGACAGTAGAAGCAGTCTTTCAATTCAGTTGATGTGGTGTGTGGCCAAGTATCAATTCAGTTGACAACTCAGTTTACAACCGAATTGAATTGTGTATGGGCTGCTTAAAGTGGAATTTGAAAAAGTAGTTTAAGTAAGAGATAAAGTTAAGTAAAAGTGGGAGAGAAGAGCTATTGAATTCTAAATTGTAATTGCATTTGCTAAAGCGATTGTATTGAAAGGCATAACTTTCCATCATTTCTACCCACACAATCGTTGTAACATACAAGGAAAAAAAGACTTAAAAATAAATAGTGTTTTTGTGTTTGTGGTAAAGCTGTCATGGTTAGAAAATTATTGCAATTGACTGGAGGAACAGAAGAACAGCCTTGAAAAAAACCTGGACAAACAAAAGAATAGCATCGAATTAAAGAAAAGTTTGGAAAGAAAAGAAAACATTCAACAGCGAAAGTTTGAAGAAATCGAAGAAAAATTCGAACAAATGGACAGCAAAGTTGAGCAACTGACAAACGAGCTCAACACAGTGCGAAATCAGAAACTTCGGGAATGTTCTTAAAGCGGATCTCATGGTCTGCGTATAAGAATCAGTCCACAATAGTTTTTTGTCCGAACGAAAATATTCAAAAAACGGTTTTGCAAAACCGCATGCGGCAATAAGAAAAAAACTGCAACAGCTTCAAGCAGACGTTAGTAGACTGGAACATTTGTCATATCCCATCGCAGGACAAGAAATAATCGAAGAAATGGTAAAAGACACATCTATCAGGGGAATCGCGGATTCGAAGCTACAGTCAGCAGTAAGGATGACCGGAAAAAGAAACCCTTCCTAAAGCACTTGCGTTTGTTCTGATGATGGAAACAACCAATCAAGCTATATATATATATATAATATATGTAAATCGTGCAACACCGGCTGCGAATGTACAGTGTATGGAAATCAAAAACTCTGTAGACAAACTTATCAGTGAGTACGCTGATATATTTACTACACAAAACGAAGAATATGGACCTACGCAACTTGTTCAACACCAAATTGACACCGGATACGCCCTCCTAATCCGCCAACCTGCAACGCATCTTACATTGGCAAAACAGAAGCTGCCGAAATAATGTCGAAGATGAAAGTTCAGGAGCTGATTGAAGAATCGCAGATTCCGAGGGCATGATCCCTGTGAAGTACAAAGAAAGCAGCACGAGGTTTTGCGGAGACTACCGACGTCTTAACGATGTCATCAAAAAAGACAGCTACCCACTACCAAAAATTTATGACACTTTTAGTACCCATTCTGAGTACCTGGTTTTCAACACTTGATCTGAAGAGCGGTTACTGAAAGGTAGAGATTAGTCGAAAAGATCATGAGAAAACAAAGTTCCGGCTCACATGCGAAAAACCTGCTTAATGTATCTGGACCACGATATCGTAATATGTAAGACGTTCGAGGATTATCGCCAAAATCTTAAAGCAGTATTTGAGAGGCTGCGAAGCGATCATTTCAAGCTAAACTCAGAGTGTTGGGCCTTCTTTCGTCCGGAAGTAAAATACCTAGGCCACATTCTATCAGAGGAAGGAGTGAGTAAGTACAGATCCTCACAAAATTGAACCGGTGAAGAGTTGGCCAGCCCCCAAGGATAAACACTAACTGAGAAGCTTTTTGGCACTTGCTACGTAGTATTACAGAAGATTCGTAAAGGATTTTCTGGTTTTTCTTAGGAAAAAAACTTTCAGTTCAGGTGGTCTGGACGTGTAAAAATCATTCCAAGAACTCAAGGGGAAAGTTCCAAGACCAAGCTGACATAAAGTAACGGGGCGAATCCAAACTCTAAAGGCATATTGGGAACAGTGGGACTCACTTTGTATGCAAAATGGTTTGCTGAAGAGAAGTTGGGAAAGTGCAGATGAAACAAAATCTCGTGTGCAGCTAATCATACCAGTGTCTAGAGTCTGCCGAGCGCTTCTGGAAATACATGACAGAATCTCGTGAGGTCATTTGGAAATAAACAACACGTTGGAGAAGGGAACGTTTGTATTCGATAAGCGCAAAACAAGATGTCGAGAATTGATTTAAAAAGTGCATAAGGTGTGCGGCTACCAACGGATCAAAAGTAAGGCCACCGCGCCGAGTGCAATATAACAATGTCGGAGCATCTTTCGAACTGGCATCGCTGGCTCGTTACTTAAAACCTTAAATGGCAACCGATACACACTCGTAGTCAGGAATTACTTCAGTAAGTAGAAGCAAGTGTTTCCAATCCCAAATCAAGAGGCTACGACCGCAGCAGAAGAGATAGTCAACAATTGGGTGAGCGGATTTGGGGTTCCAATGGAGCTACACTCTGATCAAGGGCGAAACTTTGAATCAAAAGTCTTTCAGCAAGTGTACCAATATTTGGACATAAGAAAAGGACAACGCCGCTACACTCTCACTTTGATGGAAAAGTCAAGCGATTCCACATAACCTTGAACGAGCATCTGTCTTAGGTCGTGAGCAACTTCCATCGGGACTGAGATCGACTCTTCTTAATGGCATACCAGAATGCGGTCTATAGTTCAACAGGACATACACCATTCGAGATATTATTTGGTTAATTAGTTTGGTTGCCAAGTAAAACGAAATTCAGATCCCCACCTATGAAGCCCAAGGAAGTAAACGACTACGGGGATCACTTGCGCAGCAGGATTCACATGAAAATACCCGAAAAAATATGAGGTTTGCGTGCAACCGCATAAAGACTAGGTACAACATCCAAGCAAAATCTTCGAGCTTCAACGAGGTAGATGTGGTGCGGCCTATATAATCGCCTGCGTTAGAGAGGCAAATCGCCAAAAAATGCAACAGAACTGGAGATTGGCGAAAAATTACGGTGGTGCATTTGGATAGAATGTGTCATTTCAGCGAACGATGAATGACGGTGTTGTTCGGGACAAACAACTATATTGTGTGTTCTGGGTTAGATGAGACGAAAATTAATTTGGAATAATTGGAGAAGAAGTCTCCGAACGCATAGAACATTAAAACACGTAATTTCTTATTTTACAATATATTGACCTTTATTTGGTGAAGAGGTGAATTCAACTGTTCCAATCTGCTCTACGCACTAACCTCGTAATCTCTGTACCTTTAATTGGGTATATAATTATTTTCGTGCGTTTTTTTTTTTCAAAATTTGGAGGTTTATTTAAGAAAAATATGTACAATAGTATTATTCAAAGTATTGCCCATCTGAAGCTATGACTTTTTCCCATCTTTCTGGCAATTTGTGGATCCCATCCCAAAAGAACTGCGCCGGCTTGGCAGCCAATAATGAATCAAGCCAATTTTTGATATTCTGCTCTGATGTGAACCGTATTTCAGTGAGGGCGTTCTGCATCGACCGGAACAAATGGTAATCAGAAAGGACAATGTCTGGGCTATAAGGCGGGTGGGGTAAGACTTCCCATCCACTGTTTTCCAAATAGTTCTTAACCGGAATATCAACGTGCAGTCGAGCGCTGTCATGATGGAAAATTATTGCCTCGTGTCTGGTCGCATATATCGGGCGTTTAATGGTGTTCGGTAATGTTGTCTATTGATGGTTTCACCCGGTTTTAGCAGCTCATAACGGAGCACACCCATTTGATCCCACCAAATACAGAGCATTACCTTCGCGCCATGGATATTCGGCTTTGTTGTTGATTTGGCTGGTTGGCCGGGTTTCACATATGATTTTTTGCGCTTGGCGTTGTCGTAATGGATCCATTTTTCATTACCAGTAACAATCCGCTGCAAAAATGATTTCCCTTTGTGGCGTTCCAGCAGCATTTCGGACATGCAAAATCGCCTTTCGACATCTCTCGGCTTGAGTTCATGTAGAACCCAATTTCCTTGCTTTTGAATATATCCAGCTGCTTTTAAACCTTTTGAAATGGCTGCTTGAGTGACACCCAAAGATTCTGCGCGCTCTTCTTGGCAACAATCTTCATAGAGTAATGCTTCCAGTTCTTCATCTTCAAACTTTTTTGGCTGCTCAGGACGTTCATCGTCTTCCAAGCCAAAATCGCCACGTTTAAATCGTGCAAACCACTTTTGGCACGTTCGCTCAGCTAGCGCATTTTCGCCATAATCTTCCACCAAAATACGATGACTTTAGGCAGCAGTTTTCTTCATATTAAAGTAATGAAGAAGAACTCCCCGCAAAAACACTTTTTCAGGCACAAAGTTCGACATATTTGAGTGAAAATAAATTATTGTTGCTTACGCTTCAAATGAATGACATATACTGAAATGACGCACAATGACAGTAGCTTTCCAACGCGTGTTTCAATGGAATAATAACAATGAAATAATACAAGTTACACCATCTCTTAGCAAACCGCACGAAGTTATATACCCAATAAAACAGCCGGTTTTTCTATACATTGGTACGTATATGGTCATCGACCCTGCCTTGCATTTTATGTGCCATTTATAATACACTAATACTGTTACATTTGTTAACAATGCCCCCTACTTTACATTGTGGGAACGGGATGGCCCTATCGATGATTGCTCTCTCACTTCATGTGACAGCACTTCCATTTGATTGAAGGTGGTTGGAGTGACCCTTTCCTAGTCCCTTGTGGGTTTAGCGTAGGTTTGAGTGAGTCGACATGTTCCTTGACCTGCTGCCTGTCATTCTTGTGACGGTTCGGCAGATCATTTCGTGGTTTGTAATATTTTGCTTGTGTTGTAGGATATTTATTTATATGTAGATGGAAATATATGGGAACCAACATGCTCCCCATCTCCGAGTTTGGTGGTTGATGCTGATGGAGTTCCTCGTTTGGGTTCAGGTAAGGTGCGTGTACAAAAAATAAAAAGTATAAATTAGTAATTTGCTAATACTAATAGGTTTAAATGGTGAAAGTGGATATTTATCTGCATGGGTTATTTCATCCTATTGGGGAAGTTGACCTTAAGCACTGGTTTCGTAGTACTTTCTTATGATGTGTTTTCTTTTTGTGTTAATAAAGTTCATAGGGTTTATCGAGCTCAGAGTAGATTGGGGGTTCGGTTCGTTGATTCAGTTCATGGATTTTCATAAAACTCAGAGTAGATTGGGTTCGTTAGATCAGTTCTGTGGACTTTCACTTGTTTTCTATTTTAGAGTGTTTTACTTCGATTGGTCGACGAGTTTGCTACCGGCAAGGGGGAAAGTTTCGCGATCGAACGTTCCAATATTGAGTTTTCAGTTTTTAATGTCACCACGCGCGTAAGACCATCAGAGCCCAGATGTAGTTCGATAACTCGCGCGAGCAACCATGCGGATAGTGGGAGATTGTTTTCTTTAACTAAAACAATATCGCCGATTTTGATGTTGGTTTGAGTTTGCAGCCATTTTGGTCGATGTTGAAGGATGTGGAGATATGTTGAACTCCACTGTTTCCAAAAGTCTTGTGTTAAACGCTGGACGAACTTCCATCTGTTCGCAGTGGTGCTCCGATTAAGAAATGGCCTGACGTTAGAACATTTAAATCATCTGGATCTGTTGTCATCGGACACAGTGGGCGGGAGTTGAGGCAGGCTTCAATCTGTACGAAAAGTTTTACATACTCTTCGAACGTGAGCTTAGCTGCCCCAATGATTCTCTTCAGGTGAAGTTTTATCGACTTTACTCCCGCCTCCCATAGCCCTCCGAAATGTGGTAACGATGGAGGGTTGAAGTGGAATGATGTACCTTGCGTTGCCAAATTTTGTGCGACTTCAGCTGACCATTCTGCGGATATGAACTTGGCTTCTCTGAGCTCATTGTTGGCTCCCTTAAAATTTGTTCCGCAATCGCTGAACATGTTGCTGCAGCTTCCTCGTCTTTCGACAAATCTTCTGAATGCTGTGATGAATGCTGCAGCGCTTAGGTCGCTAACGAGTTTGATGTGTATGGCCTTTGTGGCCAGACACACAAACACAGCTATGTATCCCTTTGTTGATCTGTTGCACCTCCCTTTCCATAATTTTATTTCAATTGTGCCAGCGTAGTCGACAACTGTATTTGTGCAGGGTCGGCTAACCCTTACCCGTTCTGCTGGTAGGTTTCCCATTAATTGTTGTTACATTTGACCATTGTAGCTATGGCATCGGATACATCCGTGAATCGTTGATTTGACCATTCCTTTCAAGTTTAGAATGCAATAGCTCATTCGAATTTCTGCCATCATCATCTGTTGTCCACCATGCATGGTTCGTTGATGAACGTCGGTTACCACCAACCTTAAAAAATGATGCCTTTGGTGAAGGATGATTGGATGCCGTTGATGGAATGGTATTACTGAGTTGAGCAATCTTCCACATACTCTTAACAGTTCCTCTTCATCCAGAAATGGATTCAGATTGCGAATCACACTTCCTTTCGGTATTACCTTTTTCTGCTGAAGTGCCTTGATCTCTTCTTGGAACAGTCCCCTTTGAGCAAGTTTCACAAGTTGATCATGTGCTGATCTTCGTTCATTAGCTGTAAGGGGGGTTGTGTTTAGGGTTTGTGTTTTGTGTTTTTTAGGGTCTTTTAAATTGAACAAATAGCGCCGCCATATAGCTATGTTGCACACGAGGCGTTGTAGTGTTGAAATTTTTTGAAAAAATTCATTGTTGAGCAGAATGCTGTACAAAGTTGTTTGAAAAAAATTGGTTACTGGTCTTTTCAGGTTTCTACTCTAGAATGATTCCACCGTATCCTGTGTCAATATCTTTTCCTTACTTTCCACATTTGTTTCTGGTGGAATTGTTGTTGGAAATTCATCTGCCTTAAACTTGTGAAGAAAATGGGGCCCATGCCACCACAACTCGTTTTTAATGAGCTCCTCTGGGTTCAATCCGCGGGATCCAATGTCAGCTGGGTTGTGCTTGCTGCCTACATGTCTCCACGTTGCCTTGCTGGTTAACCTTTGGATTTCGGTTATTCTGTTGGCTACAAGGGTGTTCCGGGTGGATGGATTTCCTTTTATCCAAGATAAGTTGTCCATGGAATCCGACCAGGCAAAGGTCTTTGCCTCTTCCAGTTGCATAGCGGTGTTGATTCTGTTCATAAGTCTTGCCAGAAGCACTGCTGAACAAAGTTCTAACCTCGGCAACGATATACATTTTAACGGAGCGACTCTTGTTTTGGATGCTAATAAGTGTATATGTTCTTGACCGTTTTTTGACCCTCGTGCGGATATCACCGCCGCATACGCCTTTTCAGAGGCGTCGCTAAACCCATGAAGATGCACCTGGGATCCGTTTTCGTAGCCTATCCAACGTGGAATTTTCAAAACTTCCAATTTTTTTTTAGGTTTTTTCGCAATTTTATCCACTGCATTTCTATCTCAAGACTCATTGTGGAATCCCACGATAGTTCATTAGTCCACAGTTGCTGCATAATGATCTTGGCCTTGATTATGCATGGCAATATCCAACCCAACGGATCGAAGAGGCGTGCGATGTCGGCTAACACGGATCTTTTAGTGTGATTTTCGACCTTGGGTAGGTCGATTTTAAAATTAAAGGTATCTTTGGCTGGATGCCATTGGATACCCAACGTTTTAATGGCATCCGATGAATCAAATGTTAAAGGAAGATTCACTTCCCTTTCAGTTCTAGGTATCTGAACCAAAAATTTTGATGAATTACTGGCCCATTTACGCAGAGGAAATCCAGCTGCCATTAACACAGCTAGAATAACTCTTTGTAACCTGATGGCCGCTTCTTAGATAGAAGCCTTCGAAAATCGCATTAGTTACATAGAGGTGCGTTCGCTTGTTATCCACGGCTACCTGAAGCAACGTTCGTACTGCTAAATATGGTGCCGAAGCAGTACCGAACGTAACCGTATTGAGCGCGAAGGTTTCAATCGGTTTGTCACTTCCAGTTCTCCACACAATAACTTGATAGTTCGTGTCATCTGGTGCCATCCATATTTGCCTGTACATCATACTTATGTCTGCGGCAAACGCGACCTTGAATTTTCGCCACTGTGCAATGAGGTCAATTATATCCCTTTGTAGACGTGGTCCTACCATTAGATGATCGTTCAGCGATTTTCCGTTCGATGTCGTAGATGAGGCGTCGAAGACTACCCGCAGCTTTGTGGTCGTACTTGAGTTTTTAAATACTGTAGGAAATAGTACTCTCCAGTCGGCTCGAAATCATTAACTTCCCTCATATGCGCCAATGCGACGTTTTCGTCGATGCACTTGGTGTACTCTTCCTTTAGTTTGCTATTTCCCTCTAGCCTTTTTTTTATTTGTAACAGTCGTGCCATTGCTTCTCTCTTGGATTTTCCCATCTTTGGCCTCTCCTGTCGGCTCGAAATCACTAACTTCCCTGATATGCGCCAATGCGACGTTTTCGTCGATGCACCTTGTGTACTCTTCCTTTAGTTTGCTATTTCCCTCTAGCCTTCTTTTTATTTGTAACAGTCGTGCCATTGCTTTTCTCTTGGATTTTCCCATCTTTGGGAAGCCGCACTTCGTATCTCCCATCGCTCCTGCGCTGTGTTGTTTTTCTGAAGTGTAGTTGACACCTTTCCTCTCCTGTTAATTTCCGCTCTTCCAGGTTTTCCTCGATTTCCCAAAATTGACTGAGTTGTTTCTCGAGTGTTATATGGTGATTCTTTACTCTTACTGAGTTGAATTGCGGATCACCTTTAGTCGCTCCTGTCAATATTCATCTCAACTCTGTATTTTGTGCTATTGGAGATTCATTCTGACTCTTAATTAACCCACCTAGGATAATCGATGCGTATAAGTCGGGGCCTATGAGAAGATTAACCTTTCCAGGATAATTGTATGAGGGATCAGCTCAACAAAGTTTCGAAAGATGACTCCAAGGAGAAGTTTGAAACCTTTGGGTTGGTAAAATCGAGGTCAATTTTGGTAAAACAAACGCCCTAACATTGAGACAAAATGAGGGATTGGTCAAAGAAAATATTTTAAATTCAACCTGACTATTTGCAGTACATGTCGACGCTCCTCCTAATCCTGTCACACTTGCTTCCGCCCGCTGCTTCTTTAAGTTCAGCACCTGTGCGACATTTTCTCTAATACAAGTTGCCTCTGACCCTGAGTCTATTAAGGCTCTCAAGACCTGGTGCTCCCCGCTGGCAGAAAAAACCTTGACTAAAGCGGTGGCTAGTAGCACTTGGGATCGCATTTGGTTGAAATGCGAATTTAGAGCTTGGATTTGGGAAGATGAAGGCCCTGTTTGCCCACTGTGCCATTTGGATTGTGTTGGTTATCCGGTTATTGGGATGGTGGTGCCTATATTGTGTATCTGAATGCAACATGGTGTGGTGTTTATTTCCACATTTTTGACATCTGTTGCTGTTACTGCAGCTTGATGCGGTTTCGGCTAAACATGCACTCACATACCACCTTGACTTACGCATTTCAAATTCTTTTTTGAACTCATCAAAATTCGTTTCGAGCTCTTTTAAGAAAAGGTCTTGTTTTTCAATAGATTTCGCGATTTTTGCCATTTTGTTAAAATGTATTTGGTTTTTTCTAAGGCTATTATGCTATCACAATCACACACTGATATGGGCTTTAAGATCTCTGATAAGGACTTTAAATTTTCTGATATGGGCTTTAAATTGTATTTATTTGTACATAAAGTGCAGTAAAATTTCTTTAAAATATTTTATTGTTTGTAGATATTTTACAAAAAAAGGCAAGTCAAGAAATATGAACTTCCTACCTTATCTTTTCCGTACAGTTGTTGGCGGTCGCAGATAGCAGTTGAGCTTCTTAAAGCTGTTGTTCTTTGTTTTTCTGCACCGTTGGTAAGGTACAGTTGAGCTCCTTACTGTTGTTGTTAATCTCCCGTTCTGTATCGTTCAATTGTCTGCACCGTTGGCATCGTTCAATTTAGCTGGAGATGTGTTCCTTGAACTGTTTCTTTACGGATCTGGGATTAAATACCCCTACACTATCCGTAAATTATGTTGGTAGATGGGTACTGTTGCCGATTGACTGTCCGTCGCTGATCGGATATGATTTTTATTGGCTTGATGACCAACTACATTTATCCCACAGTACACTTTTATATTCGTTTAATGTTAATAAAATTAAACACGAAGTACTTGTTCTTTTTTAAATACTACCGGTTCGATTGGACCATATTCCTGGCTAGATGAGCCGAGAATTAATTTGGAATAATTGGAGAAGAAGTCTCCGAACGAAATAAAACACGTAATTTCTTATTTTACAATATATTGACCTTTATTTGATGAAGAGGTGAATTCAACTGTTTTAATCTGCTCTACGCACTAACCTCGTAATCTCTGCACCTTGTAAAACAGCTGGTTTTTCTTTACATTGGTAGGTATATGGTCATTGACCCTGCCTTGCATTTTATGTGCCATTTATAATACACTAATATTGTTACATTTGTTAACAATGCCCTCTACTTTACATAGGGATGGCCCTATCGATGATTGCTCTCTCACTTCATGTGTTGACAGCACTTCCATTTAATTGAAGGTGGTTAGAGTGACCCTTTCCCAGTCCCTTCTGGGTTTAGCGTAGGTGTGAGTGAGTCGGAATGTTCCTTGACCTGCTGCCTGTCATTCTTGTGACGGCTCGGCAGGTCATTTCGTGGTTTGTAATATTTTGTTTGCGTTGTAGGATATTTATTTATATGTAGATGGAAATATATAACATTGTGATATTTGAATAGAAGATTTCCATGTTTGAATAGCAGAAGTCGCAGTCATTGGAGAATACAGAATGGAAAATTTCAGCGAATATTCCAAAAAAAAACTAAAACTTTGTGGAACGCTGAATAGTACAGAATGTTCTCGAAAGAAGTCAGTTGGTATATACCAGCATCATACAAGAGGTGCAGGTCAGTCCTAAAGTGGTATTTGAAATGTAAATTACGAATAGTGATATATTGGTTTAAGTAAAAGATAAAGTAAAGTAAAAGCGATCAAGAAAAGCGAATGAATTCTACCATAAATTGTAATTGCATTGAATAAGAGGATTGTATTAAGAAGAATGAGTTCTATCAAAAATTTAACAGTATGTATTTCCAGCATTCGAGTTTGAAATTGTTCCAGCGTTCACAATCGGGAATATCGGGAATCTTCATTTCCGCTCACTATTCAATACAATTTCGTTTTCGTATCGAAGATTCATTGTATAAAGTTTCTCGTGGATTGTTGGAATTGCGGAAAGAAGTCATCATAAAAAGTATCCCATTAGGACCACCTATTTTTAAATTTGAAAAATAAAACGCAATATTTCTTTGAAAAGTTCTGATGTTTTTTATAAGAGCTAAAACATGAAGCTTATGTATGGAACACAGTATCCGATTAACGACGGCCTCATAACTGATGCCACACGTTGATCCTTTTGACAAAATTTTTGATGATATTTTGGGATATGTTCGGATCAATTTTATCAATGGCGCGTCGTCCTCCAGTTCAGGAACTCTTCTTGGGTTATTGGCATACACTTTTTCTTTCAAAAAAAGGTGTAAGCTGTTAACCCAAGAACTGGAAAAAGAGATTCGACGTGGCCGACTATATTCCAAAATGTCACCGCACATTTCGTCAAAAGGACAAACATCTGCCATCAGTCAAGAGGCAGAACGAAAACAATCGAATTGTTCGATAGTTGCAAAATTTTCATTTATTCGATAGTGCAATTAATATTTTTCAGAAATCATTCATACAAAACAATCGAGTGAAGAAAGCATCCAAATGTTCCACTATGAAGGTAAGTAAGAGTGGCGGTTGGAAAACCAACCCACTAAGGCCTATTGGTCCATTATGCTGCCATGTGGATTTATGATCCTCTTACTCGTGGAACGAGTTTGAGCTTATGATGAAGCGCATGAGACTGTTAACGTCTATATTCTTTAGATCGTTTAAGTCATTGTAGAAGAAAGCTCCTTGGTGGAGTTTTCTTCTTTGGGAGACATCTGGACATGTACATAGAAGGTGAAAGGGTATTTCCTCTTCCTCCTAGTCCATGCAGCTTCTACATAAATCGTTTGTAAAGGCATCAAGTCTTCTTGCAAGCTTGCCTATAAGGCAGTGTCCAGTGGTGTCAATTATGATGGCGCTGAGATGTATCCTGTTTAGAAGAATCAAACTTTTAGAGCGATTCAGATCTGTTAGTAGCTAGACATGTTGGCTCACCGGTCCATCTTATTAAAAACTAATCCGAACACGGTGGCTTTCAGAAACAGACATTTTATTAAAAAATTAAAAGTTTACATGAGAGTTCATTAAGCTTATTTACATACATATTATACAGATGTCACTAGTTAAAGCAAAACGTATATTGATACAAGTAGAAATATAACAATTTAACACCCCCACTTATCAAAATAATAGCAAAATTCATTAATTTTTAAATTAAACAAAAGAAATTATATTTACTTCACATATTTTTCTGATATTTCATTTGGAATAATTCCCAACATTGTCATAAACTTATAATGTTTTGTTGACATAAGACCTTCGGTTAACAAGTCAGCAGGTATTTCTTGAGTTGACAAGTATTCAATCGAAATCAATTTGTTTTTAACAACATCTCTCACAAAATGATAGCGAACATCAATATGCTTTGTACTATTATGCGACTGTTGACTTGTTGCCAATTTTAATGCACTTTGACTATCGCAATATAATGGAATTACAAAAGATGTTCCGCTTATTTCGCACAGTAAATTTTTTAGATAAACAGCTTCTCTTGATGATTCTGACGGTGCTAAATATTCTGCTTCTGTACTTAATAAAGAGACCGTCTGCTATTTTCTACTCTGCCAAGAAATCAAAGAAACTGATATGGTAAAGCAAAAACCAGTATACGATTTTCTATCTAAACTGTCACCAGTTTATATTTACATTTTTGTTATTACCACAATACTTTAAACAATAATTCTTTTTGCCTTTTAAGTACTTCAATACTCTTTTAGCATAACTATAATGAGTCTCATTATAACAATTATTGAACTGAACTAAATAACTTACAGTATAGACAATGGTCTAGTGAGGACTGCCAAAAACATTAAACTGCCCATTAGTTTTTGGTAAGGAATATTTGTTTCTCCTTTATCTTTAGATCTTTCAATGTTAATTTGGTTTTCAATTGGGGTTTTAGAAATTCTACAATCAAGCATATTAAATTTCAATAACAACTGTTATATGTATTGATTTTGATCTACAGTTAAAATATTATAATCCTTTAGCAAACTTATTCCAATGCCTAAATAATATCTTACAGGACCAAAATCTTTTGATTTAAATTCAGAATTCAATGCTTTTTTTAAATTATCAGTTTCTTGTGTATTATTCGAAAAAATCAAAAAATCATCAACATATACTGTGATTATAATTTTAACATTTTTATCAATTCTAAAAAATAAACACGGTTCAAATTTACTAATTCTGAAATTCAATTTACATAAAGAATTTTTAACTTTTTCATGCCAAACAAAGGAAGATTGTTTTAATCCATAGATAGCACGCTTTAGTTTTAAAACATTACCAATTGAACTTTGTTTTTTGTTATAGCCTTCTGGCAATGACATATAAATAGTTTCTTCTAAATACCTGTTTAAAAGGGCTGTTTTAACGTCTAAATGATTAATTCTCATATTATATTTAACGGTCAGTGCAAAAAGCATTCTCAAAGTGGAATGTCTGACTACTGGTGAAAAAGTGTCAACGTAATCAATGCCAGGTGTGTAATCTTTAGCTACAAGTCTTGCACGGTATCGAACTTTATCATTTACATCAAGTTTTTTATTTAAAACCAACTTACATTGAACTAATGATGCTTCATTTGGTATATTCACCAGCTCCCATGCGTCATTGTCTTCGAATGATTGAAACTCTTCTTGAATTGCCTGCTTCCACTGCTCTGCTTCTGGTCCTTTAATTGCGTCTTCAAAAGCTCGTCCTGGAACAGCACTGGAAACATATTTGAATATCCAAATCGATCCGGAGCTCTTCTTTGTCTTTTAGTTTTACTAGTTTCAGGAAGAATTTGTTGGCCATCAGGATCATCGCAATTTTGAGTTATTTCAGGTAGAATGATACACATAAATTTAGCTTGTGCAGAGATTTATCCATTGAGTATTCCCCCACTGAATTACTGCTTCCTTCGGTTGAGTTTGATATGTCACTATCGCCTTTAATTTCCATTTCACCTTGGACCCAAATCAAATTGTCTTCATTTGACGACGATTCCATCACAACAACATCTCTTTCGACTGTCACAATATTTCTTTACATTTTCCGAAAATCCAACAAAAATACACTGCTCAGCATTTTTGTCCCACTTTAACCTTTTTTCTTTGGGAATGTGTAACATCACCGGACTTCCAAATAAATGTATGTGACTCAGATCTGGCCTTTTTGAATACCAAGGAGTTTTGTTTTCCAAACTCGAGCATATAGATCCATTTTTGAGATATACTGTTGTATTTGCCGCTTCAGCCCAAAACTTCTTTTCTAGTTTTGCATCGAAAAGCAGGCATCTCGCTTCCTCAACAATAGTTCTATTTGCTCTTTCACAAACACCGTTCTGTTCTGGAGTGTATGCAGTTGTCTTTTGATGTATTATGCCTTCGTTCTTCAAAAAAACATCAATATCGTTATTACAAAACTCACCAAAGTTGTCGGTACGCAGTATTCTTATCATCTTGTTTTGCTAATTCTCGACCATCGATTTAAATTCTTTTAATGTCTTAAAAACTTCGTTCTTCTGCTTAAGAAAGTTAATAAATGGCATGCGACTAAAATCATCCAGGAGTAAGAGAAAATATTTTGCACCTCCTATTGACTTTGTTTCCATGGCACCACATAAGTCAGCATGTATAATCTGTAGTACTTCAGTACTCCTCTGACCAGTGTTTGGAAATGGTAGTCCCATTTGCTTGCCTTCGCAGCAAGTTACACACGTTTTCATTCTTATATCACTGCTGGCTGGATAAGACACCCCCTCAACAACTCCTTCCTTCGTTTTTTTTTCATATCACTACTGTTAATGTGTGCTAGTCGTCTGTGCCAAAGTCTGCTGAGCCTGCCAACATGGAAATGTGTACTTTTGTTTTCAACTTGTACACACCGTTGTCCAATTCAGCAGTGAAAAGATCTTTCCTTTTGTTGCGTATGAAACACTTGTTTGCCTTAAATTCAACGCACACATAGCACATTTTAAACTGTGATATTCTGGTTGCAATCGGTTGTAATATTTACATCACCGGCACAAACAACTGGCACCTTTGTTTGGTTCGCTATAACAATTTCGAGTAAATTTGGAGTAAAGTTCACATTGTTGATCCAGTGTTTATTCGCCGTCATATGCGCACTTGCTCCCGAGTCGATGTACCACTCTGTCTTGCTATGTTGTCCTTTTAAAAAAAACCGCACTGAAGGCATTTGTTTTCTTCTTTTTGTGTAATATGGGACATTGATTTTTGTAGTGTCCGGTTTGTTTACATTCATAGCAAGTTATAATTTTTCTTTTACTCGTTGACGTTTTTTTTCTTTGCAGCGAATGCAGCGCCATTAGAATCTTTATCGGTCATGTGCGGTACTTCCATATCTAGTAATTTGGATTTAATGACGTCAGCAGGTATCTGAATTCCTGAATGTTCTATAGCCATTATCATTGGAAAACATTTTTCTGGCAAACCTGCTAATAATAACGAACCAATCAATTCAATTCAATCAATTCAACGATTTAAGTTACATACGTGGTCATAGAATCGCAATTCTCCTGTCGAATTGAAATCAAATGCTGTAGCAAGGATATTTTTCTCAAAGGTTGAAGGCCCCATTTGTTCCCAATGGCTTTCTCGTAAGAGAATAAATTCTTTTTTATATATTTTGAGGAATTCTTTGTATGAGTCTCAGTCAGTCACTTTTCGTGGGCTTTTTGCAAGGTTGAAAATTTTTTCTTGCCCCTAGGTTGAATCAGAGGGAAGGAGGCACCCATATCATGATTGAGAGCCAGGGTGAATTTCCTGACTTTGATGTCAAGCTCATGTCACGGGGGGACTTGATAGTTCAGATGATAGTGTTTCTGACAGTATTCCTCTGTATTTTGGCCAATCAGTTTTCCAATAGTTTCGGCATGCTGTTTGACTGGGGGGAGGCATCACTCAGGCTGAATCTGAAAACTAGTGTTCAGTCGACACCATCTAGTTCGTTAGCATTTGAGTGATGTTGTCTGAGACAAGAGTGATATTTAGTCATAGTTATAAAAGTGAGCTCATTGCCAATGAGGTTAGTACTTAAAATATAATCAAAAAGTTATGTTAGTTCTGCCCCATACCGTGTGATGAACGTTAGCGTCGCACCCGATATTGAGGCCAGTTTTTTGCCTTCAAGCTTCAAGTACTACACTTTCTAGGTTGTCACCAGGGAGAGGGCTCACATGATCGTTACCAAGATACGCCGATGCCAGCCAGTAGGAGCACTTGGCAATCTCTAGCCTGGCAACGGTTAAGTCGGGGTCGCTGAGGTAAGGAATAAAGAAGTTTATATATCCGACAGAGTGTCAGAAAAGGAGGCCGACGGCTTAATAGTCGCTTAAAATGAATTGGAGTCGTCGCTGACTATTTCTGGAAGGGATATCGATGCTCCCAGATCTAAGACTGTGTTTGTAATCAACTTCAAGTGCTATGGAGTGAACACTCTTGAGTGACTCAATCTTTCTTTTGAAGTAACTTTTTCCAAAATGCCTTGCTTGTGCAATAAAAAAGTCGAACGTAGTGATGAGAAAATTCAGTGTGCAAAGTTCATTATCACCTGATTTGTGTAAAATTGTAAAAAATTGGAGCAGTGAATGTGAAGAAGAATCACATTCCATATCCCTTTGTGTATGCACTTCACGAAGATGAAGTGTTACAACAAAAAAGAAAAAATCTTAGCAGCTCTCCTGTGGGTTTCACTTTGGATGTACTGTATGATGAGGTTCTTGCTCTGATGTGCTGTCTAAGAAAGTGACCACTCTTCAGATTACTGTCAACAATTTACATCAAAATCATCTATGCCAAAGTATAGACATTGTGGGAATGCAGTGAAACTTCTACTAGAGGAAGTTTCGTAAAACCCGTAAAGAGAAAGGTTCAAAGTGATGAAGCGGAAACACTTCCTAACATTCTGTGCGTGCAATTCAAAACAGTGGGCTGCAAGCAGAAAGTTATGAGATTAAAGCGGCAGAAGGAGTTATCGACTGAATTACTTGGCTAGCATCTTGAAAAGCAACGAATCTATTTAAACAGCAAATTAGATTTATTTATTATATAAAAAAGCTAAACAAACCAAAGTGGGGAAAATGTTTAAATTTTTATGGATAAAAAATGGTGATTTGTTAATGAAAAAAACGAAGGAGATAAGATCTTTAAAATTCGTTGTTTGGAAGATATTGATAAATTAGCATAATCCTTTGTGAAAATTAATTTATGGTTTTTATAATAATATAATAATAATAGTTTACTTGATGATCCTCATATTAGTTATTTCAATTCTCCTTTTTGTAATTTTGATAAAGATTATTTTCAAAGTGTATTTCATGATAATCCTTATACAAACTTTTTCCTTATCCATCAAAACAAGAGAAGTTTGCACAAAAATTTTGATCTGCTTGTTGCGCATTTAGAACCATTTATTAAAAAGCCTGATATCATTTTTATCTCAGAAATTTGAATTTACGACCATGAAAAGAACTTTTCGGTTACAATTTTTACCCTAATTGCAACAATCCATATGTTGAAAGTGGAGTTGCCTTATTTATAAAGGAAAATTTAAACTGTGAGTATGAGTACGAATGTTGTTCCTTCCTAAGCTCAGATATGATTAAGACTTCTTGTACTATAGAAGCACAGAAATTAGTCTTTCTGTGTTTTTATCATTTCCATGATAAAAGTAAGGATTTAACTTCAGTTTTGAGTAGGGAGAATGCCCGTAATCTTTTCATTCTAGGTGATATTAACATAGATATACTGAGTGCCTCTTTGGAAACAATGAGTTATTAGAGTTTAATATCGGCTCATGGATCAGAGTCCTGCATTAATGTACCAACGAGAATTGCTGGTGCATCTGAAACTTGCATTGATCATATCTATGCTAGACTTGATCATAATACTAATAATACTTGATCATAATACATTATACTAATTTGAAACTGACCCTTCTGTTGCCTTCGACTTATTTATTAATGTATTAAAGAGTAATGCTGAGATGTGTACGGAACCTGAAGCACACAGAAGCTCTGTAACGAAGAGACTCAAATCCTGGATGACTAAATGTTTGTTGACAAAAATTGTTTTTAAAAATAAACTACGAACAAAATGTAAAAAGTATCTAAACGACGTTAGACTAAAGAAAAAGTATTGTAACATTTGTAAGAAATTAACATCCTACTTCCTGTTTACAAGGAAAATTATTATGTTAATAAATTTAATGGAGCTAGAGGTAATTCAAAGAAGGAGTGGGAAATCATTAACGAATTATTTCACAAAAATGGTTCCTCTGGATCACCGGTGTGTATTAAAATAAATAATAAGGAAACAACCTGTCCTGACTTGATAGCCTCTAATTTTAACGACTTTTCTTACAAAGATTGCTTCAACAACTCTTACAAATGCAGGCTTTGATAACAATTTGCAATGAGACTCTGTTCTTTATATATATATATATAACTGTACGTTGTACAAAAAAAAGCATTTTTACGTTATAAAGTAAAAGCACGCTGTGTCGTGTGGACTGTATTTCACTAATAAAAGTTCTCATTCTTATTTGACATGATTGTTTTCAATTTGTTATACATTAACACACACTTTAGATTGACTGTTATAATGTAACCCTACGTTACAATATGGTATGTATGTGAAATTGAAAATTAATACATAATTTAAATACATTTTTTTTTTTTTTTTTTGATTAGATATTAATTTTGCCATAAACATCCTCCCCGCCGTGAATTTTGTTCGCACTGTATTTTCGAATGGTTGTTATCTTCAAATGGTTTTTTCTTCCGAATAGTTGTTGTCTTTCGAATGTCCAATAATACATCTCAGACTCTTCCATTGACGATCAAACTGTTGCAGTGCCTTGGCTATGGCTCCCCTAGTCAGTGGCTTTATTTGGGTACCTTGGTACCAATAAGCGATTGTTTCCTTTGCCACCTTTGATTACCTGTGACGTGTAGTGAAGTAAAACCTAGTGTAGAAGATAAAACTTGAAATAAGTTAGTGATTGCAAAAAGATAATGTGCAAAAGTGATTTATTTAGATTTTTGTTATTAATGTAAGAAAAAATATATATAGTGTGTATAAAATGAAAGCGAATGGTAGCGGGATTTGTTGTGTGTTCATATGACGATATAAATATATGTCTACTTGCGACGAGAAATGATGTATGTACATATGATTGTATGTGCGTGCGTAAACAGCTGTGATAAAATTGTTTTGAAATATGTTTTGTATATATACATATTTGTTTGATATGGAAATTTAATTATGAGTTGTGATTTGTATGTGAAATGTGTATAGACTTTTAATTGATATAATTGTTTGTTGTGTAATTGATTTACTTAATGTATTGATAAAGTTTTTTTTCTGATTCATGTAATTAAGTGTTGTATTTTGATAATGTTAGTATTAACATTTGATTAATAATTTTGTTTTTTGATTGTGATTTACCTTTTGCTTTGTTTGTCATTTTCGTAGAAAAGTATTGATGACTAATACGAAAATGTAATGTTTTTTATGTATAAAATTTAAAGTAATTCAGTTTGAATAATTTTTTTTTCACGATCTTTTTTTTTTTTTGTATCGATGTTTATAATTCTGGTTGAAAGAAATATTTAGTAATTTTATACGTGTCTTAACTCAATTGGCTTTGTTTAAGTTTTATATATTGAGTGGTACTTACTGTTTTAAATTTGTGTGGTACTTGCCGTTGAGATTTCGTCGGTTGCATTTGCCTTCGGCAAATCAATTGTCGGCAGTAGACACGTGATCGGATGTTTTAGTTTCTTATTTGGCGTTTTAACTGTGACCACTCTTGTAAGATTGTCTGCCCCTGGATGCTTGCAGATTATACGTGCGGGTTTCCATTTAGCTGGTTGTAGGCGGTCATCTTTGATGAGCACTAGATCTCCTACGTTAAGCTCTTTCTGGACTATTAGCTACTGTGGTTTTTGCTGCAACCTCGCTAAATATTCTGAGCTCCAGTGATGCCACAAGTTTTGGTTAAGTTTTAGAATCCTCTGTCACCTATCTAAATGAGATAATTTTAAATTTGTTAAATCAGGATGTGGTATCACATTAAGAGGTTGTCCTATCAAGAAATGTGCAGGAGTTAAAATAGCAAAAGCTAGTGGACAAAGCGGTCTAGAATTTAAACACGCTTCGATCTGTGTTAAGAGTGTGCTTAACTCTTTATATGTTAGCATCTCCGATCCAGCTTCAGGTTTAAGATGAAATTTGATGGACTTAACTCCAACCTCCCATAGGCCTCCGAAATGTGCCTTCCGTCACCAGAAATTCTGCGGTTTCCTTTAAATCCACTTAAGCATTATGCAATGCCTTTTAGAGTTCCCGATCAGATGCAACGAACGTAGTTCCATTGTCGCTGTATATGTTTAAACATATGCCCCTTCGTGCCGGTAAGCTGCCTTAAGAGCCTGCGTCGTCATATCGTCATTCGATATGAATCTCCTTGGTGGTCAGGCAAACAGAAATTGCTACATAGGCCTAGAATAGCTTTGCTCCTCGTCCTTTCCAGGATTTCACGTCCATCGGGCCTGCATAGTCCACTCCTGTGTTGGAGAAAGGATGTGACATCGTTACCCTAGGCGCGGGCAAAATTTCCCATTTATTGGCTAAGAGGTTTGGCTGGATACCTAAAACAGATAATGCATTTATGAATAAAATATTTGATACAGTTTCTAGTTTTGATTATCATTTGCATCCTGTATGATTGGCGTTGTAAGCTTATGTTTTGGATCCAGAATTATCGGATGTTTTTGGTCATAAGCAAGATCCGAGTTTTGAAGACGTCCACCTATTCGCAAGATGCCATCTGCATCTTAAAATGGAGATAAAGACTTTAAAACTTTTGTTTTCTTTCCCGCTTGCAATTACTACAAGTAACGCTGCATGTATTTCTTCCGGAGTAATTACAGTTTTGACCCTCTCTTCTGGCGTATTCCGCAAGTTGGATATGAACCTGTTACAAAATGAAATAATCTTAAGAAGTTTATTCAGACTTGACAGTTTGGTTATTAATAGAAAAACTTTATTTTCCAGCTTAGTACTATTGTGAGCCTTTATGGTACGTTGTTCTATATCTGTTTCCAGTACCGATGGTTGTTCAGGAGAAGAAAAGTTCCATTCTTGGTGAAGGAAGCTTAGACCATTCCACCAAGGAACATTACATTCTAGCGCTGAAGGTAACACACCTCGAGACGCTAAATCAGTGGGATTGTTGTGTGTTGGTCTATGTCTCCACGATATATCTTTCGAGAGCCGTTGAATTTCAGCAACCCGATTGCTGACAAATGTCGTCCATTTTGCCGGTGATGCGGCGATCCACCTATGCACTTCTACTCGGTTCATTGCACTATGGATATAAATCCACCGTGGTATTTTTATCTTCTGGATTGAGCTAAGTTCTTGACGAAAGGTAAGCCTTTCGATTAAGTTCCGGTGATATCGGTTTATCCCACTGAACCATTTTGCCATAGTTCCTGCATGATAATTTTTGCCTTAATCACATACGGGGAGATCCAACCTAATGGATCATAAAGTTTGGCTATCGTGAATAAAATTTGCTGCTGCTGCTTTAAAGAATGCATTTCGGAACGAAAAAATATCTTCTGATAGAAACCTTTGAAGTCCTAAGATCTTGATGAGTTCAACTGAACCAAATGATATTGAAAGCGCCGCTTTACGTTGATCCGCAGGTACCATTTAAAGTATCTTCTGGCTATTGCTAGCCTATTTGCGCAAGTTAAAGCTAGCTGAATCTAGCAGCTCTCTAACTTCTTTGATCTTCTTACCAGCTTCTTTGATGGACTCGGCTCCTAAAATAAGATTTATCTATATTATTTATAGTTATCTATACATTTTTTCAATGTCGAAAGTAAAGGTGTATTTGTTTGTCTGCCATTTGATTATTATTTCGACTAAGTCATTTAAAATTTTAGGACCTGCTTATAAGTGGTCATTGAGGGACGACCCATTCATCGTGTTTGCTGTAGCATCGAAGACGACTCGCGATTTTGCAGTCATGCTTGCATCTTTAAATACCGCATGATGTTGTACAAAATAGTGGTAAAGAGTATTAAGGACTGGGTCATTAAGAAGATCGACCTCCTCCATATCCCCTAACTGCAGATATTCTCTTACACATTTTGCGTACTCGAAGCAAAATCCTCATCCCTAACAATACCTGGTAAAGGTCTATTTTTGCAGGTTTATTGTGTAATGGGTTAGCAAGACGTATACCTCTGATATGTTTCCAAGCACGAATGTTAAGTTCGTAGGTCGGAAGAAGGCTCGTAGTTTGAATGCAGTGATCCGATGGAGATGCCTACGTAATTATGACATGCCCCACTCTGGACCATCCCCAACCTAGCAACTTCAGAAAACGTTCGCGTTTTTCCATGTGTAGTAACTGAACAGCTGATTCAGTAATAAACGTTGATTCCAATCCTGAATCAAGTAGAGCGCGCAAATTATAGGTTTCCCCTAATGAAGACTTGACCTTCATGATTGCGATTGCTAACAAAACGTGTCCTGCTTACATTATGCGAATGGTAAGTGTTTACTGTATTGTTGGAATTTTGACAATTATTATTATTAATAACTTCAGAATAAGGGTTAAGCTGACTTTTTCGATGGGGTTGCATAGGGTTATCTTGAATATTAGTATTTATTAAGGGCTGTGTTGAAATAAGCGTATTAAAATTTTGACTATTGTGATTTTGTTGGTACTGTTGGTTTGTGTAATTAGGATGAGATTTTTATTGTGGTCTGTTATACGGACGTTGGTGTGGTTGTTGAGCCATGTTGTTGTTCGAATGCAAAGGTGTGTGATGAGGCCTTTGGCGAAGACGTCATCTAGACTAGCTAATGCAAGTCGCGAAAACTTATTGCAGAATCGCACCGCATGTACACCTTTATTGCATACCTTGCAATAAATTTGTTTGTTTTGTTGATCCTTGATCCCAGGCATTCGGTGAATTCTTGGATTCCTTTCAGCTACCTAATTTTTCTTCTCATAATTGCTTGGTTTTTTCAGGAAGTTTTTGAAAAATGATATAAATCAGAATTGCATTCCAATGCTGCACAGGTAAACCAAGATTTGTCAACGAATGCCGAGATTCGATCGTGGTGTCGAGCAAATTCTTCAATTCTGTTGCAGATTCCTGGTACAGTTCAGGTTGCGAAAAAAGTAACTTGAATTGTGTGTTCACAAGTATCTTTGTGCGGTCGTACCGTGATTCTAGAATCGACCATGCTTGGTTATAATTACTATTATCAATGGCCATATGGGATAAAAGGCGTTTAGCCTCCCCGGAAATTGACGATTTTAGATAGTGGAGTTTTTGAATCTCCGACAAACTGTTGTTTGCGTGGATCTATAAGGTGAACTTGGGTAAATTAATTTTAGGAAGTCTTACAGTCTGCTGCTTATATACAAATTTGGTTTCCATATCACTTACCTTCAATTCTAAAGCCGCTGCGGTACCGCAAGTTTTTCCAACATGTCTATCAGCGTGGTCCGATATTTAAATTAGCTTTCCTGGATAGCGTCAAAAATTGCAGAAGCTTCTTCCAGCTGTTCGCCTTCCATCGATGTAAGTGCCTTTTGATTGACTTCCCTCGCTGCTTCAAAATTGTCTTCTAAAATCTTTATTCTTCCAGTAAGATAGTTCTTAGGCTAGTCAACTGTACTAAGATTTGTCACTTCCCTTGTTATGTGTGCAAGAAGAGTCATAAGTAGATTTTCCACCTTGGCCATGATGTTGCGATATTAAAAAAATAAAACTGTGTTTCTTTTTTACAGATTGCCGTTAGCAGCTAGTATTTCCGTTTGCAGTTGAATGCTTACGGTGGTTATAAACCGTTGTCATATATAGCAGACTATACCACTTGTTGCACGCTATCCAACTAAGTGCTCCGCAGCACCGTAACTAGATATAAGTTATAATAAGTTATATATATATATATATGTATCTTAAAAGTTTTACATTTTTGTTTGCTTTGAGAAAAATTTCTTTTTTTGTTAAGAACACGTCTAGGAACACTGTCCACTTACTAAGTTACACAATGTCTTTTGTTAAATGTAGTTCTGAAAAACAAATTTATTTAAATGCCAGGTCTTGGCTCCGGAAGGAGCTAACAATATTCTTTGTTAAATTAATCGTATATATATATAATTTTTACGTTATAAAGTAAAAGCACGTTTGGTTAACTGTTTTCCACTAATAAAAGCTCTCATTCTTATTTGACATGATTGTTTTCATCTTTTACATTAACATACGTTTCGTTACAATATGTATGTGGAATTGGAAGTTAATACACAATTTAACTAAATTATTATTTTAATTAGGTGTTAATTTTGTCATAAACAGACTATAAAATGAATTGGAATACACATACCTCCTTTATATAAACTTATCTTTTAAAGCTACATAAAGAATGTATCATTTAAAGCGATTATGCTACTAAAAATAGTTTACTATTAATTAGTAAAATCTAAACTGCAATATGGCCTGGAGTGTTAAGGAGGTATTCATAAATATAATTTGCATCCTTTGTTCTTAGAATTATATGGAAAAAAGACGTCGAGAACATACTTTCCCTCTTTTTGTTAGGTCAAAAATACAGACTTTGAAAATCTCTACTTTTGCCAGGTCTTAAAAATATTTTTCCTAAAGAATGGAAACTTGCCAAATCCAGGCACTTATAGTTATGATCTGCGAAGTGTTGAAAGGGGGCTTGATTCTACTCCATCTCATAGTACTCATCAGTTTTAAAATTTCTATTCCTCGGTATCAGCTATGTAGATTGTTCAATAAACTACCGTTTGAAACTCGGCATATTGTACAGTATTTCTCGCTCATAAAAGAAATCAGGAAGCTCTTCACTTTTGACCATATTCAAAAAATAATTTGGTCCAGACTGTTACATAAAATTGTATTGTCCACCCCACAATCGTCTTAATAATTTTAACTTTGTATACAACAATAACATGTACAACTCACTACATTCACCACTAGTGGACAAAAGATTCTCTTTAGTCCCACTATGGAATGGTAAGTTATGCAACAATGTCTTTTCGTATTGTATCATGAAAAACACTTAATCTTGCTTATTTTACCTATAAATTTTATACCATAGATTAAGTATAATTTCTTATAAGATCATGTAAAGGACATTTTCTGCAATAAACTAAAATTGAATTGAATTGAATTTCGGTTAAGGGAGGAGGAGGTTGCTTATCAGCATCCAGCTCATCCTTTTTGTAGAATCTAAGGTGTGCCTTTAGTTTGCGCCAGAGGTTAAGGAATTTCTTCTTGATCACTATCAACGCACATCTTTAAGAGCCCCTTAGCTCCCCCAATTTCGTGACTTTCCAGTCATGAGTCAGAAGGGATAGGTTACTGAGCCTGATGATCTCCAGAATGCTTTCTGGAGAGGAAGCTTCGGCTGGGATCCAAGTGCGGGTTATTCGTCTGCTAGGGATATCCTCCCTAGGCACGACTTCGAGTTTTGCACCTGGCCGAATATTTCTTAAACCACCTATGGCTTTCGTGAGAAGATCGAGAGATCTTTGGTCGGCACATGCGTTGAGCTTGTCTTTGCCTTTCTCGAAAGCTTGAATATTACTAACTGCCACCGTTCAGATGTAATCGATCCGTCGGTATCGTTTCTATCGATTACCGCGATCGTTATGGCGTCTTTTAAGACTTCACTAAAATACCTCAGAAATGTGCTGTTGGATGGCCTAGGGGTTTTGGTGTTAATGGTTTTGGGTCTTCTGGTTTCAGTCGGTTTCCTCCAACCGACTCAATTGTTAGCCCACTCAATTTTGCTCTTGATGTCCGCACTTCTTTCCACCTCCGGAATGGATCCGAAGGTTTTAATAATGCGTAATGCATTTCGGCGTCTTAAGGAGCGTGACTTAGAAGAAGCTTGCCGCTGTGGCTGAGCCCCTGGTTCCTTCTTACCGAAAAGAGTTTTAGTAGCAGCGGCAAGTCCGTGGCCTGCCACAATCTTGCTGCTGCTAGGGGTGGAGAAAGAGATATGGCTTGCCACAGTCTTATTTCTCCTTGAAGATTTAGATTTAGGCTAGTTGCGTTTGTCTTTCGAGGATGGTCCATGGCCTGCCACAGATTTACTTTCTCTGCACTATGCATGAGTCTTGCCGGTAGGCGGTGCAGTCACCGTTTTACCGCGCGGTATAAAAGGAGTACCGGCCTTGCGTTTTGCTTTTGTTGAGATTTTATCCATTAGAGACTCCACGAGAGTGGAAGTCAGGAGAGTGACTAAGGTGAAGCTTGCCGCTGTGGCTAAGCCCCTGGTTCCTCCTTACGGAAAAGAGTTTTAGTAGCAGCGGCAAGTCCGTGGCTTGCCACAAGCTTGCTGCTGCTAGGGGTTGAGAAAGATATATGGCTTGCCACTGTCGTATTTCTCCTTGAAAATTTAGATTTAGGCTAGTTGCGTTTGCCTTTAGAGGATGGTGCACCATGGCCTGCCACAGTTTTACTTCCTCTCGACTATGCATGAGCCTTGTCGGTAGGCGGTGCAGTCACCGTTCTACCGCGCGGTATAAAAGGAGTACCGGCCTCGGGTTTTGTTTTTGTTGAGATTTTATCCATTAGAGATTCCACGAGTAGGGCAGAAAGAATGGTCCATTTGTACAGAGATTCGCTGCATACAGATAAGGCTAGCTAATCCGGAGGTCGCCAGGTATTCGGATATTCCGTTTGCTACTTAGCTTTTTTTTTTTATATATGCTGGGCCAGGTTAATCATCGGCACGGGTCGTATGATACCTTAATCCAGCCCTGGGGGAAAGGATAGGTATGGTGAGTGGAAGAAGGGGGCGAGCATTCCTTTTTTTCAGGACTCGTCTGGAGAAACTTCTCGAGATTCATTGACCTTACTCAGCCCCTACAACAGCTCATTATGAAAGTCCGATAGTTTACTTAACATACTTTGACTTTGAATGATTTCTGTGTATGAACACTGTCTGACTCTGGCGATGTCTGCTCTGACAAAATTTGTAGTTGTCTTTCGTTAACATTTTTTCCACTCGTTTAGACTTTAAACGACAGGTTCGGTTAAATTTTATTTTTTTTTTTTTTTTTTTTTTTTTTTTTTTTACATTTGAATTAAGGATTTTTTTTACTGGTTTGGGTATTGGACTATCGGGGTTGAAAGAGTGTTCAGTTGTTGTTGAATTTATTAGATTAGCTTCCTTCCTATCTTCTTAGATGTATATTTGAAATATGGTTTTAAATAATACACGGGCTCAACTTAACTCAAAGATGTTTAATAAGCAAAAGACTAAAAGTAACTAAGTAAGCTTTACGTAGGTATATAATGATGGTAGATAATTATTGTATCGTACTAAATTCTGTTATGCTTTAAGTGGTGCGGGTGCGCACATAAAATAAATAGGAATAAGTATATACACTGAAGGAAAATAAATTTGGCGAACGCTAGTATTTTAAACACTCCCATTTTGTCAACATTTGAACTTTTCATTTTAAAATGCACCACACTAAAATAAATAAAATAAAGAAATTCTAATTATTTCTTACTTCTCATCAATAAACACTTTCAGTAACACTAACGTTATCCACTGAAAACACTTATCAACAGGTATTTATTTTCTAAAAATAATTTGAAGTTAATTAATTATAACAATAAATACTTATAAAAATCTTAAACTAATTTAACGTTAGATAATAATTTAATAATAATAAGTTAAATAATAAATATGTAAATAAAAACAAAATATTAATAAAAAAAATTACAGCAGATGAATTGTTTACATTTTGCAAATTGCAACAACAATTCCATAGAAGACGGATTCACACACCACACACACTTTGATATCCAATTCAGCCATTATATCGTCGCACTGCACAAAAAAAAAATGCGTACGCTGGGAAAAGTTATCGTTTGAAATAACACCACAAATTGTAATTCGAATGTATTGTATGACACTTTAAAGTAAAAAATGGATGTTATTTCCGATAGAATAAATTAACTCTTATTTTTTGATGTTACGTCAAGACGAAGACGTTTTTTATTTGAAACCGCATTTTTCGACCCCTATTCTTTTACCCTGTACATATCTAGAAAAGTTTAAGCCTTACACACCCCACCATTTGGACGTGAAAATTTTCTCTTGCTAGAGCTTTGGTAAGAACGTCCGCAAAAATTTTCTTTGTTGACACGTGCTGGAGAAAAAAACAACCTTCTCCGATTTAATCAGGAATGAAATGGTATCTCACATCCATATGTTCGCTTCGTCTGTGGAATTTAATGTTTTTTATCAATCGGATAACACTTTGGTTGTCAATGAAAAACGATGTGATGTTATCTATACCTATCGGTTTTAATTCCTCAAACAACCGTTGCAACCAAACAAGTTCTTTTATCGCCTGTGATGCTGCTATGTACTCCGATTCTGTAGTGGAAAGCGAAAAAAATTGTTGTCGTGTACCGTTCCAACTTATTATTCTGTCATTGTACTTAAAAACGAAACCTGACGTTGACCTTCGTATCACATCACCAGCATAATTCGCGTCGCAAGGATCACACAAGCAATGATTTCCAACACGGTTGTACAGCACCCCGTAACTGATGGTGTCCTTTATGTACTTCAATATGAGCTGGACTGCATTCTCATAAACTAATGTTGATTTTTCTAAGTACCGACTGACGTTCCCGATAGCGTAGCTTATATCTGGACTTGTTGCAACGGCCAGGTACATCAGACTCCCAACCAATTACCGATATGGAAACTTCCTCGGTTCTGATTCCTCAAAATTAGACAAGACCTGATTCGGATCGCTGGAATAGAAACCTCAAAATAGAATCGTTCGTTAAATTAAAACATCGTGTCGCTGATCAATTTCTAATCCAAAAAAAGAACTAACTTGCATCGTTCTTATTTCAAAATGCTCATTCAAACGTTTGACTACCCATATCACCATTGCCTTATCATCACCTACCACAATCCCGTCGTTCACATAAATAGCTAAAATAATTGAATTTTCCTTTTGATGACTAACGAATACACATAGGTCTGAATTACACACCTTGAATCCAAACAGTTCGAAAAAGATTTAAATTTGCGATTCCAGCAGCACGAAGCTTGTTTTAAACCAAAAAGACTTCTGCAACTTACAAACGCGTCCACTTTTGTCATTGAAGCCAACTGGTTGCTGCATATATACAATTTCTTCAAAATTACCATTAACGAAGGCCATTTTGACGTCAAACTACTTCATATCCATACCCTTTTTAGTAGTAAGTGCCAAAATTGCTCGCAATAATGTAAATCGAATCACTGGACTAAACGTCAAATAGTCAATACCGTATTCTTGAGTATTTTGATATACCATATGTACGTAAACCTCTGACCCAAAAATACGAAAATGTTCAAAATGTGCAGACTTACCAGACCAAAGCTTGTATGGCGTCTTATCGTTCACAGAACTGGTCCCCGACCGACTCAAGACGAAAACAGTTGTTTTACTGCTACTGCCCATAACTGGGCACCGATCATGGATCTTGCCGATTCTATTATTGTTCGATTTTCATGCTCAATACATTCATTTAGTTCAGGCTTGTATGCAACTGAACGACGATGATGAATATCATTTTCTTCCAATAACTGTTTCATGTAAGAATTTACAAATTCTAGTCCATTGTCAAATTGAAGATTTCTAACAGGATGTCGACATTGTTTTTCAGCAATCTTGAGAACTATTTTAAACTTTTCGGCCGCTTCGGACTTATTCTTCAGGAAAAATACATATCGAAATTTCGAAAAATCATCTTCGAAAAATACAAAATACCTTGAACCAACGTAAAAATTCTAATCCATCGGTCCGCACACATCCGCATAGATTATTTCATCGCACCTTATTGATCTATCTCGTCGGAAACTCAAGCTTAATCCATGTTATTTCCAGAATTCACAGCCATCGCAATCAAAGTTTTCTTCGACATATCCAATATTATTGTTTCGCAGAAAATTACGAACCGTTCGTGCTAAACGCGCAGAGTGTTGTCTTTAATAGCTACCATTGATTTGTCACATGTCGGCTCAATGACTGAATCTCCAAGTAAGACTTCAATCGGTTTGTCCAATTGAGTAAATTTCATAAACCACTCACGCCACCTACAAACCAAGAATCACTCTTTGCCAAATATTAGCAATATATATTTAACAATATTGCTAAAAAGAAGCTTTGCTTTATTCTTCTTGTTGTGATATATCCGATAATGCTTTATTACCACACCAGTGATTTGTTTGTCCAGAAGTGCTTCGCTCGTTCCAACCTCGTTTAAGGTCATGCCCTGCACCCCCAACTGGCTTTCCCCAACCATGAGTCTATTTGTTAGGTTTGTAATCATGCGTTGCTCCTTTGTTGTAGATTCCTAGGTCGTTGAAAAATATCGATATTCTGCTGTTAACGTCATCAACATACTATCATCAATATGGACACCCGTTGCTCTTAGTTTTCGTACCATGTTTTCTAAAGAGATGTGTGTAACTATATCGTACCCTGGTTCTTTCTTGTATGCATAATATTGTTCTTCCAACAAGTGCTTGGCTGATTCATTGCTCTGCTCATATATTGTATGCAGCTTCTCCCACATTTAATTCGATGTCGAACACGTGCACAATTGAATAAGTACTTTCGCGCCAACTATTAGTTTATGTGTTCTGGCATAATTTTTAGCCCATTATGCTGCCTCTCACGTGTAGTTTGCATCCTTTATATCAGTTTGTTTCTTTTTTGTTCCTTCGACTAAACCGTAGAGTTCCGATGGTAACAAATTTACACGAACCTGAAATTTCCTCATCATCTATTGCGATGGGTCGATGAATTTCTCGATCGATTTCCATCTCGATTATATCTAAACAAAACAGCCTATTTTATCTTTAAACGATGCTCTTAAGATTTTACCAATGCCTCCAGAAATTTCCCCCGTAGAATACACGTGGTTTTGTTTTAATTGCAAGCAAAAAGACAAAAAAAAAAAATCCGCAATCGTTTCACAAAATGTATGTACCATACATTAAAAAATCCTTTGTATTTTTTTCCCAGCGTCAATCTGGGCCCATAACCTGTTGAATTTATTAGATTACATTCCTTGATGTATATCTTCTTAGATGTATATCTGAAATACGATTTTAAATAATACACGAAATCAACTTAACACAGATATGTTTAATAAGCAAAATATCGAAAAGAACTAAGTAAGCTTTACATAGATATATACTGATATATGCTTAAGGTAGATAATTATTGTATGGTAGTAGATTCTGTTATACTTTACATTAAGTGTCGTGGGTGCGTACATAAAAGAAATAGGAATAAGTATATACACTGAGGGAAAATAAATTTGACGACAGCTAGTATTTTCAACAGTTGTTTTCTATATCATATTCATAATGAGTTTCTAACTCAAGTGATGGGTGATGTGGAAACAGAAACAGAGGTGAGGGATGAAATTTACCTTAATATGTACAATGTGTGTAAGGATGACTGTGTTAAAAAATCTCTAAAAAAAAAACCTACGCCCCCCTTAACAATATGTTGTTGGAGTTCATGAATGAATGGATGAATAAAACTATTCTAATATACATATAGTTGAAATCATTCAGTTTTTAACTACTATTGTACATGTCTACACACTTTATTATATGAAAACATCACAACTTTTAAAATAAACACTGCTTTTATTTTTAAATTTCAAAACAGGCGGTCTTAATAGGGCACGTATAACGTATGCACGGATAGCCACCGTCGGTTACTATAAAGAGGTTATACGTAGTTGAAATTTTCTTAAATATGAATATATTCCCTGAAAATTTCAAACCGATCCGGCAAGAACTTCTCGAGATATACGCATATTTGTAAGTACGTCTCGGACTGTCAAAAGAGTAGGCCGAGCACAAATTGGAGTTGCAGCTGCCTTTGTTATGAATAGTCCTTTTTATTAATGATGATTAACTCGAGTTATTTCTTGTACAAAACAAGTGAACATCATTTCAAAGCGTTCTGCCACGTTGCACAGTCGTGTGTTCAGTTTTAACTTTCTGTTCTCAGCTTTGCGTTTTAATTCAATTAAATTTAAATGCCACGCAAGTGTAATATAGAGTTTTCCAATAGGGACTTGACAACTTTGAATTTAATTTTTGAACGCAATCTTTCACTAATCATCAAAGTGTCACTGCCAATTTATTCAGTAAACTCAACATTTTCATCAACATTTAACACTAACGAGCAACGTCTGCAAACGATCTCCGATTGGGTTCTGGAGAAGATGCGCCAAGATGATGAATTCCATCGCAAAATCATCTTCAGTGACGAGGCTCATTTTTGGTTCAATGGGTTCTTCAATAAGCAAAAAATGCGTTATTGGTCGGGTGAAAACCCACATGTGCTTCATGAATCATCACTTCATCCACAAAAAGTAACTGTTTGGTGCCATATTTTTTCATCGACGATAACGATCTTCACGTTATGTTGAATGGTCAGCGTTATCGCGCCATGATCACCGATTATTTTTGGCCCGAATTGGAAGATACGGACTTGGACGACAAGTGGTTTTAACAGGATGATGCCACAAGCCACACAGCACACGCTACAATCGATTTATTGAAGAGTAAGTATGGTGAGCGTGTTATCTCAAGACATGGGCCAGTCGAATGGCCGCCTCGTTCGTGCGATTTAACGCCGCTTGACTATTTTCTGTGGGGCTACATTAAGTCATGGATTTATGCCAACACGCCGACGACGTTGGAAGAGCTCAGAGCCAACATTGAACGCGAAATAGCGGCCGTTTCGGCCGAAATGTGTGGCCGAGTCGTTGAAAATTGGGTCCAACGAATCGACCGCTGCAAACGTGCCCGCTGTGGCCATATGAACGAAGTCGAGTTCCATTCATAAATGTTTTGATTGTACTTCAAGCTAATAATAAAGTTTTTGAAATATCTCAAATAATTTGACTTTTATTTAAAAAAAAATTTGTCAAGTCGTTATTGGAAAACCCTGTACAAAAGAAAGAGCAATTGAAGAAGTATACTTATCATGATCTAAAAGAAGGAAAAATATACTGATTCAAAAAACAGCTGAAACAGATGAAAGTAGTTTTGGTGCGTGCCCGGTCAGGGAAAATTCATAGTGTTGTTGGCAGCGAATGCGGGCTTCAGACACGTTATATTCTAATAAAAATGATTATCTGTCTTTACCATCTGATGTTGCTAAAGCAACATAGACCTTATATAGACCTTAGCGATAAAAAAAATTATTGAAAAGATGTGTTGGCGTTTTTACGCAAAACAACAATGAGAGTTACAATCAGTTAATATAAAAAATAACTCTTAAAAACCGTGTGGCTCAAAAATTGTTTAAATAGCAGCTTACATCGCTGCTGGGATCTTATATGAATGCAATGGGAATATCAATTGGGCTCAATGTCCGTTCCTATATCGAGAAAGAGGATGTAAAGCACGTCATGATTTCTGCCTTGAGAGCGCATGTGAGTGCGCGAGAGGGAAGAAGGCTCGTAGACAACATCAACTCAAGGTACTGCTGATGCTACGGAGGGTCCATCTTATGGCCTTTTAATAGCTGACTCCATGAAAGTAAAAAAAAAACTTTATCTATGTGTACACTTCTTCCGCAACTTTAAACGTTTTTTTTTTCAAAAATATGTTTTCGAAATCGGTGATCAAGATTTCTAAAAAACAGCGTAATCCATCAGTCTGAAATTTTAACACAGCTTTTTCATATATATTTTCAAGATATTGATCAAAAAAATAAGATTTCGGATAACTATTTCTATAAAACAATCTTATATGGAAATTTTGGCCGAAAATTCGAAGATTTGTTTTTACGAAGCCGCCATTTTGTCAAAAATCAAAATTTCAATTATTCCTTCAATCAATACCTAGTTTTATCTATCTACTCGTACTAAAAGAACATTTCGGGTTTCTTTTATTTCATGTGAATTAAACCGAAGATATCGTGATCACTGCCAAACAAGAGATCGTCTGCAGGAGCACACCAGATCGATATTTTTACAAATCAGAAATGCCATTATAAACTTAGATGTTTCCACTAAATGTACCCATACTTTTCGTTTTTGTAAAATAAAATACTTTTTTAAAAAAAAATTCATAAAAAACGTATTTTTTGTCCTTACAACTGCGTATAATAATAATGGTTTCCAAATTCTCCTAGCAGTTTCTGGTTTATTATTTCACGTAGGATCCAAGCCTAAAGTTGACAGTCAGATTGAAATTTTGAATTGTTTTGTTGCGATATGTTCAAATTATTCTTTCGATGTGATATCTTTAAATCAAATTGGTAACTTCAGTTCGAATTTGCTCGTGTATTAAATAAAAACAAAAATTACGTAATATGTTTATAGCATTGAGTGGTGATCATGATAATGAACAGGAATCCAATAAAAGCGAATTAATACGAGAAAGAAAATGAAACTTTTTTTCTAGTGATAGTGAAGTCTAGATTGTCTTGTCAATTCAATCTTGGTTGGATTAACGCAAAAGTTCTTTGAGAAGTGCATGGATTGAGTTTGCCATACAAGTATTCGGGTTCATGAGCATTCATGATTTGAAGAGTCAAGGCCATATATCTCAGTATATTCCCATATATTTGGTCATAATACCACAATTTAGCCCTATCATTGAAAACGGTGGGTGCACCACATTACCGATCTTCTTCAGCTTGAAGATCAGCTGTGTGCTGTCAATTTTTAATTTCAATTGTCAAATTTTAAATTTTTTCTGAAAGAAATTTATTTTAATTCGATAAAATATTAAAATGGACACAATTGCATTTAATTTGGATATGGAGGAAGAGAAAAATGGTTCCCGACATATTCGTAGGAAGATACGAAGTATAGCGAAGGATATCTTTTTGACCCTTCAAATTCATTAATCAATTATTTTAAAAAGAACAATAATATAAATTAATGAAAAACAAGAAAAACGAATTACATTTCAGATTTCCTAATCGTGAAAAAGAATATAGTTATATTATCATAAAAAACTTTGAAGTAAAAATTATTAACAAAAATAAAAATAGAAGCATTCTTCGAATATTATAAATTGCATAAAAAACTTAAAAAAAAAAATAAATATCTATAAAACTTAGCATTTGAAATTCAGTCTTTTAATAACGCGTTCACTTTCATTAACTCCAACTCCAGAAGTTCTCTCTTGATATTATTTTTTTCTACGGTTAGCTGTTCCATACGCTCATTAGGTCGTTTCGTTTCATCCAGCAATTTAACCTGGGAATCATTCAGTCGATCTATGGTCCGGTAAATTTTTTTTAAATACTCATATCTTTCCTCTGACTTTTTTTTTTACAGTTTCAAGAACTGTTGAAACATTTTCGTAGAGCTTTTCCTGCACCTCGATCTGCCTCTCCAAAAGTTGCATCGGCTTTCTCACTGTTCTTCTGCTCGAAGAAGGCGTTGGGATCTTAAAGTTGTTTGGATCATTTTCTGATTCTTCAAATGACATTGTTTCGCATGTCATGCTCCGCTCTGGAATCAGGAAACCCCTCTACATATCTTATTGCACTGAAGGTGGAAGCAACAATCTCTAATGGCAATGCATCCTCTAATGCAACTAGAACTTTTGCACTGCTTCCGGATCTTTTTTTGTCAAATTTTTAGAGATGTTTGGAAACTTTTTCATGTTTTCCACCATAGCTTTAAATTGTTGACGTGTGTTCTCTTTGCTGAAAAGAAGTCTTGGTTTATTGCAAAATGTCAAAATATACTAAACTTTCTTCTTTAATTTATACATATTGTAGTTAAGTAAAGAATCTGCACCAATTTTACGGTTAACAAACTTCAAAATTTGAAGGGAGTGTGGATCGTATGCGTATTCAATAATAGCTATTTTTTTGCACTTACGTACCGACAATTATTCACTTCCTGGTCGACGTTTTCAATGATAGGAAGAAACAAAATATGACATATTTCTCACGCATATTTCTTTTTGGCGGCTCGCCTTTCGGTTCTGAAAGTCAATCTGGCAGCAGCTACGCGGTATCACGAGGAGATTATTATAGACAAGCTGGAAAAGAAGTTAAACAAAGAGGATTTAATTCGGGCTTATGAGCAAATTAACGATAATTACCTGGATTATCGGAGTGATTTGTTGGATGCTATCGATGAATGTGTGTCGACTATAAAAGCTTCTACTGCTTCGTCTGCCAATCATTCTGTTCTTCCTGCCGTTACGAGTTGTAAAGATCTCCGCCTTTCAAAAATCTATATCCCAGGATTTACTCGGCCAAAATGGCGGTCATTTTACGACATCTTTGCCACTTTGAATCACACTAACGAATCACTTAGTGGAAAACTGCACTATTTGAAGTCGAGCCTCACGGGTGACGCAGCAAGACTCCTTCAACATTTGGCGTTAGATGCAGGAAATTATCACAAGGCCTGGGAACTGTTAATGGCGAAATTCGATGATAAGCTTAAGCTATCAGCTAAAGAGTCTGCGAGGGGCTTAAATCCATATTAGATATATCACAAGAATGCATTCATGCGCTCTACAATTTAGAACTGCCAGTGACACATTGGAATACTATCTTGGTATACATAATTTTTCATAAACTACCCAGCATCATTCAACAGTCGTGGGAGAAAAAGCTTTGCAATACCAAAAAGCTACCAAACATTTGCCAACTTATAGAGTTCTTAAAATCGCGGTTCTGAACCTTGGAAGCTATCGGGCAGTAAGGAATGTTTCGGTTCAACGCAAAGCCATGGTCGAAGTCGGAGACCGCAACCAAGGTGTTCCAAGCAAAAACACAGGCGAAACCTTTTCAATGTAAGGTGTGTCATCAAGTGCAACACTCGTTGAGAAAATGTCTCCGAGTGTGCGAGAACTGTCACGCCTACAGCCACTTTAGCCTTGACTGTCCCAGTAACAAGGATCACTTCTTGTCATAGAGGACACCTCACGCTGTTACATTCATTTTCACCCACAAACATCCGCACCCTACACCCATACATAAACACACACATATTTACCCAACACTAACACCTCATCACAACGGATTCAACAACACACTGGTAGCACTTCCCCGCAGCAAGTAAGCGTCAACCCAAACGCACCTGTATTTCAACCGATGAGTGGTGACCAACCAAGTTCCAGCATACGTTACAGGTTTTATGCTTTGCAGCACATCAACACAGGCATATTGTTGGCTACAGCTATTGTCAAGATAAGGTCAACTGAAGGGAGATTTTTCGAACTGCGTACCTTTATTGATTCTGGATCAGAGGTCATCTTTATCTCCGAATGAGCTGCACAACGGCTCCGACTTAAGAACACCGCACGTTTGTTGAAATATCAGGGTTGGGGAAGGTCACCATCGGCGCTAATCAGAATTACGTTGACATTACATTCACGTTAAAGAACTCAGTTTTTAGTGTAAGTGTTGTGGGGTACACACGCACCGAGAGCTAATTGAACAATTATTTATTTAACAATAAAAAGTTTTAAATATGTCGCGCAATTTGTGCAGTAAAAAAGTCGAACGAACTCAGTTAAAAGTGGTCTGGTGCGACTGTAGTAAAATCCATCACGCGAAATGTGTTAACATATTGCCGGTAGATTTAGAATTCCTAAAGAAGAGCAACAAATCTTGGAGATGTGGAAACTGCGTAAAAACAAAACGTAGCGATTCGCTATATGGTGAAGCTTTTGCCAGTGTCAGCAGGGGAATAAGGCAACAACATCAGAAGGGAACAATTTTATCTCCAAAGGAATCCAATTCATCTCTCGAAGAATCGGGCATCACACTGAAGCTCAAACAATACAAATAATGGAGCTTCAAAACAAAAATAAAGAGTGCGAGCAAAAAATTAAAGCGCTTGAACATAAGGTCAATTACCTCGAGAACCAGCTGATTGCAAACCACATTGAAGTATATAATATTCCTCAAATCACCATCGTCTCTACCACCGATTTGGCGCTAAAAATCTTGCGTGATGGAATCAATGTGGGTATAACAGAGAACGATATAGATCATTGCTTTATAAAAAAAAAAAAATTAAAAAACGGCATCAAATCTCAGAGAGCAATGACTCACACACCCCCATCAATATTCTTCATGTAAAATTATCAAGTCGGCATTGGAAGGACAAGATAATGAGAGCAAAAGGTCAGAAGAAAGAACCGTTAACCGTTTCTACTCAACGCAGAGATGAACTCTCAGAATATGTACATCAATGAGTGTTTATCTCACCACACACATCAGCTGTTCAAAACCGCAAAGACAATGAAGATCACAAAGGAATATAACTATGTATGGATCAAGAATGGGATAGTGCATATGCTCAGGAGTGAGGGTGATGTAAAATTTCGTATAAACTGTGTTGCCGATTCCAATTATGAGTTCTGTAAATACTAGTACTGTCCCTTGCTTAACTTCTATTGTATGTGATAATCCAAATGTTCCATCATATTCATATAAACATTTTTGTGTTCATCAAAATATTCGTAGTATTGCTATAATTTTTCAACACTATTAATTAATGTTTTTGAAGGCAAGAATTTTGATTGTCTTAGGTGACATCACTATCAATACTCTCGATCGCTCCAACAAAGACACTGAGGACTATTTATTGTTAATGTCATCAAACGGTTTAAAAAGTATTGTTAATGATCCGACTAGAGTTAGTAACTCATTTGTAAGTTGTATCGACCATATATATTTTTATAGGAGTGTGCAAAAATTTTGATAAAATTATTAAAGGAGCAGTTCATGACTACGGAATTACTGACCACCATATGACTTCTTTCAGAACTAGTGAAAATTCGATTCAAAATCCCAAAATTGCTACTCTTAAATCGACACAAAAAATAGACTATCACTTGCTTAAAGAATACCTCTCGTACGAATTTTGGGATTCGGTTTACAATGAAAATGACCCTTCCCGTGCATTTGAGATATTCTTATAGATTTTACACAAGTACCTATGTATATATAAGATTCTGCACTACAGAAGATTCGACCATAACAAATCGAAATAAACACTTAAAACATTGGATAACAAAAGATCTTCTAAATCTTATACGAAAGAAAAATACATATATATGCAGATAAACATGATAGATATCCCTATAATAAAAGGCTGAATAACTACCATATTATAAAAAGCTTTGTAAAATGGTTACTTTTAAAGTTAAACAAGCACGTAATAATTATTACTTAAACTTATTTGAAAGGGCAAATGGAAACACCAGGATAGAATGGAGAGTTATAGATAGTATTCTGGACAAATATAAACAACTTAAACAAATAAATATTTTGGAAGATAATGTAACTCTAATAACAGATTCGGAAGCAATCACCAATACACTTAATGAACATTTTATTGAAATTTCAGAGCTACTAAAACCTTTAATCCAACCCTGCCATCCCTATCACTGCTCTCTAAATAGTAATCTTATTACCGACAGAGTTCAAAATAATGGCTTTGTATGTGAGTCCACTGATTCTGTCAAAATCTATAAAGTTATTATGAACTTAAAGAACAAAAACTCGTGCAGAAGTGTATCACAAGTATTCTGATAAAAAATATTGCTTGGCTAATAGTAGATGTGTTGAGCTATTTATTTAATTTAAGTATAATGGTTGTTTTCCAAGTCCAAGGTAACAAAAAAGATGTGTCCAACCACAGACCCACATCGCTATTACCTACATTTTCTAAACCATTTGAAAAAATTCTCAAAAAGAGAATGCTACAATTCTTAGAGAAAAATAAGTTTTTTTAAGTAATCAATGGATTATCAACAGAGGATGCTATCCTTAGGGTGAGCAGTCAGCTACATGAAGGGCTGAACAAAAATATGTCTACTATGGCCTTATTCATAGACATGACAAAGGCTTTTGATATGGTTGACCATCAGTTAGCATTAGAAAAATTATACAATGCTGGATTTAGGAGAACTGGTTTAAAACATATCTTAAAGACAGAGTTCAAAAAGTGAAGGTAACACATGGGCTGAAAAGTCCGTTTCTAAGAGAGGGCACCACTTGAATTAAATCCATACCATTTTCAGTTAGTACCAACCTTCAAAAGATACATGTATAAATTTGACAGCTGTCGGACGATTAGTTGTCGAGATATAGCGTTGTGAGTTAAGCAACTTTTGTTATTGTGAAAAAAATGGATTCAAATCAAATTCGTGTGTTGATTTATCGTTGCTTTTTTATGGGAAAAAATTCAGCCAATGCAAAGAAATGGCTTGATAAGTGTTACCCGGACTCTGAACCAGCCGAACGAACCATTCGCAAATGGATTGAAAAATTTAAAAGTGGTCATACAAGCACCGAAGATGATGCATGCAGTGGACGTCCAAAAGAGACCGTTTCAGATGAAAACATAAAAAAAAGTCCACAAAATGATTACGAATGACCGTAAAGTGAAGTTGATCGAGATAGCTGAGGCTCTGTAGTTATCAAAAGAGCGTGTTGGATATATCATACGCGAATATTTGGACATGCGAAAGCTCTGTTCAAAGAGGGTGCCGCGTTTGCTCACAGTCGACCAAAAACAACAACGCGTTGATGATTCAAAGGAGTGTTTAAAGCTGTTCAACCGCAATAAAGCCGAATTTTCGCGTCGGTATGTGGCAATGGATGAAACTTGGCTCCATCACTTCACACCAAAGTCAAGTCGGCAGTTAGCTGAGTGGCGAGCAGGCGACGAACCTCGTCCAAAACGACCAAAAACTCAACAGTCGGCTGGCAAGGTTATGGCATCCGTATTTTGGGATACACATGGAATAATTTTCATCGACTATCTCCAAAAGGGGCAGACTATCAACAGCGACTATTACATTGCGTTGTTCGAGCGTTTGAAGGACGAAATCGCAGAAAAACGGCCACATTTGAAGAAAAAGAAAGTGCTGTTTCATCAAGATAATGCACCGTCTCACAAGTCGATGAAAACGATGGCAAAATTGAATGAATTCGGCTACGAATTGCTTCCCCACCCACCATATTCCCCAGATTTGTCCCCCAGCGACTATTTCCTGTTCGCAGACCTCAAAAGAATGCTCACTGGAAAGAGATTTAAGACCGATGAAGAAGTAATCGCCGAAACAGACGTCTATTTTGAGGCTAAACCGAAATCGTACTACAAAACTGGTACATGACTGGTAATTCATTTGTCATGCAAACATTCGACAAATCTTTGGCCGCTTGTAATGTTCTACTATATCTATGATCGATATTGCTGCATGAAATTAATCCAGCCAAAAAAAACGGACAAACGACGATAATTTTTTGAAATAATTGACGATACATTTGGCATTTTCAAACAGTGAAGAACGTGCCACCAATCCATGAATAACGTTCTATCCCCAAATTCGAAATGCTATGGAAGCATTTGATGTTGTGGTAAGTTGAACTAAAAGCCACGTCAAAAAATAATATGTTTTGTGTTTTCAGGTAGTAGCAAGGACACTAACACCCAACACCAGCTCCTCCTTTTTAGCTGATCGGACGGTCAAGGTGGTATCCAGAATTAAAATGTCAAAACATCGATTTGTTTATTGGTTAAATCGATACCATTTAAATATATGTTTACAAACTCACTGAGGCTAATTCTAAATATTTCCAAGAATATAAAGCCAAAAGCAAGTGTGCAAGCTCTCGCTTTTCAGAATTCAGAAAGGCATTCAGTACAATATTTATAATTCATTGTTGTACTCAGTTGAGTCTTTTGCGTCCAATAGAAGTATAAATGTGTATGATTCATTTAGTGTACGTGGCCTTTACCTATATTTTTACCAATGACTTAACGTAGCCCCACAGAAAATAGTCAAGCGGCGTTAAATCGACTGGCCCATGTCTTGAGATAACACGCTCACCACACTTACTCTTAAATAAATCAATTCTAGAGTATGCTGTGTGGCTTGTGGCACGCCCCTATTGAAACCACATGTCGTCCAAGTCCATATCTTCCAATTCGGGCCAAAAATAATCGGTGATCATGGCGCGATAACGCTGACCATTTACAGTAACGTGACGATCGTCACGGCTCAATAACGTCGCCGGCATACAAACCGCACAAAACAGTTATTTTTGATGGATGAAGTTCATGAATCAAGTTCATGTGGGTTTTCACTCGACCAATAACGCATATTTTGCTTATTGACGAACCCATTGAGCCAAAAATGAGCTTCGTCACTAAAGATGATTTTGCGACTCTGAATATCAGTAGAAAATTTTTATAATTTGCAGACGTTGCTTTTTAGTGTACTTTACCATGATGAAAATGTTGAGTTTACAAATTAATTTCAAAATTGTCAAGTCCCTATTGGAAAACCCCTTATACCTGAAAGTTCAATAATTTTATTTCTTTCACTAAAAAAACTCTATTTTGAATATTCCAATTCTGGGCATCCAATTAAGCGAATCCTTTAAGCATTCTGCTGATGATAATAATTATTGACGATCCATTTAGGTTACCATTATTCTTTTTTAATTTTTTTGTCAACTTACACATTGTATTGTATTACTAATTGCACTCAACCTAATTTAATAAATTACATATTTTGAATAATCATTCATTAAAAAATCCCTTTTTTATAAATTAATCTTTATGTTTTAATAAATTAATGTTTTCTTCTAAATTTAATTTGCCATAAGTACTTTTAGACTCGCAACCAGTCAGGTGATTCTGAAAAAAATTATATTATTGGGTATGTAATTTAATTGGTGCGGTTTTTTTTTTCAAAACACGAATAATAGTATTATTCAAAGTGTTGCCTAAAGCTGTGACTTTTTCCCATCTTTCTGGCAATTTGTGGATCCCATCACATTCTTGGCAGCGAAGAATGAATCAAGCCTATTTTTGATATTCTGCATGTTGCCCTAAAAGTAATGTCAAAAGTCGTTAAAGATCAAGGTTTTTTTTTAACTCAAATTTTGGCATTGCCATCATGTTTTCCGAAAATCACTAACCTAAAATTGTTGTAACTTTAAAAAAAAGAAACAAAAATTAGGTCATTTCATCCCAAGTCATTAGTTTTCAAGATACAATACAAATTGTTAAAGCAATAAAAGTAAAAAATGTAATATATTAATTAATTAACAACTGCTTTTGATTTCTGTAAAATAAGTTAATTATTGCGCAATGTAAATCCAATAACAAATTGGTTAATAAAGGTTGATTTAATGACAGACCAATCAACAGATCCCTTATCAAATAGTATAAATAGAATAGAAGAATATTTGCTTAATCAGTTTTCTACTGACATACCAGGTGTACCGGTATGAAGTGAGCGTCAAGATACAAATGTCTCGATAGGGAATATTGTGAACGGGCCTTATTTATTTATTTATTTTTTGTTGTTATGATACCTGTCAAACATATTTAGTATACATCTAATATATTGAGCAAACAATATCATATTTTTTCATTGTGTTAAAAGTGTAGAATTGTGCACCAGAAAATGATGACTTGCGGAAAGCATTAATTTTTTGTTTTCATTTGAATAAAGTGGCTGCAGATTCGCATCGAATGCTTGTTAAGTCATGTTCTATGAGAAGCAATACGCAATAGATGGTTTCAAAGATTCAGAGATAACGATTTTGATGTGAGAAATGAAGAACGCGGAAGACCACCGAAAAAGTTTGAAGACACCGAATTGCAAAAAATATTGGGTGAATATGACACTTTGAGTCAGCAACAAATGGCAGAAATGTTAAATGTTGCAAAGCAAACAATTTATGACCATTTAAAAGCTATGGGAAAGATCCAAAAGTCTGGAAAATGGGTGCCACATGAATTGAATAAAAGACAGATGGAAATTGTCACTGTTTTGCATCGAATTTTACTGGCGATGAAAAATGGATTAATTTTCAGAATCCTAAATGGATGTCAGATCGATTCGGCAAGAAGACAATGCTGTGTGTCTGGTAAGACCAGAAAGGTGTGGTGTACCACGAGCTCCTAAAACCTGGTGAAACCGTTAAAATAGATCGCTACCGACAAAAAATGATCAATTTGAGCCATGAATTGATCGAAAAACGACCAGAATGGGCCAGAAAACACGGCAAGGTAATTTTGCAATGCACCTGCACACAAAGCAAAACCGGTTCATGATACAACCAAAGTACTTGGCTGGGAGCTGCTACCCCACCCGACGTATTCGCCAAACTTGGATCCTTTCGATTACCTTTCGAAAGGTGAGCAACACATCGAATTCTACGAGGAAGTCGAAAATTGGGTGACTTTTTGGTTAGCTTCAAAGCGTGACGAACAGTTTTATTGGCGTGGAATCCATAAATTGCCTGAAAGATGGGAAAAACGTGTAACTAGCAATGGCTTATACTTTGACGTTGGCTTTTCCTGCATTAGAGAAGAAATTATGGAAAATAAGGTAGAAGGGTTAACAAAGATGCATGTGCCATACATATAAATAGGGCAATAAAATATTTTTTTTTTATGGTCCTTCTTCATATACAATACCAAAAAAGATTGCAATAACTATTTCCGGTTGTTTACTAGCCATGTGCAACAAAACGAAAAATCGTTTCAATCAATGTATCGCCCTCGAAGGCAACTATATTGATAAATAAAGTTGAATTTTGCGAAAATTTTGTGTTTTACTATAAAACGGAACCGACTTTTCAGCCCATATGTTAAATGGCGTTTATAGTAAGCTACTGGTCTTAAAAAATGTAGTCCCTCAGGGTTCTGTCCAAGGACCACTTATATTTTTAATATATATTGAATTGATTTCAATTCAATTGAAAAACAACTGCATTCGCCGATGATATAACCTTTACATACACTTTCCAAAACCAAATTGATTGCATTACGAAAAATGGAGATCTAGAAAAATTTAGGGCTTGGTTTGCTCATCACAAGTTACTCATTATCAAAAAAAAAAAACAACAAATTATTAACATTGAAAATATCCGGCAATACTCTACAAATACCTAGCCTACCGCTTCATACTTACGGCATACAAAACTATTATGAACAAAATACGTGTTCTGAGAAGTGTTTTATAATTGAATCAGCTAAGAATATATGTATACGAGTCTTAATAAATCAAAATCTGAACTGGAAGGATTGTTTAAAAAAAATAAAATCGCACATGTACCTGGTGGCTCCTAAACTGTATCTTATGAAGCCATACTGCTCAGTGTTTTACTATGGATTGGCTTACTCTAAATTGCTATATGACATTGTATGTTGGGGAAGTATTTTAATGCGATTAGACCTGTCTCGTTTGCTCAAAAATATCTTGTTCGCATTCTTACTAACTACAATCTTCGTACTCATAGTTGGCCCCTGTTTATAAAATGCAATATTTTACCAATAAGACACTTATATATTTTTAAAGTGCTTGGATAATTTTTTAAACCAAGCGGAAACATTCCTAGCAGGACTTATTCAACTTATAATTTAAGGACAAATAACACAGGCTTAACAAACGTACCAATTGCACGTTCAACACATTTTTCAAAATTCTATACATTTATTGTCCCATGGTATTCCAATAAACTTCACTTTCCATACGATTAACTAATATCTATAATATGTATCTACATTAACAAAATAAGAGCTTGGATTTTTGTTATTGATCTTGCTAAAATTGAACTACGAATTCTGCCTTAATATCGCTGTAAAAAACGGATTAAATAGAACCGTATTCTTTGTATCTCATTACTGTTCATTTTATTCACGGATTCAGTCTTTAATATATATATGTATATATGTATTTATGTGGGATCCCAGTATAAAAGAACAAAAACACTGTTTATTTTATATTTTTTTAGTTTATTAATTATTAACACATGGGCTGAAAAGTCCGCGCCGTTTTATAGTTTTTTTTATAGCCATCGTTTTCATCGACTTGTGACACGGTGCATTGTCTTGATAAAACAGCACTTTCTTTTTCTTCAAATGCGACCGTTTTTCTCCGATTTCGTCCTTTAAACGCTCAAACAACGCAATGTAATAGTCGCTGTTGATAGTCTGCTCCTTTTGGAGATATTCCATGTGTCCATACCGACGCAAAAGTTCGACTTTATTGCGGTTGAACAGCTTTTAACACTCCTCTGAATCATCAACACGTTGTTGTTTTTGGTCGACTGTAAGCAAACGCGGCACCCACTTTGAACAGAGCTTGTTCATGTGCTTGTTTGCATGTGCAAATATTCGTATATTGTATATCCAACACGCTCATTTGATATCTTCAGAGCCTCAGTTATCTTGATCACCTTCATTTTGTGGACTTTTTTGATGTTTTCATCTGAAACAGCCTCTTTTGGACGTTTACTGCGTGCATCATCTTCGGTGCTTTCATGACCACTTTTAAATTTTTCAGTCCACTTGCGAATGGTTCGCTCGGCTGGTGCAGAGTCCGGGTAACACTTATCAAGCCATTTCTTTCCATCGGCTGAATTTTTTCCCATCAAAAAGCAACGATAAATCAACACACGAAATTGATTTGAATCATTTTTTTTTCACAATAACATAAGTCGCTTCACTCACAACGCTATATCTCGAGAACTAATCGTCCGACAGCTGTAAAATTTATACACGTATCTTTTGAAGGTTGGTACTAACTGAAAAATTTGGTGGTACCCTCTCTTAGAAACGGACTTTTCAGCCCATGTGTTACATTTCAGTTTATTATTTTAAAAATTCTTTTCTTTTCTCACCACAATAGTTTTCTCTATTCAACTGTTTGATTACGAGTGCCGGCTTTCTAGTTTATGCTGTATGTCGTATGACTTTCGTCCGTTCTTCCTCTAGCGTGATTATCGTCTGTATGCTTTGGTTCGTTTCTACTGGTCTTGTGTCTATTGTGTAAATAATTGTACGTAGGCGTTTTTCTATCGCGTGATTATTTACTGCCTGGTTCGTTTCTACTGATCTTGTATGTATCGTGTAAATAGTTGTACGTCGTCTGTAGGGTATCGTCACGTAGTTTTTCCCAATCCCACATTCGGCTATCCTGACAACTCATTCGACCTCAAATGAAGGAGCTCATTTTTTCATATTCTCCGCAACTGTATTTGTTGTGATTGGGCCTTCATGATCTCCTATCTTGTGAATTTTGTATCTTCCGTGATTTAATACTTTAGTTATTTTATAATGTCCAAGGAACTTAGGTCGCAGCTTCATACTCGTCCAAAACTGAGTGCGCTTAATGGCGACTAACTTATTTGCTTCGTATGTTTGTTCAGGTTTTCGATGTCTGTCGAAATTCTTCTTGTTTTCTCACTGAATCGTCAAAATATTTATACGTACTTGTTCTCACGCTCTCTCACGTTCTACGTCTACTTCATTTATTGCGGTGTCCTCAAACGTCCGTTTGGAAATCAAACATTTTCTCCTCTGCTGACAAACAGCTACTACGGAATTCTTCGACTAATCCTTAATTAAGAGCTTACAAATTCGTTCGGGCTTTTAACTTTCCCCACCGCAACATTCTTCCCTACTCTATCGGTCCTCTGTTCAGCTTTGATCGCATATCGGCCTACACCTTAGACGCTCTTGTCTACCTCTACTACATCTTCATCGCTAACTGAATCATCTCTGTTATTCTCCAAAAACTGTACTCCGTTTGTTGTCACCATCAAACCGACATCGTTTAGAATGCCATTTCCCAAAATCGTCGAATACTGCATATCCGTTTCGTTTACAATGTGGAACCTTAAGTTAAGTCATATTCCATCTACCACTTAATCAACCCAAGAGTTACCAAGTGTCGTTACTTTAGTATTTCCTAAGCCCCATAAATGTTGTCTATTAGCATCGAGCTCTAGGAACTCAATTAGTAAGCACTGTCGCGTCTTTACATATTCACCAACGCTGACACCGATTTTCCGTGCATGGAAATATCTTTAAAAATGCGGTTAAATACAATCGCTAAAGACACGGACGCTAAGTTGCTCGTTGATGCCGTGCGAACGTTAGCCCCTTTGGTCTTTACTTGAAGATTATTCTTTCTGTCCCCTTGACACTCTGCTGTACGATGTCCAATGCGTCCACACTTGAATCACTTAATCGTCCTAAGCAAGCAATCCTTAGCCAGATGTTTTGTCTCCTTACACTTGAAGCATCTTCGTTGTTTCGTCTCTGCTTTCACTGTGTCGATGGTATTTCCTTCCTGGGGCGATCTGTGGCTCCCTCTCAAGCTTGGTTGCCATGAATGAGGGCCACATATCTTCTCGTAAACACGTAATTGCTCCTTTAGCTCGCGGATATTTCTTGCCTGGTACAATATGGCTTTGTTTTGGTTGCTGTCCGAGATTCCCGTTATGAAGTACTCGACTAAACTTTGTTCATCTAACTCTATTGATCTTGCGATTTCCATTAATGCTTTGGTTCGTTTCTCCTTGTCTTGTGTCTATTGTGTTAATAGTTGTGCGTCGTCTATCTTTCGTTTTTCTATCGCGTGATTATCGTCTGTCTGCTTTGGCTCGTTTCTACTGGTCTTGTGTCTATTGTGTAAATAGTTGTACGCCGTCAATCTTCCGTTTTTCTAGCGTGATTATCGTCTGTCTGGTTCGTTTCTACTGGTTTTGTATGTATCGTGTAAATAGTTGTAAGCCATCTGTGGAGTATCTTCTCGTAGTTTTCCCTATCCCACATATATTATATATCTGTATCTTTATTTTCCAATGCCACCCCACTCCAGAAATGTTAATTAATTTATATAACCGCAATGAAGTTTCGTCTAACACTAATTTTTGACTTTTTTATCTAATTAAATGACGACTACTATTTTATTAATTCTATGAAATTTATATTGTTATATTACTGATTTGTATTTACCTATTATGAAATGAAAAAAAAAAATATATTAAATCTGCAAGAGCCTTACGCTCAACCAATAATCAGACATCAAAAAGATGTACCGTCATATTTGGGTCAAACCACAGGATAGATATTATCCAATCATTATTTGGAGGCAAGGCAGGGATCAGCCGATCGAGGTCTTTAAGCTCAAGACCTTTTGGCATTGCTGAGGATGAAGCACGAAGGTATCCAAGGCGCCCAATACACAAACAATGACATATACTCGTACACGGTTATGGGTAAGTACTCAGTTAGTTCGAGTTTTGGCATACTGTTTGCGATTTGGGCATAATTGCAGAACAGGAACCAATCCCGAGGAATTGCAAGCAGCAACACAGGTAGCGATTCGATTGGCTCAAATCGATATGTTCGCGGTTGAATTGAAGAAGCTATAAAACAACGACACTATACCGAAAATTTGAAGTCACTCAATGCCTTCAAGGACGTTCAGGGCATTATACGCGTAAGTGGACGACTTCAAAACGCACGACTATCATACGACCTGTAATACTTAAACCTAACCATTCACAGATCTTGTTATTCGCGACGCACAACAGAAAATTTTGCGTGGGGGTACTCAACAGATAACATTGCATTGCATATGGATACTCCACATAAAAAGAAGCATTAAGAAGCACATTCACAAATGCGTTGTTTGCTTCCGATACAAGGCACAGCATATGCACCAGTTGATGGGGAGTCTACCACCACCTCGAGTGCAAATGGCCCGACCATACAGCAACACTGGCGTCGACTATGCTGGACCAATTGAGGTAATGAAATGGAAAGGACGAGGTTCGAAGAGCCTTAACACGTTCACTGCCATGTGACCCGCCGCCTGGCACATATTTTACTCCCTGAGAGGCCATGTGCCCCACCGGCGGCCACAAGCTATACCTTTTTGTATGAATGTTTCCTGCGTGGTTGCGTTATAAAAACACCAATTATTCTCGTCATATGGGTTTGATTTTATTGGTAAGTCAACAGCGTTTTCTTATTTTTCTGTTTCGAGAATCCCTGCTCCCGGTTTCTTTCAAAACGTGCTTTGTTTTAGATGTTGATGATTGTGCTTCCGAGTCAGGGTTATACAAAACCTCGCAAATCGCTTTTCGGAACTCTAAAATTTAGCAGCTTTTTATTACTTTTTTATAAATGACCAATGCGTTTACAACGGATATTAAAAGTAGAAACTGAAAGGCTATTTTACGATACCATCTAATCGTTTTATGAAGAGGTGTAAAATAGCAAGCCATTTGATTGGATATGTCAATACCTTGCTTGGCATGTGTCGACTGCTTTCTTGTTAGCACTTCTTCCAGACCGTGTTTTGTGCTTAGCTTAAAACATCGCGCTAATCTTTAAATTTAGCAACGACAATTCCTGAATTTTCAAGCCCTTTTATCTCATTTCTTCTGAGCTTGACAGTTGTCACATCTCTTAGTTTTCCTTGTCTGTTACCACGTAGAGTTCCAATAATGTGCGTTTTACGAGCTAGGAGTTTTTTGGCTAAGGATATAGGTATAATAATTACACAAGCCTTCAAAAAAATAAATAAATAAAAAATTGGTGCACTTTGTTTGTATCAGTGGTAGATAAGAAAAGTAATATTCATACATTAGTTTTTTAACCGTGTCACCTCTAGTTTACAATCTACAACTACAATTAAAGAGCGCCTTGCTCGCCCTTATTTGACACCATATATTCGAATTAAACCAACTGAATTAAAACAACTAAGTTTGAAGCTGCAGTATGCATTTTTTTTTTTTTTTTTTGTTTTAAATTTAAAGATATTGCGAATTATATGCGAATGAAAATTTTTGACTCGCTATAATTCGCAATATATTTTTCGGAACGGTAAAACTCAGACTCAAAACTGGTTCATTGTACTCCATGTGTTCCGACTGTTAACAGCATGCGGATAGGTACTGAGTTCCTGTGCGGTCCCCCATCTTGGTACTTACCGCGCCCAACACTACTTAATTTCGGTGATCTAATGGGAACCGATACTTTCAGTGCGGTGGGTCCGTTATCCGTTATCCGGTTGCATATCAGCGCTAACACCTCACAGTTTCAAGCTTCTGTAAACGCACTGTTATAAAGACGTTATGTGTTTATTTCCTACGCTCTCCTCGACTTAATCGAATCGCCACTTTCCTTGCGGTTTAGTCCGTGTTAAGCCTAATCCGATTTCACTGATAAAACAAATCGAAATATTTCATAATGGCTAGTAAGTTAAGACGTTGTGTTAACGACCCTTATAAGTTTTGTTGCCTTTGTGAAGAATATACTTTTAAAGATCAATAAATTTTAATAAAAATTTAATATTGAAATTTGCAATCAAGGTAAAGCGTGGGCGCCTCGTAGTGTATGTAAAATGTGCACTGAACGCTTACGATGGAGAAAGGTGTACCGATTTGGCGAGAACAAAAAAATCATCATAACGACTGTTACTTCTGTATGTCAAGTATAGTGGGAATCAACAAAAACAATTGCCACAAGTGGAAATATCCTTATAACGTTCCAATACCAGATTTTTATCAGCTACCACAATGTCAGGAGGAAGAAATTGAAAGATCTAATGCTTCTCAAGTTAGCGATGACTTTGAATGCTCTGTAGAAACATCGAACCTAAAACATTTTCACAAAACGAGTTTATTGATCTCATCAGAGACTTAGATCTTTTAAAGGAACGTGCTGAGCTGCTAACATCAAGGTTAAAAAAAAATTGCCTTGCCTCTGATGTGCGAATTATTTTCTCTCGCAGGAGAGAACAAAACTTACTGCAATTTTTTCTTCTAGTGAAAATTTTGTACATTGCAGTGATATGATAGGCTTACTGATTTTTATGGCTTTGGAGACCTAACATTCAAGTGATTGGCGTCTCTTTACTTTCTTTGACAGCAGTAAAAGAAATCTCAAGTCTATCCTTTTATTTAATGGCAATAAACATGTTCCTATTCCAATTGCCCAATCTACTTGTATAAAAGAAGAATATGAAGTAAATTCAGTTCTATTGCATAAAATAAAATATGTCGAACATAAATGGGTGATCTGTGTCGATTTCAAGATGTAGTGCAAAATCAAGACACTGGATACAAAAAATTTGGACGTTGATAAAAGCAATGTGATAAATGAGCCTTTAGTTCCCCGAGAAAGAATCATTCTTTCGCCCTTGCACATAAAATTGGGATTAATGAAGCAATTTGTGAAAGTTCTGGACAAAAATGGACAATGTTTTCAGTATATTTCTCAGAAATTTCTTGGGTTAAGTCATGAAAAGGTAAAAGCATGCATTATACATTTATTAATTAAATGCTCTACTAATTTTAAAGGCTCTATGACTGAATTAGAACGACTTGCGTGGAAACCTTATGTAGCGGTTGTACAAAATTTTCTCGGAAATAACATGGAAATGCTGCTTAAGTTTTAAAATGTTGGCTGTAATATGAATATAAAAGTACACTACCTTCATAGTCACATAGATCAGTTTCGGCATAACCTAGGAGATCTTAGCGAAGAAGAAGGAGAACAATTGAGAACAGGTATCAAGAAAGATGGGACATTCATAAGACAGCAAACTATTGCTGGGGAATTATGCGCGATTGTCCAAGACAACTTCACTCTATAAAATCCCTTAAAAGACAATATATTCACATATAATATTAAAATAAAGCCGTAATTTTTAAAAATTTAATTTTTTGTCCATCTCATAAATTAGAGCTGATACAAAAAAAAACAGTTAACATTTTTGAAACCACCTTATTAGATATACTTAATCCTAGGCACCAAAATAGTGGTTTGATGGTGGTTTTCCTCTTTGATTATTTAAATCATTTTTTCCTGCATAAACGCCACTGGTGTAAGTGTATCCGGCTAGATCGCAAAGTTTATAGACTCTTATACCATACTTATGTCATTTACCTGGATTGTATTGTCTAAATTGCAACCTACCATGAAAATATTTCTTTTGGGCTTCTAGACATGACGAAGTTTTGTTCAAGTAGGTCCAAAAGCCAAATTCTTTCTCAAATGGTTACAACTTATAGCTGAGTTGTCCACAAAATAAATTAATTTCAGTATCAACTGGAATCTATTCCGCGACATCATTTGGGGCACGAATAAATTTTTGAAGAACTTGTCAGTATTCCAGTAGTGAGCAATAGATTGGTATTTCACAATGCCAATATACATCCATCTGCTATCTTTTTCTTATTTCGCCTTAGAAAATATTGTAGTAATGAAACCTTGAGGTCAGTGTACTTTGGATTGATTTATTAAAAAAATATACTATAAGAAAGATTTGTGGGGCAAATCTTTTGGTATGATCTATGATCTTACTCAGGACATTGAATATTTTACCACTTAAACACTTATGTTATCTACTATAAAGTATCCAAAAATTTTTTTAAAAGAAGTGGTTACATGCAAAGTCAAATATACATAACTTATAAAGCGGATCTAACAATTCTATTCTAGTGCCGTTCTTCCGGACAACTTAATACAAAAACTTCTTTACTGTTGTGTCTTCCAAACTGTTTAAAAGGCTTCCAGAAAATATTCGTACTCATAATTCTTCTAATCCATTTTTTAAAAAGATTAAGAACTGGCTTTTTACTCTTGACCACGAAGAAATCAGAAATTTGTTGCCGGATTTAATTTAATTCTGAATACTTAAAATAATTTACAAATTAATACTGAATACCAAACTTTTTGTAACTTTTTATAACATTTTTTAACTTTTTGTTAGTTTTAATTTTTGCTATAAAGTGACATTGCTACTTTTTTATTTTATAATTCAATATGAATGCCACTACTTATTCTTATTATTTTGTTTTATAATGTTATTTTAAATTGTGTAATAATGTTCAATAAAAAGGTAAGAATAAAGATAAAAAAAAAACATCACTACTCCAAGAAGATCCATCAGATGGTTTTTAGTGTTCCAGGGATTCAAAATCGCTTAAATTTCTCTCAGATGGAATATATTCATCTGAATCGGATGCCACAAAATCCAACTCATCATTATCGGAATCCTCGTCTCGGTTGCCATTTCCATAAAACATGATGGGATTCATTGCTAAATCGTTGTTTGTCAAATGATTATTTTTCCTCAAATAAAATCTGTGAATGATAAAAAGTCACTTGTTGACAAAAAGCCTCTCAGGAGATAAAATATAAGTGACCGCTGGTAGGTCACGCAGCACCTCATGCATTGCAGTTTCATAAGGTGCCGTGTGACCCGTCGGTAGTCTCACCCATAAAACACACAAAAAATAAAAACATTGAACTGCCATACTTATAAGCACTAAACATACACTTTCATGCAAAAGGGAACACTATTGTCACCCAGGGAAAAAAAAACACAGTTATATGGGCGGCATTTAACGTGTTAAGGGCTATTTCGTCATTTTTATATGCCTGGCGATTAAGGCCACCCACCTGGAGACGGTGTCCGACCTTAGCACACAGGCATTCCTGGCAGCTTTTCGTCGCTTCACGTAGTAACTAGGGTACCGTAGCCACTAAGGGTACAAAATTCCACCCGCGTCCTCTCACTTCGGAGGAATCAGGAAAGAAGGCATTAAGTCAGTCAAGTACCACCTCAGCCTGAAAGAGAAGAGGCTGACGTTCGAAGAACTCTGCACGCTGCCTATCCAAATTGAAACATGCCTTAATTCTAGGCCACTATTTCCACTGTCAGACAATCCTGATTATATCGAGAGCATAACCCCGGGACTCTTCCTAATCGGCGAAGTAATCAACGCTGTACCCCAAGGAGATATAGTAACCGACAAGGTGATGTTTAGAAAGTGAATAGACGTGTTCTTTGGTTTCTCCGGCATAATTAATTCATTTTTAAGCTTTTAAAAGTCGTAAAATAATATTATAAAATTATTCAATTTTCTTGTCGATTGCCTCTAATTTGTGTATTTACCTTGCTTTTTCTTAAACAAATAAACATAACACCTAATATAATACAGTAAATCTCCGATCGAGGACACACGGGAGCTCTTCAAACGCAGCAGCAATCTCAGTAGGTGGAGCGCCGAGGCAGAATAAGACACCCACAACATGCAAGAATTTACCCTCCACTCTAGGGGAGTTAGAAGAGCATTTAAGCAAACATACCGATGCTATTATCAATCGTTTCTCGGAGGAAATTAAAAACATGCGCAGCAACATAATGGACCAAATTACACGCATTCAGAAAAACTGGGCAGTCTATGAAGAAAAAATTTATAAAACCCTCATAGATTTGCATTTGCGTGTGGAGAAACGCATATTAACAAATCAACCTTTCTTGATGACGATATAACAGATTTGAGAAATAGATGTGACGCACTAGAAAGGAAAGAGCTTGCAGCTGATGCAATTCTTTTTGGAGTTCCGCAGCTGCATGAAGAAAATTTAAAATCAATTTTCCACTGCTTTTGCCATGTCATTGAAAACAAGCCTCCAACTTTAAAAGCTGTTTTTTGTTCTTGGCATCGAGACAACACTAATGATTCACCCATCATATTAAAATTTAATTCGCCAGAAGAACGTAACAATGTTCTAAAGGCCATTGCCGAGCATCGCAAAAGAGAAAAAAGACAGCTTTGCCTAAGAGATGTTGGATTGGAATTAAATAAACCAATCTTCTTAAACGAGATTCTAACGAACAGAAATCGTTCTCTACTTCGACAAGCTGTTCGCATGAAGCAGCGAAAAGAGATTTCCCTAGCCACTACCAGATTTGGATCCACCAAAATCTGTAGGAGCAACAGAACCTGAGACACTATAATTTTGCACGTAGATACCTATTAATTTATCAAATTAGATCAATTTTGTAAAAATTTGCCAAATGGATTTCCACTTTCCACTCTATTCAACTCTTTCTTATTTTAGCTTAGTTACTTTTTCTGTCATTCTTTTCCTTTTTACTCTATTTTTCTCTTCTCTTCTTTCTCCTCTTTCATCTGTTTTATTTCATTTAATTCCAGAAGTAAATAATGTCATAATGGTAGTTGTTTGTCGCTTGTGTACGCTTGTACCCAACATAATTCATAATATTCAAACACAGGGTAGTCACAAAGATGTTTCAAAAATATTATTTAATGTTTTATGTAAACAAAAGAAGGGTTTCAGTATGTCATTTAAATGTTCAATGCTTAAAAAACAAAATAGATGAAATGTGTTCAATTTTTAACGATAGTTTGGTCGATGTTGTTTGCTTGTCAGAAACCTGTCTATGTCCGGAAATGGGTGATGACCTTTTTAAACCGAATAATTATTACAAACCCAAACGTTCAGATAGACAAAATAAGATAGGAGGGGGAGCATTTATTTATATTAAAAAAAAGTTTTAAAGGATTTAATTTGGTAAAACAATCAAAGCCGAATGAACTTATAGAGTACATTTTCGTCGAAATCACACATACTTGTGACAAAATATTGATTGGATGTATATACATGGCACCAAACACAGCAAACTGCTCTTAGATAGGGTTTTCTAATAACGACTTGACAACTTTTTTTTTAAATAAAAGGCAGGCACGTTTGCAGCGGTCGATTCGTTGGACCCAATTTTCAACGACTTGGTCACACATTTCGGCCGAAACGGCTGCTATTTCGCGTTCAATGTTGGCTCTGAGCTCGTATTGGCGTATTGGCATAAATCAATGACTTAACGTAGCCCCACAGAAAATAGTCAAGCGGCGTTAAATCGCACGAACGAGGCGGCCAATCGACTGGCCCATGTCTTGAGATAACACGCTCACCACACTTACTCTTAAATAAATCAATTCTAGCGTGTGCTGTGTGGCATGTGGCACGCCCCTGTTGAAACCACATGTCGTCGAAGTCCATATCTTCTAATTCGGGCCAAAAATAATCGATGATCATGGCGCGATAACGCTGACCATTCACAGTAACGTGACGATCGTCACGGCCCAATAACGTCGCCAGCATACAAACCGCACAAAACAGTTATTTTTGATGGATGAAGTGGTGATTCATGAAGTACATGTGGGGTTTCACTCGACCAATAACGCATATTTTGCTTATTGACGAACCCATTGAGCCAAAAATGAGCTTCGTCACTGAAGATGATTTTGCGACTTCGAATATCTGTAGAAAATTTTTATAATTTGCAGACGTTGCTCTTTAGTGTACTTTATCATGATGAAAATGTTGAATTTACTGAATAAATTGACAGTGACAGTTTGATGATTAGTGAAAGAGTGCGTTCACAAATTAAATTCAAAGTTGTCAAGTCCTTATTGGAAACCTCTATATAAGAGTTTTGTTAGAGGAATTGTCTCCACTTTATGCGAAAGTTGTACTTTGCGGAGACCTTAATTTAAATATCCTGGAAAGAAAAAATAAACAATTCGTTGATATGGTAGAATCTTTTAATTTACATTTTGCAAATTATGATCAACCAACTCATTTTGCGCCTAACAGACGACCCTCGCTCTTAGATGTATTTATTGTGTCTAATCCTGATTCCATATTGCACTACTGCCAACTTCTTGCACCTGCTTTTCCACACCATGATTTGATATATTTGAACGTAAATGCATTTCCAGTAAACGTAAATCAAGGTGAAGAAACGTCGTATAACTTTTCAAAAATTAATTTAAATGCATTGCTTTGTGATTGTAGGATTTTGAACTGGACACTAATATATACAACAGGTAATGTTAACATTCAACTCGATCATTTTCATAATTTTGTTTGTTATTTGTTTCACAAACATGTACCAATAAAAAAAAAAGTTTCTAAAAAGATATACATTTCCTGGCTAACATCAGAAGTCCTAAGTCTTATTAGTAAACGAAATCTTCTTTACGCAATGTGGAGAAGATACAAATGTTTAGCTATTTACAATGAATACGCTACAGTAAAAAACGCAGTTACCCTTCTGATTCGAAATAAGAAAAAGTCTTTTTACCAGAACAAATTCAACTCCTCTGATCCTACCTCGAAATTTTGGAAGAACGTACGGGAGATGGGACTTGAAGTCTGCTAAGGAATCTATCCCTGATAACACTGACCTGGATGTGCTTAACAGAAAGTTTGTTCAAAACAACTGCAGTCCAATTGATTTTCAGACCGTCCCTTCTACCACCGGCCATCAGCAAGAAGTAATGTTTTCACTATCCGGAGTTGATGAGTCAAGTGTTGGCCAAACAATTCTCAAGATCAAATCCAAAGCTGTTGGCTCGGATGATGTTTTCCCAGTTTTTATTGAAATTCTTCTACCTGTACTACTTTCTCACATAACCCACATATTTAACTCGGTCATAACTACGTCAGTTTTTCCCGATAGGTGGAAAATTGCCAACATTTTACCACTGCCAAAACCATCAACTTCTTACAATATCGAATACCGACCAATAGCGATTATTCCTTTTTTAAGTAAGGTATTTGAAATTATTATTAGTAACCAAATAAAATTATTTTTAAATAGAAAAAACCTTATCACGAAATTTCAGTCCGTTTTCCGCGCTTAATATAACTGTACCACAGCTATACTCAATGTATGCGAAGATTTACGAGCCGGCTTAGACAGCGATATATTGGGTCTTTTAGTATTTCTTGATTTTTCTAAGGCATTTGATAGCGTTAATCATTCGTTATTATTGAAGAAGCTGGAAGGACAATTTTTCTTTGAAAGCTCTATCTGCAATTTAATGAGCTCATATTTATCAGATCGGTCCCAATATGTATGTTTCGGTAATAGATGTTCTTCGCCTCTACAAGTCTCTTCAGGTGTCCCTCAAGGTACTTTCCTGAGTCTTTTGCTATTTTCATGCTTTATAAACGACATATCTAAGTGTTTTACGATCTGCGAACATCATATATATGCTGATGATGTCCAAATATATTCGTTATTCCCGAAATCATTCAAAAACCAAGGATTTAATAATATTGATCGATATGATGATAAAAGAAATTCACACCTGGTCTTTAAATAATGGACTCAGTCTCAATCCAACTAAAACTAAAGCTATGGTAATTAACCGAAGCAAAAATATATTACAGTAGTATTCCCTCGAATGATACAACTGTTGAGTATGTTGATAATATAAAAAATCTTGGGATATACTTTACAAATAACTTGAATTGGAATTTTCACGTAAACAAAGTTATATCAAAAATGTTTGATGCTCTACGTGGTGTAAGCCCCACGACAAAGTATCTTCCCACAGATGTTAAACTTAAACTTGTTAAATCGTTCATTTTACCGTTATTTCTTTATGGATGTGAAATATATTCGGACATAGACTACTTATCCGAAAGGAAACTTATTGTTAATTCAACAGGATGCAAAATCAGTCAAACCGCAACAACTGTTTCAAAAATGCACATGAACAGCTGATTGTCATCCATCAAAACAAAATATAAAGAAGCACTTGTGCCAAAGGTAAACCACCGTACTAAAATTAAAAGAAACATAACTCACATGTATCACGTATCCATGTATACCATGCATGCACGCATACAAGCACACTCGATCGCATACACCGATAAACACCAAAATAACGCGAATAAAAAAGGGAGTATACATATATGAAATTAAAACACAACCGATACTGAACAACGCACTACACTACGCTAATGAAATATGAATGATAATGCCCAAATCAATGCAAACAACTCTACTCGTAAGAAATTTGCATAAGCGTAAGGAGAGCAGTCATATCCACGGGAAAAGGATAAAATTACGAACACAACTTCATCGATCGTCCAACTCGAAAATATAATCCAACAATGTTTGTTCTCTTCACAGTCTATATGTGTTCTTACATGTTACATTGTCTTGTCTCATTTGTGTGTTCATTTATTAATCATGCATTCTCATTTCATGTCATGGCAAAGCAGAAAGGTAGTAGATTGACGAATCCAATGCAAAGCAACAGGGTTAACCAGTATCAACTCTGATCACGGCATGAGAAAATGTTGACGATTTAACATCATTAAATTCAATTTATATATTTATTTAAAAACATTTATAATTACGTCACATTACATCACGTTACTGTACGTCAAAAGATTGTATAGAATACCGAATGTACGATATTTGTTTTAATTTCATTTAGTTCAAACTCCTATTAATGTAAGTAACCTGAAAATATCTATATATGTAAAATATATTTTTCCCGCCAAATTTTGTACATATAAAAGCAAAACTTATAAAAGAAAGACACCTGATAACGTACAGTAAAAATATACATATCTATTATAACGATTAAGGGTTAGTGTTTTATTTTTTAAAAGGACAAGCGAATTTTTAGTGTCGAATAAGAAAAAGAAGTTAAATATTAATCTTAACACATGGGCTGAAAAGTGCCGTTAATTTTTTGCATTTTTTTGCAAAATTCAACTTTATTTATCAATATAGTTGCCTTTGAGGGCGATACACTGATTGAAACGATTTTCCAATCTTTCGATACCAGTTTTGTAGTACGATTTCGGTTTAGCCTCAAAATAGGCTTCTGTTTCGACGATTACTTCTTCATCGGTCTTAAATCTCTTTCCGGCGAGCATTCTTTTAAGGTTTGCGAACAGGAAATAGTCGCTGGGGCCCAAATCTGTAGAATACGGTAGGTGGGGAAGCAATTCGTAGCCGAATTCATTCAATTTTGCCATCGTTTTCTTCGATTTGTGACACGGTGCATTGTCTTGATGAAACAGCACTTTCTTTTTCTTCAAATGCGACCGTTTTCCTGCAATTTCGGCCTTCCAACGCTCCAACAACGCAATATAATAGTCGCTGTTGATAGTCTGCCCCTTTTGGAAATAGTCGATGAAAGTTATTCCATGTGTATCCCAAAATACAGATGCCATAACTTTGCCAGCCGACTGTTGAGTTTTTGGTCGTTTTGGACGAGATTCGTCACCTGCTCGCCACTCAGCTGACTGCCGACTTGACTCTGGTGTGAAGTGATGGAGCCAAGTTCATCCATTGTCACATACCGACACAAAAATTCGGCTTTATTGTTGTTTTTGGTCGACTGTGAGCAAACGCGGCACCCACTTTGAACAGAGCTTTCGCATGTCCAAATATTCGTGTATGATATATCCAGCACGCTCTTTTGATATCTTCAGAGCCTCAGCTATCTCGATCAACTTCATTTTGTGGACTTTTTTGATGTTTTCATCTGAAACAGCCTCTTTCGGACGTTCACTGCGTGCATCATCTTCGGTGCTTGTATGACCACTTTTAAATTTTTCAATCCACTTGCGAATGGTTCGTTCGGCTGGTGCAGAGTCCGGGTAACACTTATCAAGCCATTTCTTTGCATCGGCTGCATTTTTTCCCATCAAAAAGCAATGATAAATCAACACACGAAATTGCTTTGAATCCATTTTTTTCTTCACAATAACAAAAGTTGCTTCATTCACAACACTTTATCTCGAGAACTAATCGTCCGACAGCTGTCAAATTTATAAACTTATCTTTTGAAGGTTGGTAATAATTGAAAATGGTATGGATTTAATTCAAGTGGTGCCCTCTCTTAGAAACGTACTTTTCAGCCCATCAAACAGTTATTCGATTCATGTCACACAAAGAATAAATTCTACAAGAGATAAATGACTCCAGTCATTTAAATGACGTAGAACAAAAAAAACTTATACGACTTTCGTAATAGAGGCGAATCTGTTTAGATTCCCAAACCAGATAACATTTTCGACTTTAGGCCAAACAACACTGCTCTTACTCTGCCGACTCGGCTTTTCACTAAAAACTCTGAAGTTCTTAACATCATCAATCAATTAAGACTTAAAAGTCAGCAGGCCCTGATAAGGTTACAAGCTACATCCTTAACAAAAATTACTCACATAGTTTTAATTCATAACGACATAGCCCTTAACTACCTTCTAAATAGTTATCTTAATCACAGAATATTTTTCATTCAAATCCAAAGCACAATATCACTAACTAGTCTTTGCAAGAGCGGGGTCCTTCAATTCTGGGTCCGTCCTTATATAATAACTTTCAATACGACTTCCCCCATACACTTAACACCGACAATGGTCCGCATTTTAATGCTCTTCTTTATACTATCTTATATGCCAGCGACCTTTTTCTAATAATGACTTACAAACTATGAGGCATCAAATCATTAAGTTAAAAGCTGAACCTATTTGCTTCAGAAACGCTAGTGGGAAGGGATGGTTTTGGGAAAAGCAAGAACCGTGAATTGAGACTAGATGACTGCATTATTCGGAGTTCAATTTAATCACCTCCTCAAATTCAACAAACATGCCAGAGTCATACCAGAAAAAGCCAGAAAAATCTCCAATATACTTATGCCTCTCTTAGAAACAATTTCTTACATAAAAGAACTAAACTTATACTCAATAAAACTCTCATTCGCTCCATCATGACCTATGCATTTCCCATTTGGATAAATATGGTATATCATTTTCTGCGGCAATGAAACTTAAATTCTTTAAAAGAACGATACTCCGGCTCTGTGCTGGTATTTCACAAGATCTTATTAGAATATTTGGAATAACATTGAAGTCGCTGCACTGTATTTTTATCACTTTCTGAGTGACTAAGTCATGGTAATCCTTGTCTACAAAGAAATTGTTGTTATTTATGTGCTAAAAAAGCAAATCATCTTACCTGATTGACGTCGATACGTCTTTTGCGAACATTCCCCTTCTAGGTTATTTTCGTTGTTATTAATTTTTTTCCAATTTTTTTTAAGAACGGAAAACGAAACTAAAAGGATTTGACAGAAGTCCAACAAACTACCCACAGAAATTTCTTGTGTTAAAATGGGCAGGGTGGGGAAGATTTTTTACTTTCTTGAAAGCGCGCTCGTTTGACATAAAACCCACATTTTTGGCATACGGAAACAGACTTTAGTAGATTTTCATTAATTTGTACTGTTTTGCGTTGTTTATTTCGAGTACGGGAACACGCCTAATATGTGATTAATGTTATAAAAAAAAAAAAAAAAAAAAAAAAAATGTGGACAATGATTAAAAAAACGGCTGAATTATAAGGTATGTTCAAGTACTGTCCAAAACTACGAAAAACAGTCCAAAATCCGTTCGCGTACTCATATTTTTCATAGTTTTTCGTAGAAGAGAGCGAAATGAGAGAGCAATCTCCCCTATTTTGTCCATTTTAGTCCAAGAAATTTGTATGAGCAAATTTGTGAAAACTGTCAAACTACTTTTTTTATTTGAAACTGTAATTGTGTTTATTTTTATTTCGAAATGGAATATTTTTTTTTATTTTGTTCTGCAAAAATAAGTGAGATTTTAATAGAAAATTAGTTGACAATGAAAATTTCAAATGGAGAAATGTGTGTAGAAAGTGTTTTCAGACAATAAAAAAAATTTATTGAAAAGCAGGCAAATTAAAAGAAAGTGCTTCCCATACACCTTCTGGCATCTACAAGTATGGCATAGAGATGGACAATACAAGGATAAATTATCGGAAAAACTTATTCTGACGTGTCTAGGCTCAAATAATCTTTGGCCTGAAGTTCAAGATTTTGAATAAAAACTGCTAAATTCATTAAAAAAAGTTTTTTTAATTTTTTTGAAAAAATCAAATAAAAGGCATTTGACATTTGTCTGTACAAACAGTTCGAATCCATTCGCGTACTTTTTAACAAAATTTTTCTTTGAGGGAATTTTATTCCCACTCCTCCGGATTTTGACATACCAATGATCATATATTTTTATTTATTTATTATTTTTTATTCTTAATAAAATAGTAATACAACTTTTGAATAAAATACATATTTTCGATATTAAAATTAAATTTTAAGCCAGCCCAAGAGTGCCGATCGTAAATTGCGTACTTTTCCAATATCTACATCGTTATATGGATCATCCATGACCAGACTACTGCTGATAGATGAATTCGTTATTGAGCTGCTATTATTGGTATTACTACTTCCAATAAACGCTTGAACACCAGTTTGATTTGAATTCCCGATCTTTTTTGCAGCTGCTGGTGTGCTGTCAGGGTCTTTTCTTATCACATTGTTTCTCTTAGCTGCCATTGAGATGTTATTCACCTTTTTTGCTCTGATGATTCGAGTTGGAGACGTTATCGGAGAATTATTTATAACAGTGGAAAATAATGAACTATTAATTTTGTTAAGTTTATTTTGAGCGATAAGTTGTTTTGGATACGGGATAGATTTCTGTTCTGTTTGAATTTTTTCACTTGCTTTGCTATTTTTTGCAGGTGCGGAATAATCTAGTTGACGTATTCTAGCTGTAACAGAATCACGCTTTATTTTTGGCAAAGGTGATGTAATAAAAAGATTATGTGACATGACTTTTGTATCCGTAGAAATGGACGATGATGATCCTCGACTTCTTAGAAATAGTGAATCTTGTCGATTTAATCTACTTGTATTATTTCTAAAAAAAATATTTCCTGTGCTGTAACTAAGTGATTTGTGTATTGTCGTGAGGGTAGGACTACTACCATTAGACATGTACCCAATAGTTCTAGAAGAATAAAGTGGTTTTGTCCCAGGAAGTGGAATTTTGCTTGGCTTGGAACGTTTAGGAGGCTGGAATGTTTCTTCATATTTAATTGTTTGATTATCATTATCTTGGTTACGGGCACAATTGACACAATAGTTTCGTTGGCGTTGCTCTTCTTTATCAATATTTACGTCCTTTTGCACGGGCGAAAGGCAAGTATTACTGCTTGTAATAGAACTAAATGCAGATTCTATTTGATGTACAGATACATTTTGTGAAGGTTTTCTGTAGTTCACAGCTATAGATGGTGTCTTTTCAGCAGATTCCGGGCATATTCTTTTCCCCTAAAAGTAAATGTAAAATTCATTGTAAGAAAAGTATAAATAAATTAAAAGAATTAGAAAAAGGCAATTTTCAATAACATTTTAGGAAGACTAACTTTTTAAAAGTTCCAAAACTCGACACATTATTTACGAGATTCTAGTAGTTATGATAAAATTATTAACAATTAATCCTTTTTTTTTTTTTGTCCAGTAGAAAATTTTCAAGTTAATTGTAACTGCCCAAAAAACCAGCATTATGGGGCTAGTGAGGAGAGTACAGGTCGACACGTTTGTTTTGCAAATTCATCAGTCATTAGGGGTCCGCCGGTAAGCAATATTGGAGCAATACCCAAAACAACAGATTTTGTTGACCAGAGAAAATTTTCGAAGATGCAGAATTGTAAGCATTATTAGATTAAGACTCGATCCAAACACAAACAGCTCGTAGAACCATTAAAAGTTAATCGCACAATTGTTCCCAAACGTCTAAATGCTTTTGGAAGGAAAATGGATTCCATATCAAATGAAATAAAGAGACCATTTCAGAAATTTTGTTTGATCGGCACAAAATAAATGGTTTTTCGCATCGAATTGTTACTGGCGATGAATATGCCCAAACAAATGCATCAGTTATTTTTCATTATGACAATTACTCGCCCATATGTTGCAAACCAAGTAAAAAAAAAAAAAAATTCTTCAAATATTAATTGACAAGTTCTGCCCCACCCGTCGTTTTCAACAGACTTAGCTCCTTCTGATTACTATTGTTTCGATCGATACAGCACTGACTTTCGGAATAGCACTTTCATTCTTAGGAAGAAGTGAATGGCTTGATGAATGGTTGGCGTCAAAACATGAGCATTGGTATTGGCGCGGAATCCATCAATTGCAAGAAAGATGGGAAAAAGTCATAGTTAACGATGGCCAATACTTTGATTATGGAATTCAATCAGTATGTTGTTTAAATAACTGAGTTTTTTGAGCAAAAAAGTCGGCACTTCATATTCACAAACCTATTGCTCACTTCAATATTCGATAATTAAATGATAGACTAAGCACACAACTGATCTAACCGTTACGGGTAAAAATTCAGACAAGAGGTCAACATAAATCCTACGAGACCATCAAAGCAGCCCGAACATGTGATTCAAGTTCGGGATAGAATCCGCATGAATAGATATAATGGAAGTAAGATGACACATGTTATTTTGAATAAGAAATATAGGGTGACCAGATAAAGATAGGAAAATAAAAAAAAAAAAACTTCACTTGCATTGCTTCAAGTGCTTCGCCCAATTTCTGATGACTCGGTCCAATATGTGCGGCGTTATTCGACAATAGAAAGTCGAACGTTGACCTCATGCTTGCCAAAGTGGATGGCTTTGTTAGCGTAGACTAAGGACTTCACGTAGCGGGGCGGTCAATTGTAACGCTCGCCGTGAAATGACCCAGTCGCCAAATTTCTCCTTCACAACTTGCATGTAGCGCCGTCTTGTAGGAACCACAGCTCGAATATATCAATGTTGTCGAGCTCTGATCCCAGAAAGTTAGTTAACATCGCTCTATACCCGAGACCATTGACGGTTACGTTGTATCCTTCCTCATTTGGAAAGAAATAAGGTCCGATGATGCCAACATGCAATAAAAAGACAGCAAAAAGTAAATTTTTGTGGATGCATTAATGCTTGGCCGAACACTTCTGGATTTTATTCGTTACAATAACGGCAATTTTTCTTGTTGACATAGCCGCTGAGCCAAAAATGAGCCCCGTCCGAGAAGATAAATTTTTAGCCAAAATCCGGATCTCCGATCAATTAGTTAACTCTAATTGCCTATGGTTGTCCGGCTTCAATTCTTACGTCAGCACAATCTTATACGGATGTACTCGTAGGTCCAAATCCAACCGCAAAATAAACCGGGGATCCCCAATTCAGCTGATCGGCGCCAAATCGATATTTCTGGTTTTTTTTCGATACTGGCCGCTATGGCGGCTGTTTTCTTCATTTCGCACCAATCTCTGTCTGGTTGGGGGCCTAAGTCCCAAAAGAGCGCACTCATGCTCAAACTTTTCCACGGTGCGACAAATTGCCTGCACACTGAAGCCATGATGACGACCGAACTCACGACGAAATTCACATCGCGTATTTACAACTGAGCCGGAATTTCAATAACACTTTTTAATAATTTTCGCACGTCCGGCAGGCATACTATAAAATGACGCAAGATGAAATGGCAATCCTTACTGAATATTTTGACAGCTGGATGTCATAATAAAACATAACAATTGGAAAAACTATCATTGCCATCCGGTCACCCAAGTTTCACCCAGACAAGATGCAAATCCTGCAAGGTCTATATGAAAATGAAATCCAAGCAAGAACATCGCTGAAACGTTTTCGAACAGCAAGGACACTAGGAAAAATAATGTTTAAACACATTTTCATATCAATGGCTATGTAAATAAAAAGAACATGAGTTACTACTGTCTTAAGGTAGTAGTCCGGTGTGATGAGTTCAAAAAGCCGATTTATTTTGTAACATTTTTCGGAAGAAAACCATCTTAAAATTATACTCTAAAACCGAGATTTTTAATATTTTAAAAGTTATAGCCAAAAGAAGAGTGCGAGCCGTAGTGTGTATGAAAGTGTGTTGACCCGCCAGCAGCAGCTGCTCTGACCGTTCCCCTTTTTTATTGTCCTTCCGGCTTTATTATTCTAGGGTACGCAAGTATGCAAACCTTTTCAGTTGACAAAGACGAAATATAAGAATTTTGTACAGTATACAAGAACGATTTTCGAGCAGTTCTTCAGTAACTGTTTTTTGTTCGACGAGTGCACACTGCTCTAAAATGGGAAACAAGCGTTTTAGCCAAGGACGAAACGAGAATAAAGGTGGAAGAAAAAGATAATTTCAAGAGAATGAATATATTGCAGAAGCTGATATTAATTTTGTGAGTACAAGTGCAGAAAAACTGAACGATAATAGTGACATTGAAGTACATTCAAGTACTTCAATCAGTACTAATCAGTTTCGCTTTGGTGTTTGGTGCGTTAGAATCGGCGTTAAAATATTAACTTTGCAACAATATATCAAATTTTTGAAACATTCACCTAGAGGATTAGGATTTAAATTGTGTGAGAAATGTTCGTGCCGGAAATATCTGATTGATTCATCTCCAATTGTAAAAAATGCGTATAAAATTAACTGACGATTTACTTATGTAATGAGGTTGTTTGGTGTCGGTCACGCTGGAATTAATCTTTTTAATGGATTTAAATATTTTTCACAAGTCTCTCTATTATTAAGTGGAAGAACAAATAAGTGTCGCTGTCAAAGCTGTTACTGGCGTTGTGTTTCAAAAAGCAATAAAGGAAGAAAACGCAAAAACAGTGAGAGAAGGTCACCCAGAAAATCACTTAACGGTCTCAGACGATGTTTCAAGGGCTAGGTTATTCCTCTCTCTTGGGCATTGTGACATGGATAGGAAAATTTTCCAATAAAATTGTCATATGATGTCATAGTTAAGTCAAGCATATGTAAAGGATGGCAGTATTTATCCCATCGAAGTCAAGAATTTATATGATGATCACAAAGACGAATGCACAGCAAACCACGAGGCCAGTAGTGGTAAAATGGAGGTTAACGGAATTTCGGATATGTTTAAGCGTTCTGTGCAAAGTTATGGAGTTAAATATGTGAAGTACATAGAAGATTGGAACAGTAAAACGCACAAAAGAAGTAGAAAAAAAAATACGTGAAGAAACAAATGTACCGAGCACTTCAAGGTGTAAAAAAAATCTTAAGTAGTACACAAAAGATAGAAAACAACTAGAGGTAGCTGAGAAAAAAAAGAAGGCCATTGCAATCAACTAATAAGCTTATGTTGAAAATGAGTACTTACTGCGGTTTAGAAACTGTTAATCTCTCGAAGAAATGAAGAGAGTCGTGTGGGCTATGTTCTACCACATGACATCGACAGACGAAAATCCTCAGCACTTTTACTGCCCAGATTCTCAAATATCAACAATTGAAGGCGGAAAATCAAGAGAGCACTTTTGAACAACCAGTTACGTTTGACGAGTAAGTTATAAATCTTATAAAACCAGTGTACGAGACTTTAGCATCAAACGATTTGTTGAAAAGATGTTTGGATTAAATCACCCTTTTCCATCACTGTGTATGGAATTTTTCTCCGAAGCATACTTTTACTGGAAAAAATGTTTTGGAAATTGCTATTTATACGGCTGCATGCAACTTTAATAAGGGTTTTCTACCTGTGCTCAAAGTAATGGAGGTGGTGGGCGTCACAATAGGTCAAACAGCGAGAGACTACGCTGATACTGACAATGCACGATTTTTAAGGGCAGAGAAAACTACAGAAGCCAATTGTAAAGAGGCCAGAACGCAGGGCTTTCAAAGCTGAAAATGATAACTTTGAAGAAGCGGAAGGATTGCTCTATGCAGCTGATTAATGTAAGTACTGTCAAAACTTTAAAAGCGTTTTTTCTCGAAGCCATGTTTTTGAAATTTCAGGGAAACACTGACTCAAAACTATTTAACCGATTTGGCTAAAAATTTTACATGTTATTCTAGCATAGCTAAATACGTAACCTTTAAAACATTAATTTTTTTAAATAATAAATTAATTTTTTTAAACAATTTATCAACGAAAAAAATGTTGGGATCATTTTTTACAAAACCGCCTTTTTTGAATATGCACATTATTGGTTAGTTCTTAAGAATAAAGTCTACAACAATAATCTTTTTGGTTTGTCTGCTTTCCCAAAACAGCTAAACTTTTTTTTCGAGAACTTCACTTTGATATAAAGAATTATAAACAAATTAAGGTAAAATTAAGTCAAAAGAAAAAGTTTTGTACATTTTAAGGTACTTATAAAAACACGTAAAAAATAAGAAGCGATCGCATTTTATTTTCCTGTTAAAAAAAATTCACGGCCGTTACACCGGACTACTACCTTAATAACCACAGAGAACCCATTCAAAAACGTTTACATTGTACAAAACTAATGGGTGGTGTGTGATTTCTGCCCAATAGATAATTAACCTTTTTTATTTTTAGCCATTGAGAAAAAATGACTGATGTGTTGCAGAATGATCTGTTGCTGCAATTGAAACTCCCGGACACAACAATATAACGGTACCCAAAATTCTTTATTGAATATTATATTTATATTTTAAGTTTTGATTCACGCAATTTTCGTCATATTAATGGATTACGCAAGTAGCGTTAATATACGTAAGTATTTAAGGAAGAAAAGCATTCAACTTCCACCAGAAAAGAAAAAATATACCCTTCTAAGAAAATATGATTAAAGCTGAATTGCTGGACATTGTGAAACACCAAAAAGAATGTTGGTAATTATTGTTGATGGTGGCTGTGTAAAGTAATCACGGTAACTGTACAACCCCATAGCATTGCTCTTCTTTGTTCCTCTTTGTACTTATGTTTTTCTTTTAACGACTTTTAAATACTTCAAGGGAAGACGGTTATATTCAATTTACAACTGACAGACTAACAAAGACAGTTGGTGGGACAATGTTAAACCATTGTTAATAAAATCACTTGAGAAAGTGTTCAGCTAAATTGTGGCTAGCACAATAAATTAAATATTGAGCCTAAGTTTTAGGAACTCAACTTTTTTTTCGAGAGCGAAAAAGTTTGTTATTACTTAACGTGACGAGAATGACATATTCAGCGGATTTTCTCTTTATTTTATTATGTTATATTATTCAGTGCAAGTCCAAAAAAAAAAAAAAAATTATTTCTTACAAATAAAATACCACCAACGCAGATAGTTGGTAATCCTACAGTTATTGCGTTCAAATCATAATTGAACTAACTTAGATGTAAAACTTTTCAGATTTTCATGTCACCAATGTCAATTCGCCTTATATTTTACTCATCCGCGTCATCCACATTACATATGTACTGGGAATTTTACGTATAGATTTCTGGTATATCGGCAAATTTAAACTACACATCCATATAAATGTATTCACACAATGAATACACAAATAAATAAAAAATATCACATAGTGCGGGTACCCCACCTAATTGGCTCCTGGTCGAAGTTGCTTGCACTTGGTCACTGCCGTTACTGTATTTATCATACAGTACGCGCAGCGACTGGGTGTATGTAACAACCGACGGATAACGGGTTGAGTGTGAATTTTGTTTCATATTGTTGTAAGGGCATGACACCTACAGCAATTTGATTCATAAGCCAAGGTCAGTTCTTACTTCGCAGCCTTGCTTAGAATCATTGGTGTTTGTGTTTTCCGTTTTTGTTTGTGGTTATGAATAGGGAATTCAGGGTTAACATAGCTAATATAGGCGGGCTACAATTACTTTGCTGCGTACGTCCACGTTTGTAAGTACAGACCAGCAGTTGTGGCACTTAGTGAAACACAGGTAGATCCCCACCCACACCTCTCAGGTCATTCTGATCTGAAGCTATCTGGCTTCGAACTAATGCCACTATTCTTTTCTAATCGCATTCTCCCCATTTACATGCGTAGTGATGTAGCTTACCAAACTCCACCACAATGTAGTCCCTGTTACAATCCGGAATTCAATTATCTATGGTTAAAATTCCATCTCCGTAAGCAAGTTATCCACTATTGCTTTATTTACATGAGCCCCGAACAGGACAGGAATTCGACCTTTAACGAGTTTGATGCGCTGTCTGACTCCATTCAAAGAATTTTATTCCTGCATTCTTATACCTCCTTAGCAAGGAGGTGTTTTTGCAAGACAATGAACCGGCGCACTAGACCATCGCAACCATAGCTAAAATCAATGACTTACGGCTCCAATTGCTGTCGCATCCTCCGTATTCGCCCGATTTGGCTCCCTCGGACTATTATCTCTTCTCATACCTCAAAAGATGGCTCATCAGTAAAAAATTTAGCTAACGCGAGGAAATCATCTACGCTATGGAGGAGTATTTTGCAGACCTTCCGGAAAATTACTTTTCGGACGGGATCAAGAAGTTAGAAAATCGCTAGAATAAGTGCATCAAACTAAAAGGGGAATATATTGAATAAAATAAAAAAAACATTTAAAAAAAATTTTTTTCACTTTATGTGAGGCCGTTTTGCAGCGATTACAGCCTTCAATCGCTCCAATAATGCACAGTAATAGTCGCTGTTGATGGTTTTTCCTTTTCGAGGTAGTCCACGAAAAGTATGCCATGACAATCTTAGAAAACCAACACCATAAAATTTCCGAACAATCGAGCCTCCCACGGCCTCTTCGGAGTCCATCGCCGGGTACTCATTCTATTCTATGGTGTTCAACATCTACCAATCGACGCCAAAACTCCGCCCGATTCCGCATCAGCAAGTCCAAACACTCTTTCAAAGTGCTCTCGCGTTCGTGTTTTTGGTCAGGAGTGAGTATGCACGGCACCCAGCGGCAGGATAACTTTTTCATATGCAGAATATTGTCCAAAATATGGTGTGTGCGCTCAGTACTAATTTTTGTGGTATCTGCTATCTCGCGCACCTTCACTTTTCGGTCAGCCAACACCATTTAATGTATTTTTTTGACATTGTCCTCTGTAACCGCCTCGGAGAGCCTGCCGCTACGGACTTGATCGGTAGTGGAGTTGCGGCCAACACGAAACTCTCGAAACCAATATTTAATGGTGTAATCTGACGGAGCATTAGCTCCATAATATTTATCCTACTTTTTTTTTTCCTTCGCCGTTTTGCCTCTCAATAAAATAATGTTTTATAAGAGAGCGAAAATCGTTTTTGTCCATACTCAACGTGATGCCAAACACGTCAACAACAATCAGCTGTCAAAACAAAACTAAAGACAGTATCGCACTGAAATTTGGCATGTCTGACTAAATATGAACGGACTTCAAGTCACCATAACCTTTTTTGCAGTAGCAGTCCATTCTGGCGGTTTAAGAGGTTACTTTTCACTCCACCTAGTACTGAAATCGTTATTACGGGCGACTTCAATATACACAAGGACTATGTGTTGAGATTTCGCTGCGGAAAATAATTTAGAGCAGCTTGTAAATGAGCCCACGCGAATACCAGACGTTGACAGTCATACGGTCAACACTGGACTTGATGTGTAGTTGATGTGCTCTCCCCTCTAGGCTCGTTGGACCATTGTGTCAAATCAGCTAATTTCTCGTACACGCACCACGCAGTTAGAGAAAAGATTTCTAAAAGAACCGTATGGCAATACGAGATAGCCAATTGGAATGGACTTAACAGCTTCTTTAGGAATTTTACCTGCTAGTTAACGACGTGGATGCCGCTGCTGATATGATCACAGACATTATTCTCCTTGAAATGAGATGCTTCACATCTAATCGGATGAAGAGTTACAAACCTCGAGCCGTAATGAGGCTGTCAGCGTTAGGGAAATTTTTTTCGCTCCTTCAAGGCCAAGAAGAAAGCCGAAAAAAGTTCAAACGACCCAGGAATGACTGCAGCGCCGTTCTTAAGCGTGTGAAATTCCAATAAGACCAAAAACAGAGGCCAAATTCTGCTAGATCCTCCATCCCAACGATAATTTACAGTGGCATTCCAGCTGTCAGCTCTTTGGACAAAGCCAATCTACTTGCTGCATACTTTGCGGCTAATTCAAAACTTTCAGATTATGCTTTGTGCTCGCCTATAATTGGGTGCGTCGAATCTTCAGTGGGACGAATCTACTTTCGCACTCGTAAAGTAGCAACAGTACTGAAAGATCTTAATATACCTTCCTTCTACCTTCTTTACCTCCCCTTCTTTTGAGGAGGTGTTCTTCCTCGCTGGCAAAATCATTAATACTACACTTTAAGACTTTTTCCGAACAGATGGAAAACAGCATTTGTCCAGTCCCATTACACTTAAGTTCCTTCTTTTTATATTCGTTACTGGACTCTCGTCCCTGCTCTTCGACTGTAGAGCGGAAATGGCCGCGTACGTTAAGCACATTAAATTCCGATATTAACAGCATATTCAATTGGGGAACTATCAACAGAGTGGAATTTAATGCTTCAAAAACTCAATGCTGTCTGCTTTCATTACAGCGAAATTTAAATACCTAGCCATTATGCATGAATGACACTTAAATCGTCGAAAACGAAAAACTTTCCATTCTCGGTATGCGTGTGTGTGACAACTTACGTTGGAATGAGCGCATATTTGATGTCGTCAAAAATGCTGCAAAATGTCTAGGTTTCCTCAAGTGATGTAAGAAATATTTCACCCTCTCTGATCTGGCCTTCATCCACCCAAAATTGGAGTACGATGCCCAAATCTGGTCAGGTGCTTCTTAAACATCTGTGCACCTGCTAGATAGGATTGAAACCCGTGCGATAAAATTCATAGGTGATACTAATATTAGTCAGTTAATCGACACCCTTAACCACTGACGTAATGTCTCCTGTCTCACTTTGTTTCCCAGTAGAATTCCGCCCCTTCAAACCTTCAGCCGCAACACCCGTCTCGCTATGAATGCTTATTAGAATACCACCTAGCCCACATTCGAATGTGCTCTAAAATATCGTGATGCGTTCCTAAGCCGTACAACTCCCTTATGTAATGCACTCCAGGCTCTCTATTTCCTAGTCGTTATAACTGGCAAACATTAAAAAACAATGTACATCGGTACCTCTCTTTTCTTCCTCCCTAAATTTTCATTTATCTGACATCAAGTGCATATTATGTTAGTGAAGTTACCGGACAAGCACACACAAAAGCATAAGTTTTTAATTTTAATTAAAATCACAGCGATTGAAGAACTTACGAACAAAAATAGTGTGTGAACCAACCAAGCGGAGAAGACTGCCATTTGCCATCTAACGCCATTTATCAAGATCATGCCAACAAAGATACTAATTACTGTATGAATGTAAATTAACGTATACAATCACTTACTTCTCTTATATCCCCACCAATCCCTTACAATTAAAAATATATATGTTACAGGGTGATTCATCGTGAGGTTTGATTTTCAATATGCTTTTTTGACAGATTACGCGTGACTCCTTTGAAACTGCTTTATCCATTTTGTTCAGCATCGTTTGGCAAGTCATCACGGAAAGACTCACACCACAAAAGCGTCTCCAAATTTTTCAGCTGTATTACTTGTGAGAAATGTTTTTCGTGCGATTCGAGGAATTTACGGTGTGCATAATCGACCTACTGAAGCCACTATTGCCAATACCAATACCCAGTTTACATTAGTGGATGATACTCGACCGGTTAGACCACATCCAGCACGTAGTGAAGAGTCTATAGCAGCTGTAGCTGAGATTGTACGCGAAGACCGTGAGGAATAGATTCGTCGTCGTTTTCGGCAGCTTAGCTTGGCGTATTCAACAATTTGGCGTATTTTACGTGAGGATCTCGGCCTAAAAGCGTACAAAAAAAATTCAACTTGTGCAAGAATTGAAGCCAGGCGACTTTAATTTGCGTCATATTTTCAGTGAATGGGCTCTGGAAAAACTCAATAAAAATCCGGTGTTTTATCGTGAAATTTTGTTCTGTGATGAAGCCCAATTCTGGCTCAATGGATACGTTAATAAACAAAATTGCCATATTTGGGCTAATAATCTACCATTACATCCATTAAAAACAACGGTGTGGTGTGGTTTATGGGCTGGTGGAATCATTGGTCCATATTTCTTCAAAAATGAGGTAAATCAGAATGTTACCGTCAATGGTAACCGTTATCGCGCCATGTTAACGGACTATGTGCTTCCTGAAATTCAAGCACATGATCTCAGTGAGCTCTGGTTTCAACAAAACGGTGCTACGAGCCATACAGCGCGTGAAACAATGGACTTGTTGAAAAATCAGTTTGGTGATCACTTAATTTCACGTTTTGCTACGGTAAATTGTCCGCCTAGATCATCGATATCACACCTTGAAGCCAACATTACTCGTGTTATTCGCGAGATAGCAGTCGCTATGCTCGAACGAGTTGCCCAAAACTGGACCTTCCGAATGGAACACCTCAGACGTAGTCGTGGCCAACATTTACATGATATCATTTTTAAAAAGTAAATGCCATGAATTGTTCTTTTAACCGATAGTAAAAATTTTAAGTTCACTTTCAAATTTATGTGTTTTATTTTACATTATAAATCAAACCTCATAATGAATCACTTTTTACTTACTCTCATGGTCCTCGTGGCTCACCATCAAAATGTGCAACGTAAAATGGCGTAAAAAAAGCGGAAATTATTTTTTCTTTAACGAATTCGATAAGTGACTTTTCTCAACGCATACTTTGTATTTTTGCCATTACAAAGAAAAGAGTATGTTCAGTGACACAAAAGGTTTTTCTCTTTTTAATAATTAACCGATAATACTTAACCCCCGTGAATCGATACATACAATTCATCCACTTACTCTCCACGTACGTCGAGAACGTCTTTTCGATGCCGGTCTTTTCAAAATTCCTGAATTAGTTTTAACTTCAGCGGATCGAACCTGTCCATCGTTTGCTGAATAGGTTCTTATAACTATGACACGCTTCCATTCTCGCCTGCTTTTGTTCTCGTCACAAATCAGAATGCAGTCCCCAATCGGCTCAACCCTTTTATGCCATTTGGTACGTCGAGTGAGGGTTGGAAGATATTCCCGAACTCATAGTTTCCAGAAAAATTGTTTTAACTGTTGAAGCATATGCCCTTGTTTTCGTAGATACACGTTTTAGCTAACAGATGGTGTTTGTATGTAATTAGGCCACCCTAATATATAATGGTTGGGACGCAGATGCGTAAGAGAACGTAAATTGACCAGCTCAACTTCGATAATCAAACTACAAAAAACATCTAGTTGCAGGACTCTTACTCTAAAAAAAGAACATTCTTCACGCACCTTATAAGCCTTTCCCATACCCAGCAGATAGATTCAAAGCCATGCTATAACTATCTACAAACTTTATGTCAGCCTTCTTCCACAAAGACCTCTTTCATACCGACCTCCAATTCTCTTAGTTGTTACTTCTAGAATATCATTTGCCCTTTTATCGCTTTTTCGACGTCTTAATGTCTACATTTTCCATTGCAAAATATTCTGCTACCTGTCGGTTTAAATCTTCTAAGTCACTATCCCTACAATCAATGAAATTAACTACAGCATCTAGGGTAAATTATTGTCCTCATCGGAACCAAATAATACCCAACCTAATTTCGAGTCATGTGCTGCAAATCCTTTACTGATATTTAAAATTCTTGTTGGTCGTACCAGCCCCGTATGTGGTATACCTATTAAAAGCTAAGGGATAGCTTCCACATATTCGTCAATCCAAATTTTTCTTATCTCAGGATATTGGTCACGAAATTCCTTTAAATGAAGGCTCTTAGATGGAAGCATTTAGTTTTTCGTTGTTCGAACACTCTTCATCTGGTATTTTACAGCTCCACTATTGATATCTGAAATTTCACACTGAATTGGCTGGGACAGTTCATTCGTGGTTTGATTGCCTATCCATTTCAGAGACAGAAAGCCCGATGGTCCTCGTAATCTAATTTAGCGGGCAATCCGTTCATCTAACAGAGATACCCTAGCGTCATCATCAATGAATGCTACCACCCCACATGAACCTCAGGTCCAAATATTCTAACCGGAAAAAATTTAAATAGGGTTTTATCACAGCAATCAAAGTCATTTTGGATGGCACTGACGAGTGAACTTTCAACCGAAGCACTAGGGATCGCGCAAGCATTTTTATTTTCTTTCGTGACATAAAAAAGGCGATTGTGACGCATACGACAGTTGGCAATCCTACATTGGCGTCGATACTGGCATTTCGAAATTGCATGCCCTGGACGTAAACAACAAAAACATATGCGACTATCCTTCACAAGTTTCCACCTACTATCGACATCTAGTCCCTTAAATTTCGAACACTGATGCAGCTGGTGTTCTCCTTGACAGGCAGAGCAACTGCTTCTTTTTGGATCTCGATTTGGAACCTAGAGGAACTTCAGTGGCAATAGCGACATACCTAGAAACTTTCTGCAACCATTTACAAAAATCTTGTACGGTTTGGTGTGGTTTTATCAAAATCGTATGTCTGACCCAGTCTTCTCGTTTATTTAGTGGCAATTTGCCCAAAAGTTCATCGATTAGAGTCGCGTTAGACAAATGAGCAGTTGCCGAAACACTTTCGAGAAAAACGGTGAGTATCGTAACCAAAATACTAAAATTTACTATTCCCAACAATTTTGAATTATGAATTGATGGGAACGACCGCACTTTCGCCAATTGACTTCGTATTAATATGTCAGGGTGACCAAAATGGAATTATAACGTTCTGATTACTGCCTCGATATTTTTGGACTAATAAGAAGACCCTGTACCCTAGCTCCCCCTTTCAAGGCTTTATGAAGACGCGTTAAGTTCTCTACCTCAGTGTAGCGATGTGCCGCGGTGGTTTCCCTATATGCTACTACGAACATCGGCCATTTTTCTGGCATGCCCTCGAACTCAGGTAAATCCTGACATTTACAAATATATAATAACGATGACGCGGAAAACGAGTAATATTGATCGAATGAATTGTAGGTTTGTGGCAAGGGTGGCACGGGACGGGGCAAAGGAACTGATTCAAAATTAATATAATTGTGCAACATACCTGGAAAATATTCGTATGAGCTGGCGGCGGTGTAGGAAGCGGGCGTGGACGTAGCAATCGATGAATTTCCCGCAATGTTGAAAGCAGTGGCTGAACGAGATGAACGATGATATGAGATGTTACGAAGATTGTTGAGGTTGTTGTTTGAGGACAGCGATGGTATTCTGTTTTCCTGTCGGGTCTTCTTCGAACTGTCCTTGTCTTTGTTCTTATGGTGGACATGCAAACTAATTTCTGTAGGCGACACTGTTGGTGCAGGTAGCGATGGCGTGGGTGCGACGAATTGGCTGGTTCCAATAAGTCCATCGATATCGACGGTGGGTGCTATAGGTGTATTGGTACTGGTAACCGAAACGATCGATTTGTCGGCATTTTCTGTGATATTGGCCATGTGGATGACTGGTTAGTCGGCATTGGCTGTGGTCACGATAGGGCCATTAATGCTAGCACTGCACAAAGCAATCGAATTGTGTTCGCTGGCTGTGCACACAGCAAGTGAAACACGGCAAGCTGTAGATCCAATGGAGTAACTGACACTGGCTGTGTCTATGGTTGGTTCTCCGACTTTAGTTCTGGCTGCTTGTTCGAGGCAAGTTGTAGTCGTAAATTGCGATGGTAAATGCTTGTTTCTCAGCGAAACTTGCGATCAGGGAACATATAAATTTCAACACGTTGTTGATTAACAAATTATTTATTTTCTAAATTAAATACAAATTCAAATTAAGTTTTCAAATTAATATAAGATACTTATTCTCGTGGTCCCCGTAGCTTATCATCCAAATGTGCAACGTAAAATGGTATAAAAGGGGAAATTATTTTTTCTAGAACGAATTCAATGAGTGACAATTTTCTCAACGCATACTATTTCGTTGATTAAATTTGTAAAGCGGTTTTGGATGGTGAGCCATTACAAAAAAACAAGAGGACGTTCAGTGAGACAAAAGGTTTTCCTCTTTTTAATAATTAACCAATAATTTCAAACGGAGATCAAATAGGAGATCGCTATCCCCTCCCAAATATATCGAATATATTAGATAAGTTGAGACGATGCAATTACTTTACAACCCTAGATCGAATTCGATCCGAGGGACATCAATAAAACGGCCTACGGCATTATGAAATTATAAGAATGCCTTTTGGGCTGAAAAATGCCCCAGCAATGTTCCAGCGGGTTATAGACGACGTTCTAAGAGAACTTCAATGCAAAATTTGCGTTGTTTTATGCTTAAAAATTCAAGTTGACAAATCAGAATTTCTTAAGAAGGAAGTAGCTTTTCTTGATTATGTTGTTACACCAGATAGTGTCAGGCCTTATCCTGACAAAATCAGTGCTATAAAAAATTTTCCTCTCCGGAAAACGCAAAAACAAATCAAGTCATTTTTAGGACTTCTCGGTTACTATCGAAAGCTTATCAAAGATTTTGCTCAAATGACAAAACCACTAACAGAATGCTTAAAAAAGGACGAAGCGTAAAATTAGATAATAGGTATAAAAAATGCTCCGAACACTGTAAAGATATTCTAACAAATGACCCACTCCTTCAATACCCGGACTTCTCTAAATCATTTATGTTAACTACAGACGCAAGCGATTTCGCTTTAGGAGCCGTATTGAGTCAAGGCCCTTCAAATTCTGATTAACCAATTTGCTATGTTTTAAAACATTATCCGACACAAAGACTAGATATAGCACAACCGAAAAAGAACTTTTGGCAATTGTTAGAGCAGTTAAACAATTTCGGCAGAAGATTTAAGATAATAACAGATCACAAGCCCCTTACATGGCTCTTTTCCCTAAAAGATTCCAACTCGAACCTTTTCAGATGGAGCCTCAAGTAGAGGAATATGACTACTGTTCTGAACGCGCCCCCCTAAAGTAAAATTTAAGTTGTATCTGCATGCCTGAACGTGGGTCAATCCTGGACGCCTGAACTGCTTGGCGTCCTTTATGAGTTGTCATTTTCTTTCTTTCTTTTGGCGGCACATCTCCGGTGTGCAGGTTTCGATAAGCATTACGCAGAGACAACTAAAATATATAAAGGCACCTTTTATAAGAGACTTTAGTTCATATATTACCTTCTTGAATGTTAAATAAATTGAATTTTATAAAATAAAATTAGGATTAAATTCATCCCATAAAAAGAACGGCCTTTTGTATACTTGTTCCCTGTGGGTATTGGATCATCTCAGCTTGTTGTCCCGACTCGGCCAATAAATTTTAATCAAAATTCGTGTGCGAATACCATATGCCACCCAAGAAACCAACTGTACCATCGGTTTTCGTTGTATCGAGCAAGACACAAAGATCCCCAACTCCGCAAAACCACCAACACACGGAGGACTACAACTGTCGTTCGTGCGACCAACCGGACTCCACAGGAGTGCAATGTGACGAGTCCCTTGGTTGACACCAGTACTCATGCGCAAACGTTGACAGCTATGTTAGAGAAGAAAATTTCGTATGCCAATTGTGCACAGGTAAAAGATTTCCTTTACATAATCGTTCTCCAATAGCTACGACCGCATCTTAAAATACTGCTAGGAAAGCCCAATTCGTTACAAAACCCACGTGTGTAGAATTTAATGCCCCTGTCAAGGCCAACAACGGTTCACCTAAACATTTAAGTTTGCCGTTAGTGCCATAACGGAGAGGCGGCATCGAAAACAATTTGTATTGATGCTGTACCACAGACTTTGTCCACAGGCGACCAACATAAACGAAAAACCACCATCGCATCTAGTTGTAACCGACCTTCGAAATCTTCCACAAGAGCCGTACAGCTAGAGCTGCAGAGACTTGAAGAAGAGAGGGCTTTAGTGGAAAGAGAAAAAGAAGAGCTAGAAAAAAAAAAAAGAATTGATTGACTCCAAAACGTGGAGAGACAAGAGGCACCAGAGGATGCAGCCGTTTCTGAACTGAAGGTCAACGGGCGGCTCAGGAGATCGCCCACATGAAACCATCTGCAGTCAACAGAGATGGTTTCCAGAAGGAACATCGGATGTATTTTAAAGTGCTGTAGGACCAACGCAGCAACCCACGCTCATCGATCAGATGAAGCTAAAGGAAAGGCAGCTAACGGACCAGAAATATGGATCTGCTGTTCCTCCTGTAACACGTTTTTAACCACGACAACTGCACCTCAGCCTCAGCAGTCTTAAGCTGTACCTGGTTCGTTGTGCTTTCACGTAAACTTATGCACACCAGTTGTCCGCGATTTCGAAGAGCCTAGAAACATCGTTGCAGTGGAATGTGCGCCTGGACCTTACCCTTCCGCGCCACCAAGAGTCCCGATGCCAGTCACATCTAATATTGTGCCCCCAGCTGTTCCTTTGGAGGACCGATAACAGCTAGGCCATGCTTCCACCTCACCTGCTCCGACCAGCTTGCCTAAACACTCGTGCCTTTTCACATGCACCCTCTTATTGTTTAAGTAGGAATGAAATACCTGCGCAATGGCCGCTCTTTATTTCAGACTTTAATAGAAGTACCGAACTCTGTACTTTTAAGAACAAGGAGAACTTTATTAGGCTAAATAGAAGCTTGTTGATACAGCAGGTAGTCTCCACCCTTAAGATGCTTTATGAAACGCCGAAAATTATAATTCATAAGCAGCTTTGGAAGATTCGGTCCAGGCGGAGGAATTCGAATCAATAGTGGATTTTGCGCTTGCAGTACAAACCTTTGCGCCACAGTGAAAGCGTCCGGATTACTGGAACACCTCAACAACCCAACAATGATACAGGAACTCGTGGACAAACTTCCTCCGGCTATCCGGTGGGCTATATACAACCTTGCATATCTCAGCATGCTAAGGGGATTTAGTCATGGATCTACCAGATCGCCGAAGCTGCGAGCAGTCATTTTACCGACCACATCACCTCAAGAAACAAAGAAGCCGGGCCAGTATGTCGTTTGAGAAGGGGTTAGTTAATGTTCACTACAAAGAGATAAAGAACGTGTCTAATGTCTCGTCAGTTAAACTTAAATGCTGTATATGCGACGGCGGTTGTACTTCTGTGGCGGAATGTCAGCTGTTCGTAAAGTTAGGGCGTACTGAGCGGTGGGCACAAGTCAGAAAAAATAGACCATGCCGACGGTGTCTCGTAAGGCATGCATATTTTAAATGTAAATCGACACAATGCTGTGGAAAAATCAGCTGTGGGCTAAAACATCATCGATTTTTACATAATGACCAAAAGGACTCGGCCCACCATGGCATACCGACGGAAGCTAGAACCTTCCAAGTAAGCAAGATGGAGAATGCAGAACTGTCGCAAGACACAGGAGCTGTCGAATGGCACTCGCAAACGCCATTAACCTCACAACTTTTCAGCAACAACTCTACATTATTTCGCGTGGTACCAGTAATTCTATATAACAAAGGGACCCAGCGCAAACATTGGCTTTTCTGGATAACGGATCGTCCGTAACACAGATGGACGAAGAGTTGGCTAGGAAATTAAACGTAAAGGGTAGTGAGCAACCGCTTTGCTTAAGGTGGATTGGAAATACGCACAGGTACGAAAACAAATCCCAGATCCTGAACTTACAAATATTAAGTCTAGCTCCAGACTCGCAGAGGTACGGGTTAACAGAGGTTCATACAGTAGAGAAACTGCAGCTGCCATTGCAAGCTCTTGATGCTTCTGACTTTATAAGAAAGTACAAATACCAAAAAGGACTTCCCATCCAAGCATATTGCAGAGACACTTCCAGGCTGATAATCGGACTTTACAATGCTTAACTTGGACTACCGCTAAAGTCAAAAGAGGGAAGTTAACAAGAGCGACAAAAACTCGACTTGGATGGGTTGTTTACGGAACATGTCTCAACAATTCCAATGAGAGAGAGCCTTCGGACGAGTTTAGCCTCAACATTTGTAAATGCAACCACGTTGAATTACAACGGCTGATAAAGGAATTTATTAGCGCTGACAAGTTCCGAGCATCTAACTCTGCAAGGACCCTAATGTCAACTGAAGACGCTTGTGCTCTACATTTATTAAGAAATTTCACCGTTCGAAAAAATAGCAGATTTGAGACTGCGCTTGGAAGGTTGCTACTTTCAATTACCAAATAGTTTTCACATGGCGAAAGAACATGGAAAAAGAGCCAGACTTAGCCTATGCAATAAATAGCAAAAAGGAGTATGTAGAAAAGAGTTATGCTCGACTTTCGCCAAAATAAGCAGACCATAATTGTCAGTAGTGGTACCTCCCAATATATCCGGTTTGAAACCCCAGCAATCCGGAAAAGCTAAGGATAGTCTGAGAAGCCGCAGCCGCAGTACAGGGAGTTTCCATAAACTAAATGGGTCCTCTTAAAATTCAGTTATCTTCAAGTTTCGCAAAAATAAGATAGCAAAATGTGCCGATATCAAGGAGATGTTCCATTAAGTTTCCATAAAACACGATTTTTGTGGAGCCCAAATCGGGATAAAGATCCAGACACGTATATAATGAAAGTCATGACTTTCAAGGCCACAAGCTCCCCTTGCGCTGCTGTTTGTCAAAAATAAAGGACTTCTCCAGAGCGGCTCGGGCAATAAAAAAAACCACTACTTCGACGACTTGGTGGACAGCGTGTCAACAGAAGAAGAGGCGATTAGACTCGCGAAAGGCATTCGATATGTACATCATCAAGGCGGCTTCTTTATTAGAAATTGGATTTCGAACTCGCTGGCAGTACTGAAAGTTCTTAACACAGTCCTAACCTACCAAATGGATTTAAACACTGATATTGACTAGGGAACCGAAAAGGTCCTCGGAATGTGGTCGTGCACCTGTGTTGACTATTTAACGTACAATATCAGCTCCAATAAACATTTCTGTCCTATCTCTTTAGCACTCGCCGCTCTACAGAAAGAGAAGTTTTACGAACATTGATGACAATTTTCGACCCCCTATAGCTGCTGGCGAACATTCTAATTTACGTCAAAATACTTCTACAGGAGATCTGGTGATACAAAATCGAATGGGAAGCAGAAATTAAAGACCCTGAACATTATAAATGGCGGAAATGGACCCAGTACTTGCCTGAACTGGAAGTTCTAAAGATCCCAAGATGTTACATAGAATGCGCCTGCGGTGGAGTCCGCAGAGTGCACTGTGATCGGAGCTAAAACAAGAGTAGCGCCTTTAAAGTCCTTGTCCATTCCTCGTCTCGAGCTACAGACAGCGGTTCTAGGTGCTCGGTTTGCAAAGACTATCACTGAGTCACATAACTTCAACTTCGCTCAAAAATTCTTCTGGTCCGGCTCTAGGAATGTTGTAAGTTGGCTTCGTTCCGACTACAGGAGGTACAGGTAGTTTGTAGCTTATCGCATTAGGCTCCCGAGTAAAATGAACGTTGCTGACGAGGCCACGAAATGGCAGAAGACTCCAGATTTTAGAACGTCGAGTCAATGGTTCATTGGCCCCGATTTCTTAAAGACCTCTCCGGAAAACTGGCCTGAAAAAACCGTCGCTGAAGTCCATACGGCAGAAGAGCTCAATTTATCAACAATTATACGGCCAGCCAGGAAAGAGTCCTTCGTTTAACGAAATCTCAAGCTGCAACCTGCTGCTTAGAAGCACTGCCTATACTCTGGCATGGAAATCGAGACACGTAAGGAGGAGGCAAAATGTACAGCACAAACCAGGGGAACTATTGACGCGAGAACTCCAAAGCGCTGAAAATGCTTTGTTTCGGGCAGCACAGAATACCGCCTACCAGGAAGAAAAAGCGGACCTAAATCCAAACCGTAAATTACAAAAGACCAGCAGCTTCTTTAAACTGAGTCCTATCCTGGATGAAAATAAAATTATTAAAGTCAACGGAAAAATTCATTATTCTTCCCAGATTACATCCGATTACAAGGCTTATTATAATGGACTTCCATCGTCGCTTTAATCATCGCAACCATGAGACAGTGATCAACGAGCTTCGGGAGAGGTTCTTAAATTCGTCAGAAAAAGCAGTCAGGTATGCAAAAATATTTCAGTTCAACCACTACAACCGATTATGGCTTAACTATCTTTAGCCCGTCTGTCCTCATTTCACAGACCCTTTTCCTTTGTCGAACTGGATTACTTTGGTCCAATGAATGTTTTGATGGGACGGAGAACGGAAAAACGATGGGGAGTATTCCTGACCTACCTTACCATCAGAGCGGTTCACATTAAAATCACACATACACTGACAACGGATTCTTTTATTCTTTGCCTACGCAACTTTGTCGCGAGACAGGGAACTACTACTGAGATTCACAGCGAACTAAAGGTAGCAAACATCAAAAAGGAAGTAGTGGTAGAGACCTTCACGTCCACAACAACTCAGTGGAAATCCATTCCACAAGGCTCGCCACACATGATTGGAAGCTGGTAGAAAACGGTCCTTTATGCGACCATGCCTACACGCAATCCGTCGGACGAGCTTTTAAGGAGTATGTTAATGGAGGCCGAAAGTATCGTGAATTCAAGACCATTGATGTACATTCCGATAGACGACGAAAACCAGGAGACGCTTACCCCCAACCATCTTATTCTGAAATCATCAAGCAGATCTAAGCCCGTTACGGTTCTAAACAACGACACCAGGGTTCTTAGAAATAGTTCATAAATGAAATCCGCATAAGTCAGGATAGCTTCCAATATATCCAGTACCTACATTACACCAAATTCATTTTAATATTGATAAACTAAAATCACACCTTTAGGATATTGCAGCCGAAATAATTGAAGAATTAAATCTTGAAAAATTAGAACATCATTTCAAAAACAGTAAAAAAAAAACTTAAAATCCTCAAAATCAATATAAAACAGCAAAACTACTCCTTCTACAGATAGTATTCGCAGCAGCCATCATCATCATCTTAACAGTCATAATTCTAATGTATCGAGAAAAGGACAGAGTCGAGGACGAAGCCTCACTTTCAGGGCGAGAAGTTACGGTTACTCCTTAGGCAAACTCAAAACCCTATATTATTCCCTTATATAATATTAATCTTTTGCTATTTCCATAAACACATTCCTCAAATCGTAATCCTAAACATTATATTTTTTCCCATCCATTTATTTTAATTGTAATATTATACAATTTTTTGATTACGCAAATATTTTATTTAAATAAAAACTTAAGAAATTTGTAAAACAGTTCAGTTGAATATAAAGAATAAAAAAGTAAATTTGAAAAGAGAAGAAAACGTTGTTTTTTTTATAGTCCGCAAAGGTTAAACACCATTACTCGCGCGCTTATTATAAAAAAACAAAAAACACCTGACTTCATGAATACTTCTTATTATTGTATACTATGTATATTGTACAGACCTATATATGAATCTGAATGAGTGCGGTTCTTCAAGTTGCGTTGTACGTGGCTGTTGTCGAAGTTCGCACTCATTCGTCTAACGCAAAGCATAACACGCATTCGCACTATTTAAGGGGGCTTAATGCAACAAGGAAGTGCATAGTATTTCAAGAATGCAATGAGTAGTGAGTTGTACCGATTCTGATTCATGGATTGTATGACTGTTGCCAGTTAAACGAACTCCTTGCTGTCATATTCGAAGGTATCATAATTTTCTTCACTCATTGATTTGTTTCTCATTGTGTGTGAATTAAATGAGTAGGTTTTCTTAATTTTTATGGGTGTCTCATGGGTAACTTTTTTTGCATTTATTTAGCTCTCATGTAAACTTAACCAAAAAATCACGTACAGTGCACAGGCTTTGACAAGTGTTAGAAATTTACTAAGATTTTATTTACGAAAACTTTAAAGGACTACAAATGTATAAGTAGAGTTTGCCATCTACGTTAGTTCATCTGTAATGTTGGCTTCCGAAGCGTCAATCGTAGCTGGCTTATTCCTGAAAACCTGAGATATCGCACGATCTAGGCGGTCAATTTACCTTGGCAAAACGTGAAATTAAGTGTTCATCAAAATGATTTCTCAACAAGTCCATTGTTTAACGTGCTGTATGGTTCGTAGCGCCGTCTTTTTGAAAAGAGCTCATCGAGACCATGTGCTTGAACTTTATGAAGCACATAGTCCGTTAACATGGAGCGATAACGGTTACCATTGACGGTAACATTCTGATTTGCCTCATTTTTGTAGAAATATGGACTTATTATTCCACCAGCCCATAAACCACAGCATACCGTTGTTTTTAATGGATGTAATGGTAGCTCTTGGTACTCTTCGGGTTGCTCATCAGCCTAAATACGGCAATTTTTTTTTATTACCGTATCCATTGAGTCAGAAATAGGCTGCATCACTAAACAAAATTTCACGATAAAACACCGAATTTTCTGAATTTTTCCAGAGCCCATTTACTGAAAATATGACGCAAATTCAAATTGCCTGGCTTCAATTCTTGCACAAGTTGAATTTTGTATGTTTTAAGGCCGAGATCCTCACGTATAATACGCCAAGCCAAGCTGCTGAGAACGACGAGAAATCGATTCGTCATGGTCTTTGCGTACACTCTCAGCTACAGCTGCTATACCAGGTGTACCGGTATGAAGTGAGCGTTTCAAAGTATTGGCCATTGCTAGCTACACATTTTTTCCATCTTTCAGGCAACCTATTGATTTCATGCTAATAAAACAGTTTGTCTTTTGAAGCAAAACAAAGAGACACTCAATTTTCGACTTTCTCGTAGGATTCGAAGTGCTGCTCAGCTAATGCGTGTCCCATCGATGAAAACAAATGGTAGTCGGAAGGAGCCAAGTCTGGTGAATACGGGTTTGGTAACAGCCCCCAGCCAAGTGCTTTGGTTGTGTCCTGAACCAGTTTTGCTTTGTGTGCAGGTGTATTGTCTTAGAGCAAAATTACCTTGCCGTGTCCTCTGGCTCATTCTGGTTATTTTTCGATCAATGATTGTTCAAATTGATCATTTGTTATCGGTAGCAATCTGTATTAACGGTTTCACCAGGTTTTAGGAGCTCGTGGTACACCACACCTTTCTGGTCCCACCAAACACACAGCATTGTCTTCTTGCCGAATCGATCTGGTTTTGCAGTCGAAGTTGATGGTTATCCCGGACTAACCCATGATTTTTTCCGTTTAGGATTCCTTTTTCATCGCCAGTAACAATTCGATACAAAACTGATTTTTTATCGTGTCGTTAAAGCAAAATTTCACAATTTCCAGACTTTTGGATCTTTCCCATAGCTCTTAAACGGTCATAAATTGTTTGTTGTGCAACATTTAATATATCTGCCATTTGTTTCTGACTCAGTGTCATCTTCATCCGATATTGTTTGCAATTCGGCGTCTTCAAACTTTTTTGGTGGTCTTCCACGTTCTTCATTTCTTACATCAAAATCGTTATCTCTGAACCGTTGAAACCAGCTTTTGTATGTTGCTTCTAATAGAGCATGATCACCATATGCCTCGACAAGCATTCGATGCGACTCTGCAGCACTTTTCTTCAAATGAGACATTTGGATGTGGTCTAACCGGTCGAGTATCATCTACTAAAGTAAACTGAGACTCAAATTTGCGAATGGTATTGGCAATAGTGGTTTCACTTGTTCGATTATGCGTACCGTAAGTTCCTCGCGCACGAAAAAAATTTCTCCCAGAACGCTGATTTTCGTAATACAGCTGAACAATTTGGAGACGTTGTTGTGGTGTGAGTCTTTCCATGATGACTTGCCAAATGATACTGAAAAAAAAAAAAAAATGACAAAGCAGTTTGAAAGGAGTCACGCGTGATCTGTCTAAAAGAAGCTTGAAAATCTAACCTCACGATGAATCACCCCTTATATTAATATCTTCTATCTAATAGATTAATATACTAATCTTATTTTGTCGGACTATATCATACATAGTGTTCAATCCTAAACATAGAAGCGCTGTGTGCGATATTGTTTTCTACAAGACAATTATCGAGCTCGGATTTCGTTCTTCATGTAATGATGATATGAGGCATTGTCCATTACAATTACTGATAATTCACTCAGTCCGTTCACAACCTGTCTTTTTTAGCCATTTTGAGAATTTTTCAAAATTCCATTACCAAGTATTTGAATTCTCAGAAGACATACCATACATATGGTATGTTATGTGCATACTATGAGTAAATACCTTGAATACCTCAAAATGTTCCCGAAATTAATTCAGAAAATTAAAAATACAAGTTTATTCATCTAAATCTATACTGTCCCCTTCAAAGTTATCCCGTTCGACTGCAACATACTTATGCCAGCGCATGACCCAATCCTCGAAACATTTTTTGTATTCTTTTTTCGGTATCTTCATCAGTGCTTCCTGAGATTTTTCAATTACTTCCTCTCAGCTGCTGAAACGCGTTCTACGTAGTGGTTTTTTTTTTTTTAACTCGATTGAACAAGAAAGATGGTTTCTGTTGCATTTTGAGTCAAAAAATTACGAATAATGATCCACAAGTTTTCTGCCCACAATTCTGTCTTCACGCAAACAAACGACCAAATAATACTCTTTGTTTACTTTCTGGCCTTCTGGCAAAAATTCATGATGCAGTACACCGTTGTAATCCATGAAAACCGTTAGCATTGCCTTCTTATTTGACTGAAAACGACGTTTCAGTCTCGTTCTCGGCTCATTTGGCGAACGCCATTTACTTGCCTGATGTCTGGATTGCGTGCGTACTCATAAACCCACGTCTCGTCTCCAGTCAAGATCCTTTTGATGAATGTGGGATCGTATTCAGCCTCGCAAATATTTACTTTTTTTTAATTTTTTTATTTTTTATTTTGTTTTTTATATAATCCCGCGCGCACCAAGGGCATATGAATACAATTTTATTGGCTTTTCTCCAAGGTGCGGGCGGGTGGTGTAGTACTTTGAAACTCAGTTATATTAGGTTTCGATATTTTTCATAGAGGTGGTTGTCAAACTGGACGGGACGAGCTAGTACATCCTCCTCAACCAGTGGGTCTTAAGTACGTGCTAGTTGTTAGTTCGTTACATTTAGCCCAGCCAGCAACCACTCCTTACTTGCCTGATGTCTGGATTGCGTGCGTACTCATAAACCCACGTCTCGTCTCCAGTCAAGATCCTTTTGATGAATGTGGGATCGTATTCAGCCTCGCAAATCTCTCTTTTGTGATGTCAACACGGTCTCTTTTTTGCATGAAATTTGCCACCAACTTTGCTGCTACACGACGGAAACCCAAATCATTAACCAAAATGTCTTCGACGGAACCATAGGCAATGTTCAAGTCTTCCGCTATCCCTCTGATGGTTAATTTACAATTATTGACCAACATTTATTTAACTTCATCAATATATATGTCGGTTTTCGATGTCGATGGTCTGCCACTGCGTTTATCATCTTCGACTGACTCACAACCACTTTTGAACCGCTCGTGCCACTGGTAAACGACCGTTTTCTTTAGAGAATCGTTGGGTTTTTTACGCAAAATTTAATACAAGTTCGTTGTTGCAAATTTAAATCCTTTTCTAGAATTGTAAAAAATCGCCAACACACACAGAGATAGATGTACTCTTATTTTAATTGGATTTAGAGGAAATGTCAACAACAGATGTACCAACTTAACAAAAAAAAAAAAAAAAAAAAACAGTACTCAAATCTGATTATTGGGATCGCCACATTGTGGTTTTTGATCAAGGTGGTATATATATATAGGGTGCTTCATCGTGAGGTTTGATTTATAATGTGAAATAAAACACACAAATTTAAAAGTGAACTTAACATTTTTATTATCGGTTAAAAGAACAATTCATGGCATTTACTTTTTTTTAATTTTTTTATTTTTTATTTTGTTTTTTATATAATCCCGCGCGCACCAAGGGCATATGAATACAATTTTATTGGCTTTTCTCCAAGGCGCGGGCGGGTGGTGTAGTAGTTTGAAACTCAGGTATATTAGGTTTCGATATTTTTCATAGAGGTGGTTGTCAAACTGGACGGGACGAGCTAGTACATCCTCCTCAACCAGTGGGTCTTAAGTACGTGCTAGTTGTTAGTTCGTTACATTTAGCCCACCCAGCAACCACTCCTTACTTGCCTGATGTCTGGATTGCGTGCGTACTCATAAACCCACGTCTCGTCTCCAGTCAAGATCCTTTTGATGAATGTGGAATCGTATTCAGCCTCGCAAATCTCTCTTTTGTGATGTCAACATGGTCTCTTTTTTGCATGAAATTTGCCACCAACTTTGCTGCTACACGACGGAAACCCAAATCATTAACCAAAATGTCTTCGACGGAACCATAGGCAATGTTCAAGTCCTCCGCTATCCCTCTGATGGTTAATTTGCGGTTATTGACCAACATTTATTTAACTTCATCAATATATACGTCGGTTTTCGATGTCGATGGTCTGCCACTGCGTTTATCATCTTCGATTGACTCACAACCACTTTTGAACCGCTCGTGCCACTGGTAAACGGTTTTTTACGCAAAATTTAATACAAGTTCGTTGTTGCAAATTTAAATCCATTTCTAGAATTGTAAAAAATCGCCAACACACACAGAGATAGATGTACTCTTATTTTAATTGGATTTAGAGGAAATGTCAACAACAGATGTACCAACTTAACAAAAAAAAAAAAAAAAAAAACAGTACTCAAATCTGATTATTGGGATCGCCACATTGTGGTTTTTGATCAAGGTGGTATATATATATAGGGTGCTTCATCGTGAGGTTTGATTTATAATGTGAAATAAAACACACAAATTTAAAAGTGAACTTAACATTTTAACAAGTTCGTTGTTGCAAATTTAAATCCTTTTCTAGAATTGTAAAAAATCGCCAACACACACAGAGATAGATGTACTCTTATTTTAATTGGATTTAGAGGAAATGTCAACAACAGATGTACCAACTTAACAAAAAAAAAAAAAAAAAACAGTACTCAAATCTGATTATTGGGATCGCCACATTGTGGTTTTTGATCAAGGTGGTATATATATATAGGGTGCTTCATCGTGAGGTTTGATTTATAATGTGAAATAAAACACACAAATTTAAAAGTGAACTTAACATTTTTATTATCGGTTAAAAGAACAATTCATGGCATTTACTTTTTTTTAATTTTTTTATTTTTTATTTTGTTTTTTATATAATCCCGCGCGCACCAAGGGCATATGAATACAATTTTATTGGCTTTTCTCCAAGGCGCGGGCGGGTGGTGTAGTAGTTTGAAACTCAGGTATATTAGGTTTCGATATTTTTCATAGAGGTGGTTGTCAAACTGGACGGGACGAGCTAGTACATCCTCCTCAACCAGTGGGTCTTAAGTACGTGCTAGTTGTTAGTTCGTTACATTTAGCCCAGCCAGCAACCACTCCTTACTTGCCTGATGTCTGGATTGCGTGCGTACTCATAAACCCACGTCTCGTCTCCAGTCAAGATCCTTTTGATGAATGTGGAATCGTATTCAGCCTCGCAAATCTCTCTTTTGTGATGTCAACATGGTCTCTTTTTTGCATGAAATTTGCCACCAACTTTGCTGCTACACGACGGAAACCCAAATCATTAACCAAAATGTCTTCGACGGAACCATAGGCAATGTTCAAGTCCTCCGCTATCCCTCTGATGGTTAATTTGCGGTTATTGACCAACATTTATTTAACTTCATCAATATATACGTCGGTTTTCGATGTCGATGGTCTGCCACTGCGTTTATCATCTTCGATTGACTCACAACCACTTTTGAACCGCTCGTGCCACTGGTAAACGGTTTTTTACGCAAAATTTAATACAAGTTCGTTGTTGCAAATTTAAATCCATTTCTAGAATTGTAAAAAATCGCCAACACACACAGAGATAGATGTACTCTTATTTTAATTGGATTTAGAGGAAATGTCAACAACAGATGTACCAACTTAACAAAAAAAAAAAAAAAAAAACAGTACTCAAATCTGATTATTGGGATCGCCACATTGTGGTTTTTGATCAAGGTGGTATATATATATAGGGTGCTTCATCGTGAGGTTTGATTTATAATGTGAAATAAAACACACAAATTTAAAAGTGAACTTAACATTTTTATTATCGGTTAAAAGAACAATTCATGGCATTTACTTTTTTTTAATTTTTTTATTTTTTATTTTGTTTTTTATATAATTATATTAAGGGCATATGAATACAATTTTATTGGCTTTTCTCCAAGGCGCGGGCGGGTGGTGTAGTAGTTTGAAACTCAGGTATATTAGGTTTCGATATTTTTCATAGGGAGCAGGGTTGTGTTCGTAAAAAGTGAGCTTGAAGTAGAAAGTGCATTAAAAGTGTAGATTCTGTTTTCCTTAACCTAAACCTTTATGACTTTTGTTTGTATGTATCGATTGCAGTTTGTACATAATAATATTTTTATTAATTAACTGTAATCTATTGCGTGATAATATTTGTTTAGTGGGGGACATAAATATTAATATATTAAATTTTCCAAGGAAATGTGAGACAACAAGCTTATGTTATCTTCATAAGCTAATCTCCGAGAGTAAAATCGTTTGGCAATAAAAAAGCCTTTCCCTCTTCTACCATTCAAAGTTGGCTAATAATCGAATCAAACTGACAAGGTGAACAAACTAATTAAATTTTTTAGTAATAAGGACGATTAAAAATGATATTTATTGTACTTTTTTCAAAACAATCACCCCTATCACAGAGTCCCTAGTATAGTTCCGAATGCTTAGTTACGTTACGAATACAAAAAAATATACATCACAAGGCCCAAACGGAATCAAAACAGAATCAGAATCAGCTGACTTACGTCAAAGTGTAAAAACAAACATTTTATTTTTATTTTTCAATAGACTGTGAATTGTGTTCTGCTTTTTTGTTACAAAAATGGATTCGATTGCCATTGCATTATTTGAAATAAATGAGGAAAATACACGAAGAAGATTTCAGGCTTTTTTTGTAGTATTTCAAAAAGCCTTTCAAACTGACTTTTGATTGTATTCACTTTGTTTCCCTTTGAAGAAATAAAAAAATTAAATAAATTCATAATAAACTGCAATTATTATGAACAATTCAACTTACATTTTTCTTTTGTTTTATTTATGTACAATATATATACATATGATTACTTGTTGATTTTTGTGCGCTGTATTCTTGCTTAATTTTCTTTTTCAGATTGATTCCCATGAAAAAATCTGTTCGTAGAAAAAACTGTTAAACTTCATTCATTCATTCGGGGTCTGTGATAGGTAAATTTCCGAACTCCGAATTTCGTAGCAGTACATTTTCCTACGACTGGGGCTATGATACCTTTTTTCGGGATTCGTTACGGGATTTATTACGACGGGTGAACATTACGAAAACAATGGTGCCCGCCGTATTTCACTTACAGGTGTTAGCATAAATCGATTGACAAATTCTCGATGCTGACATAACTCAAACGCATATAAGCTTGATGTTCGCGAATTTAGCGATACGAATAGTATCATTTGCTTTTATGGTCAGTGCGAGGGCTGTTTGATGAGTACCCGGATTGAAAGATTGGTGGCACGGTTGAGCCAAAATGAGTGTACCATCATTTATGTAGTATAATCTCTTTTAGCCCGCCTGTCAAAATTTAATGACAATCCGACGCTTAGTTTTGTTTTGACACCCATTTCAACACATTGTTGTAATGTTTTTTGCGACCATAAAAAAAGAGCAGTATCGCTCTGTGATCCGATCCTTGTTTTGGAGTGACAAAACCTACAAGGACCCATATGGATTCATTCAACTTCCCGTACAACCGTTTACCATTAGTTCGCAGAGTTTCGCCGTTCAACGCACGATTTAAAGAAAAAACGAGCATATTTGGCAAAGATAAAAGTGCTCAGGATGCACTCGGACCCGATTCCAACACATTTTAGAATGTTTTATAAGCAGGCACTGCTCAGAGTAGCAATTTCATAAACGCATTATTTTTTTTCTGGTTATATTTTATTTATGTGAATTTAATATACAGGTACCTAGAACTAACGTTTAAAATAAATGTACGTATGTAATTTATTTTTATTTGTTAATTAGGAATATAAAATCTTAAATGGCCTTGAAACAAGGTTAACCAAATTTGTAAGGCTTTCTCATACCTTGAAGATTTTATCTGAAAAATTTTTCGGCAAAATTCGATATTTTACCTCCAAAATAGCTTGATTAACTAAAATGGGATGCCCATCCGGTATGTATGTGTGTATGTACCTGTATACATTCCGAATATAGATACAATTTTATTTTTCCACAATTTTTTTTTCTTCTACAAGAACCTACATATTATAATAATTTTTTTTGTCTTTTTTTCCAACTAATTTCCATGGCTTGAAACTATACGCCCTAATCGATTTTTTTAAACTATCTTACCTGTGTTTTAAAAGCAATCATTTCTTCTTTGGAACAACTTTGTCGTTTCGGCAATGGAAGTTTTGACTTTAGTGCTTCCTCAAGTTTATGTATCAAAACCTATGAAAAATAGAAATTTTTTTAGTAGTATATAATTATGTGTTGAAACACATACAACACTATATATATTTTCAATATATTGGGGTGATTTAATTCTTTCCAGCACTTTCACTTAAACCCTCAGATATCATTACAAATAATGAAATTACCTTCAGCATTTGTACGTATTAATATATTTATATATTTATTTAAGATATTCCCTCGAAAATCAAGATTAAAAACAATCCTAACGTTTAAAGGTGGCTAGGATGTTTTAGACAGTATCTGTATAGGTGTGAGGGTGTATGGTTTTGACCGCAAGCTTACACCAAGCTTAACAAAACTAACTTCAGGCGATGGAAAATGGTGAAAAAGATCAAGTTTTAGGCGGAATGTATTGCGGTCAAATTAAAAGCGGTAATGTTTGCGTTAACGTTTCCCAGCACAAGAGAGATGGGTTTGTTGGAATCATAAGCGGTGCGGCGGACCGATAGACAGGACAACGTAAGTTATGTGGGTTGGTGTTGAAGGATATAGAGTTGTAAAAGGATGCATAGTTGATAAAGTCTGAGAGCACTCTATGAAGTAAAAGGACGTGAGTTATATTCATACGTTCTTCTAAGGTCGTTCCTAAGCCGACCACGGAGAACAAATCGAACGACCAGTCGGAAAACATGAATTAGTTGAAAAGGGGAGCAAACTTAACCAGATCTCTCTACGTTAGCTTTGCTCGTCATGGTTTAGCTATGGTTGGAAAAATGCTTACACCACCGCACAGTAGCTCTTTGTGATTTTTTTGTTTGCAAAAATTATAACTACTAAACGAATAAACAGTTTTTTTTTTTAAAAAAAGGTGATCATTTTGCCACATCCTTGTAACCTTGCACGTATTTTGACATCTATATTATATTTCTTGTAGTCTTTATTTTTGAGTTTATTCTGATATGATACGCGAATATGAGTCAAATTTTATGAAGAGTAGTCGTGAGTTATTTTTCTGGATATTTCTGGTTTATTATATCCGTTATTTTTCCCCAGTGTTAACCTTTTTCCTGCAATTCAAAACATAAAGTATTAGGTCAAGCTTCGTTATTAATCTATTGACTCCAGTTATACGAGCTTTTGGTTGGTATTTCCAAATCCTTGTTTTGATCTATCCACATCGAACCCAATATCATCGCTTTTTTTGCTTCCTTCATTCCAATCGAGTCTTTAATATCTTTTACCTCTTGTCGAATTGTATATGTAAGTTTCAAAATAAAATCCATGCACCTGATTCTTGCATGTAATGGAGAGAATCCATATTTGTATTTATGTTCACCATTATTTGATTTATCTTGATTGTTGATTTTTTTTTTCTGCATAGGGAATATGTCCGCATTGACTTTGTTTCTGTTATTTCATTCAGAACTTTTCCGTCAATCATAGTTAAAAAGCACTCGAGGTTGACAACTATCCCTATTTCGTCATTAATTCTATATTCAATAAACATGTTTGCATCTGTTTCACCAGCTGCTGTATTTATTTTTTGCTTGTCGGCACCTTGCCCAGATGATTCATCACGGCCCTTTTGCTTTCTAAAAAAATGTCTTGCAGTATGATTCATTATGTCTTGGAGTTTCACTGTAGCTGCTATTTCTATTATTCCGTAATCTGTTATAATTCTGTAGGATGGCAATCTATCTTGTGTTTTACTTCTCGAAATTAAATATTTTTATTTTGACAGGTCCAAACCCATAAACAAAGCCAATTCTATTCTATTATATTCTATTCTATTACTATCTTACAATTAAAATGTTCGTGAAGTTAAATTAGGTTAGATATATTTACATCTTTAAGAAAATCGAGTAATTGCTTTATGTTTTTTTTTTATTGGGATTTGAGAGGAATTCTTTTGGGTTTTGATTTGATTGATTCTTGAGTTGTGAAAGGATGGACATTATAAGAGGATATGTGGGATTGTTATCCTCGATTGGTTGCAATACGTGCAGAGCGAAGATTTGTTTCTGTTAATGTAGTGTTCGTGGGTGAGTTTACTGTGGCCAAGCTTAAGATGTATTATTTTTGTTGCTTCTAAGCGCGACATACTAGTTGGAACTGAGTTGTGTAAATAGTTTTTTACAGATAATTTGTATTTGTTTATTGCTTTGTACCATTCAGATGTTTTGTCCCAAAGAAGATTATTAGAGGAAGCTATGGTTTTGATAAAGTGGTTGAAGTTAGCAGAAAACAAGGATGGTGTTTTGAGAGAGTCCTTAGCAACTTGGTCTGTGAATTCATTGCCCGCGATTTGAACGTGGCCTGGGACCCAGATAAATTTAATTTTAGGAAATTGTAAATCTAGAAGTTTTCGTATTAGGGAAGGGTTATAACTTTGGTTAGCGATGGCATCAATGGATAACAAGGAGTCTGTGCATATAGCAAATTTTTTTATCAAAGTGTGCTTGGAGTGCTTTCAGGATGGCCATAATTTCGGCTGAAAAGACAGAAGTGTAAGGGGGGAGAAGGAAGGAGAACATTATTTTATTTTCAGTGGTGACACTGAAGCTACTGTTGTGTAGATGAAGAAAAAATCACTTAAGTTGTTTTTAAGCTTGAGGAATTGGGCTCGGAATACTTCAGGAAAAGTGTGAGACTTTTATATGTTCTTAAATATGATATTATAGATGAAGATTGAAAGGACCAATGTGGGGGTAATGTGAGTTGGGGTTGTATTGGCTATCAGGGAATGTTCATTTCGTTGCAAGGAGCAATGGCACGTTCGATAGATGAAGGGCGTTTTTTTGGTCTCCTTTTTCGGTTTTTGTATAGTTCATAGAGAGAAGTATCTTTGCAGAATAAAATGGATTTGGAGAGCCCTAAAGTAGTCTTATAGAGGAGATTTTCAATAGTTTGCATTTTGGTTTCAAAAAGGAGGTGATTTGAGGAGGTCTTCAGAAGTGCAACGACGGCTTTCCTAAGAGCGGCGTTGTAAATAGTTTTGATTTTATTATGTTGGGATTTCGCTGTATATCCGTAAAGAAAGAGATCATATGTTATTTTTATAACTATAATGGACTGGATAACTGACGTTAAAGTAAGGGGTGATTCATCATGATGTTTGATTTTCAATAGGCTTTTCTTTGACAGATCACGCGTGCCTCCTATGAAACTGCTTTGCCATTTTTGTGCAGTATCGTTTGGCATCGAAAGATTCACACCACAACAGCGTCTCCAAATTGTTCAGCTGTATTACGAAAATCAGCGTTTTGTGAGAAATGTTTTTTGTGTGATTCGAGGAATTTACGGTGCGCATAATCGACTTACTGAAACCACTATTGCCAATACCATACGCAAATTGAGTCCCTGTTTATATTAGTGGATGATACTCGACCGATTAGACCACATCCAGCACGTAGCGAAGAGACTATAGCAACTGTAGCTGAGATTGTACGCGAAGACCGTGAGGAATCGATTACTCGTCGTTCTCAGCAGCTTGGCTTGGTGTATTCGACAACTTGGCGTATGAATATGCGTCATATTTTCAGTGAATGGGTTCTGGAAAAACTCTATGAAAATCCGGTGTTTTATCGTGAAATTTTGTTCAGTGATGCAGCCCATTTCTGGCTCAATGGATACGTTAATAAACAAAATTACCGTATTTAGGCTGATGAGCAATCCGAAGAGTACCAAGAGCTACCATTACATCCATTAAAAACAACGGTATGCTGTGGTTTATGCCCTGGTGGAATCATTAGTATTTCTACAAAAATGAGGCAAATCAGAATGTTACCGTCAATGGTAACCATTATCGCGCCATGTTAACGGACTTTGTACTACTACGGCGCTACGAGCCATACAGCGCGTGAAGCAATGGACTTGTTGAGAAATCATTTTGGTAATTGGCCGCCTAAATCGTGCGATATCTCAGGTCTTCAGGAACAAGCGAGCTACGATTGACGCTTTGGAAGCCAACATTACTCGTATTCGAGATAGCAGTCGCTATGCCCGAACGAGTCGCCCAAAATTTGACCTTCCGAATGGAACACCTCAGACGTAGTCGTAGCCAACATTTACATGATATGATTTTCAAAAAGTTAATGCCACGAATTGTTCTTTTAACCGATAATAAAAATTTTAAGTTCACTTTTAAATTTATGTGTTTTATTTTTTACATTATTAATCAAACCTCACGATGAATCACCCTTTATATGGGTTGCAGTTGAACTTATGAGATGAAAGAGATTTAATTACGTATATTAAGTTTTTTGTCTAGGGTGGAACATAAGTGTTGAATGTGCGAATTCCATTTTTAATTTTTTTGGAAGGTTATGCCTAAGATATTTAGTCTATCCACTTTTTCAAGAGCAACATTGCCAGATGATATGTTGCAGTGACACTTATGTTTTCGACAAATATGAAGATGCTTGGTTTTGTCCAAGGAAAGATGAGTCCCAGAATATCGGCACCAGGCTGTTATTTCTTCAAAAGTATAATTTAAATCGATGTTGGGGAAACTGTCTTTCTTATTAACCTTTTTTATCATTGTAAAGCACAGAATGTTAAATTTTTTTGTAGCGATAGAATATGGGCAATCTTATTATAGGTAATTAAAAACAAGGGGACGGAAATGGAAAATCCTTGATGGATGCCGTTAAGAAGGGGGAGTGAAGGAGATAAGGCGTTTTTAAAACGAATTGTTATTTTCCTGTTCGACATGAAATTTATTATATCTTTGGGACTTTGGGACCTACTTTTTAAGCTGATCAATTTCTGTGTGTATGCCGATTTTGTCAAAAGCCTTTGCAAAGTCGAGGGAAATAAGAGATAAATTACTTTTCCTTGAAAGCGAATCGGTAATGTGATGGAAGTAGAAGATCATTTATAGATTTGCCTTTTTTGAAGCCATTTCCAATACAAATTTCCTACTGAGAAGTTTGTTGTGGGAAACAATACAGCAGAGTCTGTTGGCGACTGTTTTATCTAATACTTTAGCGGAGCAAGGATTAAGGGAGATCGGTCTATATGATTTAGATAGAGATTTATCAGAATTATGTTTAAGTATAGGGATGACGATGCTGTTTTTATATATATACATAGCTGGGGAATAAAGTTGTGTAAAACTAGGTTGTAGAGTGTGAGTACTCTTTTTTTAAATTGGGGGATAAGTTTTTTATCATGGGGTACGATATTCTATCATTAGCTGGTGTCTTGCCTTTTAGTTGGTTTAAGGCTAAGTTAAGTTCGGCAAAGCTGATATCCTTTTCGATGATTTTCGTACTTGCATAAGTGAGTAGTAGATGAAAGCGGTGGCAGGGAGCTTATTTTGACAAAAGGATGGGGTAAATTTAGAATCGTGTGCATCGTTGGACTAGTATTCAGCGAAGTGTTTTACTATTTCAAAAGGGGAGGTAATATTAAGATTTGAAGAAGGATGTATTTAGCCCGCAAAACCATCTTATGGATGACCAGATTTTTGTTGTAGGGGTAGCAGGGTTGATTTCAGAAGTGAATTTATATAATGACTTGGCTTTAGAAATTTTTACAAGTCTTTTGAAGAAGGCATTAGCCTTTTTGTAATTAATAACGTTTTCAATAATAATTTTCGATTTTAGGATTTGCCAGGACTTTGTGTTTTCCTGAACTTAGTAGCTCGAGCTTCCTGTTCCACCAAGGGACTTTTGTTCTTTTGGTTTGAGTTGGAAATTGAGAGTAAGTGAGAGTTATATTTGTCTAGTAATGTCTGGTAAGGGTGCCAGTTACCGTTTTCTGTTTTGAAATTTGGTCTCTTTATGGAAGACAAGGAGGTACCGTGAAACATGGAAATAATGATGGGGAAATGATCACTTCCGCATAGGTCTTTAAAAATACTCCATTTCGTATAAACATCCAGGGTAGGTGAACAAAACGACATGTCTATGTGGGTGAAGGAGGAATGAGTGCTAAAGTGGGTGTGAGATCCTTCGTTTAACAGTTAGAAATCGGATTTTGTCAGGAACTTGGCTATGGTGTTACCACGTGAGTTGTTTTTAGGCGAACCCCAACTGGAATTCCAACCGTTGAAATCACCTAATATCATAGTGGGTTGGTTATGGGAATCGAGTACATTTGTTAGGTTACCGAGGCTCAAAGTTTGTCTAGGAGGAATGTAGGCATTGATTATAGAAAATTTGAGCTTAGAGGTGATGGTATTATGGGTATTAGCTTCAAAGTCATTATTAAGATTAATTGAACTGTGTTGTATTGATGTGTGAATCAGGAAAGCGACATTACCAAAGGGACTCAAAGTTAGGTTTTGCGAGATAAGAAAATAATTACCTGGAGTGGAGATATATTTTTGGGGGTGGGTTTCTTGTAGGGCTATTACTTTGGGAGAGATTTTTTTAATCAGAATAAGCAGTTCATTGTAATTGTTAAATAGCTTTAGATGTTCCACTATATTGTCTTCAGTTCATGTGTGGTGTATTGTAAATAATTTGTATTGACCGTTGTGTTGTTAGAAGTATAATTTCCTCTATGTCCGATTTTGAGATGGTGGCGAACTTGTGTAGTGAGTAACTAATTTTTTTAGAGAAATTCATGGAGTTGAAATTATTTAGTTTCGGAGCTGATATTTGGTTCGTTGGTGAGGTTGTAGTCGTTAATTTATTGGTGTTTTAGAGGTGAGTGCAGTTGGTTCAGTAATTCATAGTATTTGTTTTTGCGAATGAGTGATTGAGTTAGGTGAGGAATCGGTCACGTTGAAACTGTTACGTTTTTTGATTTTGGTTGACACTTGATTTTTTTTTTTTTTTACATATATATATATATCTGCATTGGTGTTTGAGGTTTGCGCTGGAGAATTAGTGCTTAGTGCTTTTTGTATTGGAGTAAGAATTGGAGAATTGACTGCTGTCTTTAATTGAATACTGTTTGATGTATTTTTCGTTTGTTGACAATGTATGGAGTTAACAGCTTGTGTATTTGTTTTCGGTGGAATTGGTTGCGGTAGAGGAGGGGTTTTCGTTATTGTAGCGTAAGTGACGGAGAGCGGGGATGGGGGTTGGGAGTCTGTGCCCTGTATAATTTTTTTGCTTCGGATTTCATTTTCCTGTTGGTATGATTTGCAAAGTTTAGAGGATCCAGCATGTTCTTCCGAGCAATTGGCGCAAAGGGTGCGGGTACACACAGTGGGTTGTGTGGGGGAAGATTACAGTTGTCGCAGCGGGGGGAGTTATTACATCTTTTGGTGGTGTGGCCGAGACCTTGACAGTTTCGGCAACGCATGGGGTTAGGGAAATATTCCCTTACCTTAACGTTGTACCAGCCGGTATCTACTGAGGATGGAGGGCAGAAGCGGTCGAAAGTAAGAAGAATATAACCAGTACAAATTTGTTTTGAGTTCTCTTGTCGTTTTTTAAATTTGAATGCTTCGGTGACTCCTTGGTTTCTCTTTTTTTTTAACGATTTCTTCTTCTGGAACGTTTGTGAGGCAGGAAGCAAAGATTGTGCCTTTAGACGAGTTAAGAGTGTTATGGAGGGAAACGTTGATGGGGCAGATGTTTGATAAGGACTTTTTAGATGTAAACAAATCATCTATTTTCTGCGATTAGTGCTGGTAACTAATAAATTTCTATCACGTAGTTGTGATATAGACTCGTATTGGTTGCTGATACCATCAATGGTTTTTTCTTTTAAGAGGAAAATATTGACTGAAGTTAGAGGTTTTTTAACATCTGCAGCGGTTATAACAATAAATTTTGGATCAGACTGGCATGATGTCATGGGAAAGGCGCTAAAGGGATTAATAGATATAAATTCACTTTTTTTTCTTTCGTGTGTTAATTCTGATAGCATTTCAGTATATATAACCGGTTTTTTTGAGGGCACGTTGCCCCACAAAGCAATTGAAAAACCGCTAGTTTTTCACTGATTATTATTAATACTATTGGGAAAACGAGACGAGAAAAAAGAGAAGTCTTTCGCTTTTTTTTTCACGCTCACTACGTTACAATACTTGACGATAAGCTCGCGAATTGATGTTGCCGGTACGGAGGTTAGACGACAACTGAACAAAGCCAATTCATTGTCACTATTATATAGTACTTGATAGAATCCTTTTGTTGAGTAGAAATGCTCTCTTTTAATGTTTTGTCTCGCAATTGACTTGCAGCAGACTGCCTTGGTTACATCAGCTTTCATCTTTCCATGATCCTTATTATACTATCTTATATACTTTTTATATAAGGCATAAGAAAGTGGTTATGTTTTCTGTACTATTTATTAGTTTTTGTTTTCTGGTGAATGTCGAGCACTTATTTAGTGATTTCCTTGGCCTTCCCCTTAATGACTTTTACTTGGTATATCACAAGTTATTCCTCTTCTTTCAGCCGTTCCTTTTTGTTTTTTGAAATTCTTCTCGATCTCGATCTCGAGGCTGCTTTGGGGCCGTGGTTTTTGGTTTGAGTTTATAATTTTGCACAACGCTGTATTTTTCCAATGAGTGAGAGAAAAAAAAAAAGGAGAGGGAGGAGTGTTTAATGATGCTCTCAAGATCGTTACTAGTAAGGATGAGAAGAAGGGGACCAAGACGGCTGCTTTTTGGAACTTCAGAGAAGGCAATAAAATTAACTGAAATGGGGGATTTAAACCAAACACCATAACGAGATATTTTATCAAAAGATTTAGTGAAATCGATTGCGATAGCATCGAGTTTTTTGCCATTTTCTAGGGCTATGAGAGCAAAATACACGAATTCAACTAGGTTTTTAGTAGATGACCTGCTTTTCAACCATGCTGTCTAGGCGAAATAAGAGACTTACAATTAAAGCTTCGTATAAATGTTTTCAAAGGGTTTGGGTATATCAGAGAGTTTAGCAATGGGACGAGAACTGGCAACTTCATTCTTTAATCCGTTTTTTGTATCGGGATTATAAAAGAGGTTTTCCAAATCTGGGGAAATTTTCCCTGTAAAGACGAAATCTGGGCCGGATAGAAATTCATGTTTAAGTTTTTGTAACTTTTCTTCACTAACAGCAGGTTCGAAATTTTAGGAGAGAAATGGACCAACGGTGTAATTTGGCAGGCCATTGAAATATGATATTGGCAAATGATTAATTGAAAAATATAAAAAAAAAATTGGAGGATAACTAGAAGATTTGTTTAAAAAAAAAGGGACGGAGGATAGTCGTTGCACTTACTTTGCGATTGATGAATTGAAAAAAAGGACTTAGGTCGTTTATGAGATTGGTTTGCGCACTATTTAAGTAGCGTTAATAGAGAGAATTGTAAAGTTTGATAACAACTGCCATAACTTGTTGATTGGATCAGTTGTTCAAATAAGGTCTAATTGCCTTTTCATAAACAGTTGGAAACGCCCTTATTTTGACATAGAATAGCCTTCTGACCGATCTAAGAAGGGGCATTCTTTAGTAGAAGTGGGATTAGCGATAAAAACATATAGGTTTTCAGATGGAGTCCATTTCAGCTGAGGCTGATTAAAACCGGCGAAGATAATGATATCATCAAGAGAGTCCAATAAGTCGATCAGTTCATCAATTGTATCATTAGTAAGTATGTAGGATTGGATACTGGGCCAGTAGAATATAACAACACATAACGTATAAAGTGTTATTTTAACTAACACAAAGTCATATTTAGAAGAAGATGAAGTGGCAACGAGGGGGGCGAGAATATCTTATGGTGGAGCATGAAATTGAGGCAAAACTACATGAATTTCAGAACGCAGACCTTTTACGTTATTGTAATATAGGGTGACCAGATAGCAATGATAGTTTTTTTCCAATTGTTATATTTCAGCAGCTGTCAAATTTGCCAATGACATCCAGCTGTCAAAGTATTCAGTAAGGTTTGATATTTTATCATGCATCGTTTTACGCTTACCAAAGGTGCGGAAATTATTAACAAAAATTACCGAAATTCGTGCTGAGTTGGAAATACGTGAATTTCGACGTGAGGTGGGTCGTCATCGGGGCTTCAGTGTGCCGGCAATTCGTCGAACAGTGAAAAAGTTTGAGCGTGAGTACACTCACTGGTGTGAAATGAAGAAAATATAGCCGCCGTAGCGACCAGTATCAAAGAAGACCCAGAAATGTCGATTTGGCGACGATCACCTGAACTGGCTACCGCCAGAGTCAACCCGGCTTATTTTGCGGTTAAATTTTTTCGACATCCAGGCGACCATAGACAACGCCGTGAGTTGACTAATTTGGCGCTGGAAACCTTAGCCAGAAACCCCGAGATTGGCCAAAAAAATCATATTCTCGGACGAGGTCATTTTTGGCTATGCGGCTATGTCAACAAGCAAAATTGCCGTTATTGAGGTGTGAGACTCTTTAAGAGTGTACATAGTTGAAAAAGAGCGACAAGATCTTCTGCAACTTTTTGAAGGGGCGTATTAAAGCTCTCGTGATGCTTCATATGAAGTTTTCTGAGATTAACAACGTCGGTGAGGAAGCCTTCCTGTTGTATGAAAACTGTTATGACACTAAAATGCTACTCATGTCAAGCTTAAATTAACTACTTCAACAGCCAATGTGAAATAACCCTAATCGAAATAAATGTCATTCACTCTCAATGCTTTCAAAGGTGTACTAAAATTCATGATGTCGGAAGTGTTTTAACCCAAAGTTTAATCTAATTTTTCTGATGGCATTCTCACAGAAAATCTTATAGAAAATTAGTGAAAAGTGAAACAAACAAGGAAAATACCAAACCATTTAAGCAACAATGGAAAAGCTGCTTCATCATTGAATGTACATATGAAGAAAAACGATCAACATCAGTTTGGGTGAAGTGGAAACCAAATTAACACCACCGACAACGTCACCATACAGCCGCCGCCGGATATTCAACTACGTGTGCCAAAGAATGCTCGATTTGCTAGAATGCTATTTGTTGCCACCGAAAATCTGATGATAAAAAAAATTTTAATGATTGCAGAAAAAGAAAAAAATGTGAGATGCTACGAACATGAGGATTGTCAGACAAGCAATAGTGAATGCGATGTCATAAGATCTATAGAAGTGATAGGCGGCCTGAGTAAATCGAAAAATGTACTAAAGGGTAATATTTGTGTTCTCAATGCGAACTGAACATTTGTTAAATTGCTGCCATACTGGAATAGCGGAACTTCGTGTTGCGTGATTGGGAAACATAACCTCAAACAAATTGTGAAAAACCCTAAATATTTGAGATGTGAAGCCCAAACCTTTTTCTGAAAATTCAATCCAACCAATTACTAGAACTATATTAAAGTGTAAAAATAATGAAAAACAATTTAAGGTGTCATTTCAAATTGTTAATGGGTACTTACAGCCCATTCTTTCTGCAAATGTTTGCCAAGCACTTGGATTATATTCAGTAAATGCTGACGTAAAATCTATTGTACCTTTTCCAAACATAAAAAAATGTCCTTGAATAACTTGTATCTGAATTCAACTGCCTTATAAAGTTACCTTTGGAATAGATGGAGATAATACGTCAGTTCGGAATAGCCCAAGAACTCTCATAACTAGTGGGAAAGCGCTAAAATGTAAACTAAAGATATTAAATAAATTATAGCCTAAGAATATATTTAGACCCTCAAAACCCCAACAAGGCTATTAAGAGGCCAAAATATCAGATGACAACAATTTATGAGGTTCTTCCTAAAATGGTCAATGCAAAAGTGTTTAGCATTCTGAATGCCAAAAATGGCTATTGGCAGATACCATTACATGAAGACAGTATGGACATAACAACTTTCTGGACACCTTATGAGCCTATATAGAGATCTACCATTTGATACAACTGCATCAGTAGAGATATATCAGCAAAAACAAAATGAAATCGTGAAGGGCCTATAAGGAATAGTATCAAATGGAGATAATATACTAGTTTATGTCACAGACCGACAATTATAAAGTAGCCCTGAAATCCCGCAACAGAAAACTACGAAATCTATTTAAAAGATTGAAAGAGAATAATGGTAAGCAAAAAAAAAAAAAAAAAAAAAATGAGACTGGCAGTCACAAAGGCTAAGTTCTACGGACATATGTGTTTCTACATGGGGGCTCAACAGAGATTTCGATCGATTATGTGCGAAGTTGCAAATAAGTTACTAGTTATTCGTTACAGTTCGAAGTTACTGTGGGGTTGAGAAAACTTGTGAAGACAGATGAGTTAGTAAAGAAGATAATCCAAAAATTGAAGAAGAACCGTAACACGCAGACCAGGAACTCAAGAAGAAGTGTTGATAAGTTGGAAAAGGTAAGAAGTGGTAAGGTAAAGAAAAAATAGGGAAAATTTGGACAAGTCGGACAAGTTGGAGAAAATTTTGATAAGTGGGGAAAAATTTGGACAAGTCGGAGAAGCGAATAGGGACAAGAAGGACAAGTGACAAGTGATTATATAAGGGGTAAGACGTGCAGAAGGTGAATGGACGAGCTAAAAAATCTTACAGTAAGAACACTATAAACGATTCTTAAGAAGAAGGGCTTGTCATACAGGTATAATTTGAAGAGTGACTTGGTTGAACGGGTATATAACACCTTTAGAGAAGAAGACTTTAAGTTGGAAGACGTATTAACCAGCGAAGAGGAAGAATTTACCAGTGGCAAATAGTTCAAGGTCACTTTTTGCGAAGAGCTGCCCAGATAATGTAAATGGGGACACGGTGTTTTAAGTTTAACCAGTTTGGGCACATATCGCCCAACTGTCCAGTTAAAAACAAATCAGCTCCATCATCAAGATTAACAAGTAAAGTGAAGTATATCGAGCTCGTCGGAAATCACATCTCAGTTAGCCTAAGAAGGTAAGCCTTATCACGCGTTTATCGACAATGGGAGTGATGTCTCAGTCATCCACCAATCGATTAGTAAAGCGCTAAAAGGAGCAACACTTCAGCAGTCCGGAATGAAGCTAAACGGATTCGGAATCAGCCACGAACTACTCTTGGGTCATGCCTATTAGAAGTAGAGGTGGAAGCAGAAAAGCATTGGGTCCGTTTCCAGGTAGTACCCGACAAATGGATTCCTGATAAGATATTGTTGGGAAAAGATTTCTTGATGAACGTAGAGGTGCTGATAAGCGACGGAAAAGTGAAACGAGTAAAGAGTGCAGATGTAAGGGCAACCAAAGCAGCAGATACATACGAACTAATGGTGAATGATGTCTTTAAGATCGAGGCAACGAGGTGTTAAGAAAAGAGTAAGGAGATACGCGTGGATAACGAGGAGCTCAGAGAGCGAGTGGAAAGCATCGTCAATTCGTACTCACCAAGGAAACCATCCAAATCGTGTATGGAGGTGAACATAATACATGGGCTGAAAAGTCAGTGTCGTTTCTAAGAGAGGGCACCACTTGAATTAAATCCATACCATTTTCAGTTAGTAAAAACCTTCAAAAGATACGTGTATAAATTTGGCAGCTATTGGACGATTAGTTCCCGAGATATAGCGTTGTAAGTGAAGCAACTTTTGTTATTGTGAAAAATAAAATGGATTCAAAGCAATTTCGTGTGTTGATTTATCATTGCTTTTTGATGGGAAAAAATGCAGGCGATGCAAAGAAATGGCTTGATAAGTGTTACCCGGACTCTGCACCAGCCGAACGAACCATTCGCAAGTGGATTGAAAAATTTAAAAGTGGTCATACAAGCACCGAAGATGATGCACGCAGTGGACGTCCAAAAGAGGCTGTTTCAGATGAAAACATCAAAAAAGTTCACAAAATGATTACGAATGACCGTAAAGTGAAGTTGATCGAGATAGCTGAGGCTCTGAAGATATCAAAAGAGCGTGTTGGATATATCATACACGAATATTTGGACATGCAAAAGCTCTGTTCAAAGTGGGTGCCACGTTTGCTCACAGTCGACCAAAAACAACAACGTGTTCATGATTCAGAGGAGTGTTTAAAGCTGTTCAACTGCGATAAAGCCGAATTTTCGCGTCGGTATGTGACAATGGATGAACTTGGCTCCATCACTTCACACGTCAAGTCGGCAGTCAGCTGAGTTTCGAGAAGGCGACGAACCTCGTCCAAAACGACAAAAAACTCAACAGTCGGCTGGCAAAGTTATGGCATCCGTATTTTGGGATTCACATGGAATAACTTTCATCGACTATCTCCAAAAGGGGCAGACTATCAATAGCGACTATTACATTGCGTTGTTGGAGCGTTTGAAGGACGAAATCGCAGAAAAACGGCCGCATTTGAAGAAAAAGGAAGTGTCACAAGTCGATGAAAACGATGGCAAAATTGAATGAATTCGGCTACGAATTGCTTCCTCACCTACCATATTCTACAGATTTGGCCCCCAGCGACTATTTCCTGTTCGCAAACCTTAAAAGAATGCTCGCCGGAAAGAGATTTAAGACCGATGAAGAAGTAAACGCCGAAACAGAGGCCTATTTGGAGGCTAAACCGAAATCGTACTACAAAACTGGTATCGAAAGATTGAAAAATCGTTTTAATCAGTGTATCGCCCTCGAAGGCAACTATATTGATAGATAAAGTTGAATTTTGCAAAAATTTTGTGTTTTACTATAAAACGGCACTGACTTTTCAGCCCATGGTTTAGTTATGATGGATAAGGTACCAGTATACCGCAGGGAAAGGAGGCTAGCGCCCGAAGAATGAAAAGTAGTAAATGAGCAGATACGTGAATGGTTGGAAGAGGGAGTAATCCAAGATAGCAGATCGGAGTATGCCAGCCCGATAGTGCTCGTAAAGAAGAAGGTGGGTAGTTATAGGCTGTGCGTAGACTGTCGGGAGTTGAATGCAAAGATGATCAAGTACAGGTATCCGATGACAGTGATGGTGGAAGTTTTGGAACAGCTACACGACGCCAAGGTGTTTATAACGTTAAACCTTAGAAATGGCTTCTTTCACGTAGATGTCGCGAAAAGTAGTAGAAAGTACACCGCATTCGTAACGCCAGATGGCCAATACGAATTCCGCAAAGTTCCTTTTGGCTTGTGTAATTCGCCAGCTACATTACAATGGTTCATTAATCAAATATTCCGTCATTTGGTGCTGAAAGGTTTTTTACTGCTGTATGTGGATGACATCATAGTTTTCGCTAAAGAGGAGGAAGAAGCGTTGGAGAAACGTTAGGAGTACCAGTGGAGTTTGGGCTAAGTAACAAGTGGGAAAAATGTAATTTCCTAAGCAGTTCGACCGAATTTCTCGGACATGTAGTAGGGAACGCCAGTGGTGGGCCATAATGCTTCAAGAATATGACATGAAGGTCATACACCGGTCGGGAACGGCATGTCGACGCGCTGAGTAGGTACCCAGCGGTGTTAAAAATAGAAGATAGTGTAATGCATAAATTCAAATTGGCACAAAGTAAGGACGAATTTTGTTAGTTAATGATGGAAATTTTGAAAGCTTCAGGAAGGTATAAAGATTATATTGGGTCTAATTAATTCGTGCGGTTTGCTAAGAGATGGCGTAACTTGTATTATTCCATTGTTATTATTCCATAGGAACATGCGTTGTAAAGCTATTGTCATTGTACGTCATTTCAGTATGTCATTCATTTGAAGCGTAAACAACAATAATTTTTTTTCACTCAAATATGTCGAACTTTGTGCCTGAAAAAGTGTTTTTGCGGGGAATTCTTCTTCATTACTTTAACATGAAGAAAACTGCTGCCGAAAGTCATCGTATTTTGGTGGAAGTTTATGGTGAACATGCGCTAGCTGAGCGAACGTGCCAAAAGTTGTTTGCACGATTTAAAAGTGGTGATTTTGGCTTGGAAGACGATGAACGTCCTGGGCAGCAAAAAAAGTTTGAAGATGAAGAACTGAAAGCATTACTCTTTGAAAATTGTTGCCAAGCACAAGAAGAGCTCGCAAAATCTTTGGGTGTCACTCAAGCAGCCATTTCAAAACGTTTAAAAGCAGCTGGATATAATCAAAACCAAGGAAATTGGGTTCCACATGAACTCAAGCCGAGAGACGTCGAAAGTTTTGCATGTCCGAAATGCTGCTGAAACGCCACAAAAGGAAGTCATTTTTGCATCGGATTGTTACTGGTGATGAAAAATGGATCCATTACGACAACCCCAAGCCTAAAAAAAATCATATGTGAAACCCGGCCAACCAGCCAAATCAACGGCAAAGCCGAATATCCATGGCGCGAAGGTAATGCTCTGTATTTGGTGGGATCAAATGGGTGTGCTGTATTATGAGCTGCTAAAGCCGAATGAAACCATCAATGGACAACGCTACCGAACACAATTAATCCGTTTGAAGAGAGCAGTAGCCGAAAAACGCCCGGAATATACGACCAGACACGAGGCAATAATTTTCCATCATGATAACGCTCGGCTACGCGTTGCTATTCCGGTTAAGAACTATTTGGAAAACAGTGGATAGGAAGTCTTACCCCACCCGCCTTATAGCCCAGACCTTGCCGCTTCTGACTACCATTTGTTCCGGTCGATGCAGAACGCCCTCACTGAAATACGGTTCACATCAGAGCAGAATATCAGAAATTGGCTTGATTCATTCTTAGCTGCCAAGCCGGCGCAGTTCTTTTGGGATGGGATCCACAAATTGCCAGAAATATGGGAAAAAGTCATAGCTTCAGATGGGCAGTACTTTGAATAACACTATTGTACATGTTTTTCTTAAATAAAAGTTCAAATTTTGAAAATAAAAAGCCGCACGAATTAAAATATATACAAAATAAGTTGAGAAATGATGTACTCTACAAGTTCGAGGAAGTGGATCATCTGCTAGTAGTGCCAAAGGCTATGCAGAAGGAAATAATCAAAAGTATCCAAAAGTATCAAAAGCCTCCTGCATCCGACTGAAAAAAGTGATATGCCACTGCACCCCGGGATCCACCCGGTGAAAACGACGAAATGCGTAGAGGTCATCAAGAAGTTTGAACTGCAAAGTGAGGTGTTTGGACAACAAATACGCATCGAATCGGACCGGGGAGCCGCATTCGAAGAATTTTGTAAATCGAACAACATCCAACACATTTTAACAACGGGAGTGCCCCGAGGGAATGCACAGGTCGATCGGATGAACAAAATTATCATCGAGGTTCTTAAAAAGGTATCACTAGACGACCCAAAAAAGTGGTACAAACACGTTGGTCAGGTCCAACGTGTGATGAATTCAACCGTGTCGCGGAGCACTAGGCGTAGCCCATTCCACTTGATGTTTGGGGTCATTATGAGGCGAGAAGATAACGGCCAGTTGAACAAGCTGCTGGAAGAGGTAATGTTGGACAACTTCGAAAATACCCGAGATGAATTGAGAAGATCAGCTAAGGAAGAAATCTTGAAGGTGCAAGGAGAAAACAGGCGAACGTATAATCGGAAAAGAAAGGCATCGACGCAGTATAAGGTGCACGATCTTGTGGCTGTTATGAGGACATAGTTTGGCGCGGGTCTGAAATTATATGCTAAATACTTCGGACTGTATGAAGTGGTGAGAGTAAAAGGAAAGGACAGATATGACGTCCAAAAGGTGGGACAGCACGCGGGGCCAAATGCGACGTCGACTGCTGCTGACTGTATGAAGCCTTGAGTGACAGACGATGCCGATGAAAATTCAGATGACGAGATGGACGTAAACGACGACGGGAGCAGCATCGACTGCATGTGGTGTTAGATAAGTAGATAGATAAGAAATATTATTCATTGTTCTACTTTGTAAGTCTTTCCAGACCGCCGACGTATCAATTTTGTTTATATTGCGATGTTGTTGACCCAAAAAAACCAGCATAAAAGCGAGGAAGCAATTGCGCCCAAGCAATTATAGCCAAGAAATGCAGTGGAGGAAACTGATACTATTTGTAGTCAGGGCATGTCGTGTTGGCGTGGATCGCCAAGGCGTGGGCTTGGTACCAAGTGCTAGATCAGCTTTTCTATGGTCGTTGTGCAAGGTAACGTAGTAAGGATGGTGACGGAATCTAGAAGTTCCTATTCTTACGTGTTGGCGGTCTGGTTGGTAGGGTGATTCATCGTAAGGTTTGAATTTCAGTAGCCTTTTTTTGACAGATCAGGCGTGACCCATATCAAACTACTTTGTCATTTTTGTTCAGCATCGTTTGGCAAGTCATCATGGAAAGACTCACCACAACATCGTCTTCAAATTGTTCAAGCTGTATTACGAAAATCAGCGTTCTGTGAGAAATAAAATGTTTTTCGTGTGATTCGAGGAACTTACGGTGCGCATAATTGACCTACTGAAATCACTTTTGACAAATACCATTCGCAAATTGAGACCCAGTTTACATTAGTGGATGATACTCGACCGGTTAGACCACATTAAGCACGTAGTGAAGAGACTATAGCAGCTGTAGCTGAGAGTGTACGCGAAGACCGTGAAGAATCGATTCGTCGTCGTTCTCAGCAGCTTGGCTTGGCGTATTTTACGTGAGGATCTAAAAGCGAACAAAATTCAACTTGTGCAAGAATTGAAGCCAGGCAACTTGAATTTGCGTCATATTTCCAGTGATTGAGCTCTGGAAAAACTCAATGAAAATCCGGTGTTTTATCGTGAAATTTTATTTAGTGATGAAGCCCATTTCTGGCTCAATGGATACGTTAATAAACAAAATTGCCGTGTTTGGGCTAATGAGCAACCCAAAGAGTAAAAAGAGCTACCATTACATCAATTAAAAACAACGGTATGGTGTGGTTTATGGGCTCGTGGAATTATTAGTCCATATTTCTTCAAAAATGAGGCAAATCAGATTGTGACCGTCAATGGTAACAGTTATCGCGCCATGATAACGGCGCGAAATTCAAGCACGTGGTCTCGGTGAGCTCTGGTTTCAACAAGATGGCGCTTTGAGCAATACAGTGCGTGAAACCATGGACTTGTTTAGAAATCATTTTGGTGAGCACTTAATTTCACGTTTTGCTACAGTAAATTGGGAGCCTAGATCGTGCGATACCACACCTTTGGACTATTTTCTCTAGAGATGTGTAAAGTCTCAGGAATAAGCCAGCTACGATTGACGCTTTGGAAGCCAACATTACTCGTGTTATCCGAGAGATACCAGTAGCTATGGTCGAACGAGTCGCCCAACATTGGACCTTCTGAATGGACCACCTCAGACGTAGTCGTGGCAAACATTACATGACCTTCAAGCAGAGGGTCGCGAGTTCGAATCCCGTGCAAGGAAATTCTCTGAAAGTCTTTTCATAGAATTTGTATGTAGTTACATGAAAATGCCTTCGGCGTCAACTCTGACATGAAGGCATAACACTTTTTTTTTATAATACCGCGTGAGCACCAAGGGGATATAAATACCCTTTTTCTGGCTTTTTCTCCAGGTCGCGAGCGGGTAGTGTAGTAGTTTAAAACTCAGATGTATTAGGTTTCGATATTTTTCCCAGAGGTGGTTGTCAAACTGGACGGGAGGAGCTAGTACATCCTCCTCAACCAGTGGGTCTTAAGTACGTGCTAGTTGTTAGTTCGTTACATTAAATGTAAATGTAACGAACTAACAACTAGCACGTACTAGGACCCACTGGTTGAGGATGCACTGGTTCCAGTTTGACAACTACCTCTATGAAAAATTTTTAAACCTAATATACCTGAGTTTCAAACTACTACACCACCCGCCCGCGCCTTGGAGAAACGCCAATAAAAGGGTATTCATATGCCCTTGGTGCGCGCGGGATTATATAAAAAACAAAATCAAAAAAATTTAAAAAAGTAAATGCCATGAATTGTTCTTTTAACCGATAATAAAAATTTTAAGTTTACTTTTAAATTTGTGTGTTTTATTTCACATTATAAATTAAACCTCACGATGAAGCACCCTATATATATATACCACCTTGATCAAAAACCACAATGTGGCGATCCCATTTAAATAAGTTAAATAAATGTTGGTCAATAACCGCAAATTAACCATCAGACAAATAGCGGAGGACTTGAACATTGCCTATGGTTACGTCCAAGACATTTTGGTTAATGATTTGGGTTTCCTTCGTGTAGCAGCAAAGTTGGTGGCAAAAGACCTCAATTTCATGCAAAAAAGAGACCGTGTTGACGTCGCAAGAGAGATAATTTGAGAGACTGAATACGATCCCACATTCATCAAAAGGATCATTACTGATCATTTATCAAATGAGCCGAGACCGAGACTGAAACGTCGTGTACTGCATCATGAATTTTTGCCAGAAGGCCAGACAGTAAACAGAGTATTATTTGGTCATTATGAGACGTTTGCGTGAAGCAAATAGAAAGAGAACAGAATTGTGGGCAGAAAACAAAATGCTACAAATACCATCCAACAGCCACCGAATTTACCTGATTTGACTCCTGTGACTTTTGTCTTGTTCAATCCAGTTAAAAAACCACTGGGAATCACAATCGTTCGAGACAGTAACGACTTGCAAGTATGATAAATTGGAGGAAAGCGATATTACTAACAGCAGGAATTTGCATAGTTGCATTCGTTGTATCATGGATCATCAAAGCAAGGCCATGGGTCAGAATGCTGAATTAACTGGGTCGTTAATTAAGTTTTGTCGCTGTCGGGATTTTAAGTTAATTTTATCATTTTTGTTGTAGTAGATTAATTTTGTCGTTTCTTTCATTTTAAGTAAACGTTGTCATTTTTTGTAATTGTCATATTAATTGAATTCTGAAATTAAAGATTTCTACCATTTTGTTGTAATAGATCAGTTTTGTCGTCTCTTTTGTTTTTAAGTAGTTTTTGTAATATTTTGTAACTGTCGTTTCAATTGAATTCTGAAATTAAAGAACTCTCTCACTTGGGGGCTCAACCAGGATTATTGCTAATTATAAACTCTTTAATTTCTTTGATTTTGGGAGTGCGTAGCTAACAAAGCAAGAGGCGAAGGATAAGCAAAGCTGGGAAGTACTAGGCATACTGGTATGAAGTGAGCGTCAAGATAATGTATCGATATGGAACATTTATTGTGAACGGGCCTTTTTTTTTGGTTTCTATGGCACCTGTCAAACATATTAAGTATACATCAAGTCATTGAGCAAACAACATCATATTTTTTCATCGTGTTAAAAATGTCAAATTTTGTACCAGAAAATGATGACTTGCGGAAAGCATAAATTTTTTTGTTTCCATTTGAAGAAAAGTGCTGCAGAGTCGCATCGAATGCTTGTTGAGGCATATGGTGATCATGCTCTATCAGAAGCAACATACAAAAGATGGTTTCAACGGTTCAGAGATAACGATTTTGATGTAAGAAATGAAGAACGTGGAAGACTACAAAAAAAAGTTTCAAGACGCCGAATTGCAAACAATATTGGATGAAGACGACACTTTAAGTCAGAAACAAATGTTGCACAACAAACAATTTCTGACCGTTTAAGAGCTATGGGAAAGATCCTAAAGTCTGGAAAATAGGTGTCAAATGAATTGAATGAAAGACAGATGGAAAAGCGGAAAACCACTTGTGAAATTTTGTTTTAAAGACACGATAAAAAATCAGTTTTGCACCGAATTGTTACTGGCGATGAAAAATGGATTTATTTTCAAAATCCTAAACGGAAAAAATCATGGGTCAGTCCGGGATAACCATCAACTTCGACTGCAAAACCATATCGATTCGGCAAGAAGACAATGCTGTGTGTTTGGTGGGACCAGAAAGGTGTGGCGTAACATGAGCTCCTAAACCCTGAGGAAACAGTTAATACAGATCGCTACCGAAAACAAATGATCAATTTGAATCATGCATTGATCGAAAAACGATCAGAATGGGCCAGAAGACGCGGCAAGGTAATTTTGCTCCATGACAATGCACCGGCACACAAAGCAAAACTGGTTCAGGATACAACCAAAGCACTTGGCTGGGAGCTGCTACCCCACTTGCCGTATTCACCAGACTTGTCTCCTTCCGACTACCATTTGTTTTCATCGATGAGACACGCATTAGCTAATCAGCACTTCGAATCCTACGAGGAAGTCGAAAATTGGGTGACTTTTTGGTTTGCTTTAAAAGACGAACAATTTTATTGGCGTGGAATTCATAAATTGCCTGAAAGATGGGAAAAATGTGTAGCTAGCAATGGCCAATAATGTCTTTTATTTTCCCATTAAAAATTGTTTTATTTTCACCAGTACACCTGGTATAAAAGAACTCGGTAAGATAAGAAAGACAGATACGAGTTTTTGAGGCATAGAGTAAAGTAGTGTAAGAAATGGTGGAAATTTGTGTAGCAGTGAATGGATGACTTACATACGTTAAAAGTTCGGCAGTTGCAAGCTTCCTTGAGGAAAAAAAATCTCTCGTATCGAAATAATGTTGGCTTTTCTCCAAGGCGCGTTCAGGTGGTGTAGTAGTTTGAAACTCAGGTGTATTATATTTCGATATTTTTTCAAAGGTGGTTATCACTGGTGCCAGTGCATCCTAAACCAGTGGGTCTAAGTTCCTGCTAGTTGTTAGTTCGTTACATTTAGCTCAGCCAGCAATCACTCCAACATCATGTTATGCCTTCATGGCAGAGTCGACGCCGACGGGATTTTCATATAACTACATACAAATTCTATGGATTTTTTCAGAGAATTGCCTCGCACGGGATTCAAACCCGCGACCCTCTGCTTGAGGAGTCTATCTAGGGAAGAATATTTTACGCTATTGTTGACAGCGGGAGCGACGTATCGCTCTTACACGAATCACTTCAAAAGGAGTTAAGATCTGCACTGCAGCCAAGGAAGATGGTTCTCAGAGAATTGGGCAACCGACCAATAAAGACTCTTGGTCCAAGCGTGATAACTATGCAAATCGGACAATTAGATCAACGGCAGAAAAGTGCTGGGAAGAAATTTCTTGAAAAATGTTGAGCTGCGGTTAGATCATGAACGGATTTCGATTGTGAAGAATAATGTCAGACTACAAAGTCAAGTCAGCCGCAAGAAACGATGTATTCAAAATTAAGGTTGAAAATGATGAGAGAAAGGGGGCATGGTTGGCCATTGAACATCTATAAGCTTATTTCCAATTATTCCCCAAGGAAAGTAACAATGTCTTGCATCCGTAAGAACATAACTAAAACATAAATAAGATTATCAAAGACAGGCACCCTCTTCCGTTGATCGAAGATATCTTGGAGGCTCTACTGTAAGTTGAAGTATACACCACACTGGATCTTAAGGACGGGTTCTTCCATATGGATATAGACGAGTTCAGCCATAAGTACACTGCTTTTGTAACGCCGGACGGACAGTATGAGCTAATGACGTCTAAAAGGGGACTCTCTACTAAACCATAGATGTTCCAGAGATTAATTAATAAAATTTTCCACGCACTGGTGTGCCAAGAATTTATCCAGGTTTATGGTATATGGATGACGTCATCATACTCGGCAAGACCGAGGAAGAAAATCTTGAAAGATTGCAAGTTGTGCTGAAAGTGGCTGAGGAAAATGGGTTGAGTATAAAATGGAAGAACTGTTCAAAAAACCATAGTTTCTGGGACACATCATCAGCGAAGGCGAAATACAACAATCGAGGAATAAGATTAAAGCAGTCAGAGCATTTTCAGAATCCTATAACGTTAAGACTGTCTGGGCATCACCGGATTCTTTAGAAAGTTTATTCAGAATTATTCAGGGATTGCTAGACCACTGTCCGATCTCCTCAAGAAGGATGCATAATTCTAGTTTGGGAAGGAGTAGATGTTGGTGTTTCAGGCTCTGAAGAGCAGTCTTTGTATAAAACGAACCTGTGCTGAAGCTATTTAATCCGAACCTGGAAACGGAACTTCATATAAATGCTAGCTTTGTGGGATATGGAGGCGCGTTGGTGCAGAGATACGAAGGAGGTTTCCATCCTGTTGTCTACCTGAGCTTCAAAGCAACGGGAGCAGAAAGAAACTATACGCGTTATGAGCACGTGGTACTGGCAATTGTGAAATGTCTACGGAAACTAATAATAACGGATTGCGAGGCGTTCCAGGCAACTATGAAAGAAAGGATCTTTGCCCGCGAGTCGCACGATGGGCAATTCTACTACAATATTGCACCGCTCCGGAACTGCTATGCGTCATGTGGACGCACTTAGTCGATGTCCAACTATGTTGAGAGTTGAGGAGCGCATGATGATAAAGATGAATTTTATAGACCAATAATTTCAATTCTTGCAGCGACTGAAAGTTACCAAGAATACGAGCTAAGGCATGGCATTCTATACAAGTTCGAAGAAGAAGCGCATCTGCTTGTTATTCCCAAAGCAATATAGAAGGAACAGAAGAAAGAACAGATCAGTGCTGACAGGGTGGAAGTGATTTTTAAACAAGATTACTACATCAAAAAGCGAGCGAGCTGTGTGGAAAAGGTGCTCTCCAATTGCATGGCGTGCATTTTGAGTGCTAGGAAGAGTGGAAGAATAGAAGAACTACTTCATCCGATTGAGTAAAGTAATGTGTCGCTACACACCTATGATGTAGACCATGTAGGACCCCTTCCATCCTCGAATAAACAGTGCAATTATCTGTTGGTGGTAGTCAACGCATTTTCTAAATTTGTTTGGATATATCCCGTAAAGTCCACGGAGACTGAAGAGGCAATCAAAAAGTTGAAGCTGCAAAGCGATTTATTCGGGCAGCCAGCCCGTATAGTATCAGACCGTGGAACGACTTTCACAGCCGGCGATTTCAAGTTCTGCGAAGCGAACCATATCCAGAACATTTTGACAACAACCGGAGTTGCGCAAGGAAACGGAATCGGGCTATCATTGAGATGCTAACGAAGTTATCAGCGGATGACCCAGACAAATGGGTCAGGTTCAATAAGTTGTTGTCCCCACACAACGCTGTGCCCTTACAAGACGCTAACTGGAACAACTGAACAGGCAGTCGAATCTTGCTTCTGACGAGAATAACACATCGTATTTAATATTTAATTTTATCCTCGGCTTAACAGCGGTGGCAGCGGTGGGATGTTTAGGTAAGCATCTGCCCTAAGCTCCCAAATTAGTTTTTTTTTATTAATACAAAACAGTACCTACTATATGTATATATATACAAAAGAACTACGCCGAGAATGAATCAAGCCAATTTTTGATATTCTGCTCTTATGTAAACCGTGCTTCAGTGAGGACTTTCTGCATTGACCGGAACAAATGGTAGTCAGAAGAGGCAAGGTCTGGGCTATAGGGCGGGTGGGGTAAGACTTCCCATCCACTGTTTTCCAAATAGTTCTTAACCGGAATAGCAACGTGGGGCCAAGCGTTGTCATGATGGAAAATTATTGCCTCGTGTCTGGTCGCATATTCCGGGCGTTTTTCGGCTACTGCTCTCATCAAATGGATTAATTGTGTTCGGTAGCGTTGTCCATTGATGGTTTCACCCGGTTTTAGCAGCTCATAATACAGCACACCCATCTGATCCCACCAAATACAGAGCATTACCTTCGCGCCATAAATATTCGGCTTTGCCGTTGATTTGGCTGGTTGGCCGGGTTCACATATGATTTTTTGCGCTTGGGGTTGTCGTAATGAATCCATTTTTCACCACCAGTAACAATCCGATGCAAAAATGACTTCCTTTTGTGGCGTTCCAGCAGCATTTCGGACATGCAAAACCGCCTTTCGACGTCTCTCGGCTTGAGTTCATGTGGAACACAATTTCCTTGCTTTTGAATATATCCAGCTGCTTTTAAACGTTTTGAAATGGCTTGTTCTTGTGTTTGATCACAATATTCATAGAGTAATGCTTCCAGTTCTTCATCTTCAAACTTTTTTGGCTGCACAGGACGTTCATCGTCTTCCAAGCCAAAATCACCACTTTTAAATTGTGCAAACCACTTTTGGCACGTTCGCTCAGCTAGCGCATGTTCACCATAAACTCCCACCAAAATACGATGACTTTCGGCAGCAGTTTTCTTTGTATTAAAGTAATGAAGAAGAACTCCCCGCAAAAACACTTTTTCAGGCACAAAGTTTGACATATTTGAGTGAAAAAAAATTATTGTTGTTTACGCTTCAAATGAATGACATATACTGAAATGACGTACAATGACAGTAGCTTTCCAATGGAATAATAACAATGGAATAATACAAGTTACGCCATCTCTTAGCAAACCGCACGACCCAATAGACCCAATATATATATATATTTTTTGTAATTTCAATTATTTAAATTTGATGAGAAAATGTATAATCAATAATTCAAAAAAAAAAAAAAAAAAAAAAAAAAAAAAAAAAAAAAAAAAAAAAAAACGAATAATAAATATTTAAAGTTAAGTAACCATCAAGTACAAATAAAACACTCCTTGTCCGGTTGACTCCTACATGTTTCTCGCCGAAAGTTCTCACTCGTTACCTCGTGCGCCCTTTCATATTTTAAAGGAGTAGTACTGTTGTGCCCACAACGCTAACCCACTTTGCACACTATACCATTTCAGTTATTGCAATGCAAACAGGCATGCAACTGACCTACTGCGGTGACACATTCAAGTGCTTGAAACAAATAACCAAAAAGGTCACAAAGTATCGATGACTATTACGTCGCTCGAACTGAATTAGTTTCATGACCCATAAACCACACAATGGGTAAGCGTTCTCAAGTTACTCTGATGACCCGGAAAGCATACAGTATGGGTTAACAACGAAAGGAGATTAAGAGGAAACATTAGGAACATTTGGACAGGCAGTCGAATCTTGCCTCTGACGAGAACAACACATCGTATTTAATTTTATTCTCGGCTCAACACAACAAAGTGCTTAACTCGACCGCATCTAGAAATACAAAGCGTAGCCCGTTTCAAATGATGAATGGAGTGCCTATGAAGTGCGAAAGTGACCAACAGCTGAGGAAACTACTGGAGGAAACCATGCTGAACCAATTTGAAGGAACTCGAGACGACAGGAAAATGAAGGTGGCTAGAAAATATAATAAACATTATCTAGTGGCGATTATGCGAACGCAGTTCGGCGTGGTACTAAAATTACACGCCAAGCTCTTCGGACCGATTGAGATCATCCGAGTCAAGGGAAAGGATCGCTACGATGTTTAAAAAAGTTGGACAACATGAAGGGCCCAATACGAAATAGACAGCGGCTAACTGCATTAAGCTGACGGCCGAATGTAGGAAATAAGATAAGCAGATTTAAGTATTAATCATTTCATTACTTTATTATGTGAATCATTCCAGACCGGGGTGGCCGTGGTGTAGTAGTATATGCATAGACTTATCAAGCAGAGGGTCGCGATTTCGAATTCCGTGCCAGGCAATTCTGTGAAAAAGTCTTTTCATAGAATTTGTATGTAGTTATATGAAAATCCTGTCGGCGTCAACTCTGACATGAAGGCATAACACTGATGTTGGAGTGGTTGCTGGCTGGGCTAAATGTAACGAACTAACAACTAGCACGTACTGACAACCACCTCTGGGAAAAATATCGAAACCTAATACACCTGAGTTTCAAACTACTACACCACCCGCCCGCGCCCTGGAAAAAAGCCAGTAAAAGGGTATTCATATCCCCTTGGTGCGCGGTATTATAAAAAAAAGACCGCTGACTGATCGCTAAGCATAATACAAACACTTCGTCACCAACCTCGTGTTACATATTACATGACGATAATGTTACGATAAAACTATCTTAGCAATACGAATATCCTTTCTGGATGGTATCTACAATCTTTACCTTTCGTCCCAAAACTCCAGCTACCTATACTTCGATTTTTCTTTCTCCTCTCGCGTTTGGTTTAATTTGCAAAAGATTTTTAATAATGTAATTCGATAGGGGAAAAAGTACCCGGGCATCAGAAGAGAAACAATCATTGCTTTTCGCAATTTCGTGGTAGGATCCATTAGTAGGGGAAATAGAAGAGTAGACAGATAGGATCCACAGCTTCCATAAACTCTCTCAGTGGAGTTCCCAGTTATCACTGGAAAGTGGATCGAACTCCGAGACTCAGGAGTTTAGTGTGAATGTGTGTGTGTCTGGCGGGAGCTGTGGAACAAAAAAAAAAAACTTGGAAGTCACTTTGGTGACGACCAACCACATGCGAGGGTCAAGTGAAGCTTTTGCGATTAATTTTTTTTTTTGATTGCGAATAGCAATTTTTTTAGAGTTTTGCGATAAAAAAAAAGAAAAACGAAATAGAAGAAGGAAGGGGCAAAAGGAGAAGGGAACAAAGGATGAAGGATAGGAAAAAGGACATAGAAGTAACAGGATGAAAGGGAGGAAGATGTGCTAGAAAGGGGTACAGCACCATTAGGTCATAAAAGATAAGTGAAAGTAGCTTAAGAAACCGGGATTTTGATAATTTTGAACTGAGACTGCGGTAGGCCGCGCATGCGTAAAATTCCCGATAGTAAACGGAACACGCGACCCGTTAACTTAACATTTTTGTGTTTTTCGGGACTGCGAAAATAGCGGGTCACTCTATCGACGAGTGTACCGCTAAGAAAAGTTAAAAATAAATCGTCCAGTTTTTTTTATCTTATTATTATATTTTTATCTTATTTTTTTTATTTAATTTTTTGCTTGCGGTTTGGAATTTCGGGGAAGATTTTCCTTTTTCTCTTCTTGTTTTTTGAAAAGGTTTCGTGATTCCGGGGAAAAATCACGTGTCGCCCATTTCTTTCTTTACCCGGGTTTAGTGGCCGTTAAGGCGCTACTGGGAGAACCTACAGCTGAGATAGCGGGATTCCAGCAGCAGTAGTAGTCATTGTTTAATTCAGGGCATCGGCGCCGGGAATCAAGTATAGCAACCTTTATTATTTGGATTTTGTATTTAATTATTTGAACAATTGTTCTTATAGTACAATAAAGGCCCGCTGTGTTTCCAAGGTCTGCGACCTCTACTGTTTGGAGTATTTCTCTATCTCTGAATTTGTACTTCCCAACCACCGCCTTTTATACCAATTTTATCGATAATTCTGCTTGCATACTTACCCAATAGCCTCAGTACAAAATAATTTCCGTAGTGCATTTTTAATTTATCGATTTGATGAATTTTAGATTTTCGACTTAATTGTTCTAAGTGTCCCAGTTAGTTACCCTTTGTGTCGGCGCCCACCGTAACTCATTTTGACTTGAGTACCTTACTATTGCTGTTTATCTAAAGTTCAGGGTGTTAATGGAGGAGTTGGATAGGAATTTTGAGATGTTTAGGGGAGAAATGAAGGAGTTGTTTATAATTGACGAGTTTTCGTCGTAGGCATGCAAGGTTAAGTCCTTGGCTTTCAGGTAACAGTGTCCTGACAATGTTATTATTGCCGGTTCTTGGAGGGTGTAAACGGTCATATTATTTTGGCAGATTTCGTTTGCCACATATGGTTCAAGAGGCGAAAATAACCATCTTTATGTTTGACGCATTTGTATCCATAAGGTAGTTAGATTTGCTTGTTTGATTATACATGACTTGTAAAGATTGGGATTTCTAATTGAAACTTAGATTTTACATTGAGGATTAGAAGTGTCGGTGTCGAATAAAGGGTGTGTTATGGGCATAGAAAGTTGTCGTACTGGTTTTTACAGGTATTAAGTTTGTTAAGGCTCAACGGTGAAAAATGTTCTCTTTTATAATCTATAATGATGTACTCGTTTGTGGGCTGTAGGTATATGAAAATGCTTTGGTATATCATTGGAAAGGGGATAACTTTGAAAATTTGGAAATTGTCTATTAGCGACAGAGGTTTCTTGAACTCGTAAATTACTTTGTCCTGTTTAATGGCGATGTTGGCGTTACATATATGATATAGAGACATGATGTTGTTCTCATTTACTAGACGTGGTAATCTTAGACCGAAGGGTATTCGTGGTTTAATAGTATTTAGGGCAGAACTCAGTTGATGGGGACTTACTATAGCCGGGTGTGGTTTCAAATGTTTGACGTCTGTGGCTAAATCGAGAATCTCGTCGATCGTGTCCTGATATCTAATTATGATCAGGATTATTAGACACGGTAAAGATTGTATTTCAGAAAATACGTCCTGATTTTGCGTATGATTTGAAAAGTTGGAAATGTTGAAAATATTCATTATATTTGTTGTTTTTGCATTGACCGCAAGCATTTGGTCTTGGATTACTTTTTCCGATTTGTTAAAGATGTTTATGGTAGTTTCTAAAATAAATGTTTGGTTTTTCATGAGGTTTAGTCAGTGGCTTTCGTTTCCTTTCGAAATAGATCCCTTCTTGGTTGTCGACTGGAGTAATTTGTATTTTTTGGGTTGGTGACATCTGGAAGAAGGGATTGTACGATATTTATAAATGATTGAATCACAAGGAAAAGACTTTTGGCTGTGTTCGTGAGTTTTTTTTAAATTCTCTTATATATATATATATTTTTTTATAAATTGTATATACATATATAGTAAGTATGTACGAGATATTCCACGAAGGGAGCCTTATTCGCTAACGTATTGTATTCTATTCTATGGGGTGAGCTGTGCGCCATAGGTTTGTATCGATCGTCGTGTGATATGATGCTTCAATACATAAGTTGGACAGAAGTTCAGCTTGAAATTCTCCTGTCTTAAACCGAAACTAATGAGGTCCCTGAATTTAAATTCTGTTATGAGGTTTGGGTGTATTCTCATTCCGTTGACGAATGTTCCGTGTGAGCAGTCATTGTCACACTAGATGGGGTGAAAAGTACTACTTTTTTTAAATGTTTTTTTTCTTATTTTATTCAATATAGTCCCCTTTTATGTTAGTTTGATACACTTATTCTAGCGATTTTCCAACTTCCGAAAAGTTATTTTCCGAAAGGTCTGCAAAATACTCCTCCGTGGCGTTGATAATTTCCTCACGTGAGCTGAATTTTTTATTGATGAGCAATTTTTAAGGTTTGGGAAGAGATAATAGTCCCAGGGAGCCAAATCGGGCGAATACGATGGATGCGACAGCAATTGGAGCCGTAAGTCATTGATTTTAGCTCTTGTGCGCCGGTGCATTGTCTTGCAAAAACAAATTTTTTTTTTTCGCTTCATGTGAGGCCGTTTTGCAGCGATTTCGGCCTTCAATTGCTCCAATAATGCACAGTAATACTCGCTGTTGATGGTTTTTTCCTTTTTCGAGGTAGTCCACGTCGAGCCTCCCTCGGCCGCTTCGGAGCACTCAACCCGGCTTTATTCCATTGCCGGGCACTCATTCTGTTCTCTGGTGTTCAACAGTTACCAATCGACGCCAAAAGTCCGCCCGATTCCGCATCAGCAAGTCCAAACACTCTTTCGAAGTGCTCTCGCGTTCGTGTTTTTGGTCAAGAGTGAGTATGCGCGGCACCCAGTGGCAGGATAACTTTTTAATATGCAGAATATTGCCCAAAATATGGCGTGTGCGCTTAGTACTAATCTTGGTGGTATCTGCTGGCTCGCGCACCTTCACTCTCCGGTCAGCTAACACCATTTCATGTATTTTTTTGACATTGTCCTCTGTAACCGCATCGGAGGGCCTGCCGGTGCGGACTTGATCGGTAGTGGAAACCAATATTTGACGAAACCAATATTTGACGGTGTAATCTGACGGAGCATTAGCCCCATAATATTTAGCTAACTTTTCTTGTTTCCTTCTCCGTTTTGCCTCTCAAAAAATAATGTTTTATGAGAGAACGAAAATCGTTTTTGTGTATGCCTAACACGTCAACAACAATCAGCTATCAATACAAAATTAAAGACAGTATCGCACTGAAATTTGGCGTGTCTGTCTAAATATGAACCGGCTTCACGGCACTATAACCTGGCGGTCAAGAAGGTTACTTTTCACTCCACCTAGTAAATAAGTACAGATTGACCTCTAGCGTCGATGTGAATGACTGCATATATGGGCAAAGCGAATGGAGTTGGCAAATGGATGATATTAGGGTATCCGTTACCGATTTTGATGATCCCATGACACGATATCGGTTTGGGATATCGTATTCAGTAGCGTCCGGGAAGTAGTATATGGACTCTATTCTTGTAAAAGAAGAAGAAATTTTGTTTAAAATCATGAACATTTAGATACAGTTTGTAAATCAAAGTTGGGGTTTTTGGGATCTTTATTCTTGGAAGGGTTGAAAGATGTTGTTATGGATCACTTTGGTAATTTTTCCTATTTTTTTTTTATGGATTTATCAGTGGATAGAATTTTTACTACCTCAAATGGACCTTACCATAGTGGAGCATTGTTCTTTCTAGCATTGTTTTTTAACAGTACCTTATCACCGGCATTGAAAGTTTTCATATTAGATTTCTTATCGAAATATTGTTTGGAGCTTTCCTTTTTCGTTTTCACCATTTTCCTGGCAGCTTGGTATCCGTATTGCAACCGTGCTCTTAGTTCGTTCGCATAGATTTCATAGTTGTATGAAACTTTGGCTGCTGTGTGAGTTTTCTGGGGACGTTGGCTGTATATCCATAAAGCAGTTCATAAGGCGTGTATCCAGTACTTGAATGCGGAGTTGTGTTATACATAAACATCGCGTAGGAATTAAATGTCCCATGTAAGAGGATTTTGAATGACGTAGTGACGTAGATACTCAATTAGTGTCCTGTGACTGCGCTCGAGTGCTCCGGTAGTCTAAAAATGATAAGGTGTAGTGTTCAGTTTCAGTTTAGTTTATTTTCATCAATGAACACATTTCCGTAAACATTTTGCTTAAGAAATTGGCACCTTGATTTGTTAGAAAAGAGAACGGGATGCCATGTCGGCACACAATATTCTCGACGAACACTCTTGCGACTGTCAGAGCCTCCGCGTTTGGTAAGGCATACGCTTCGGAGTATTTAGTCAAATCATCTTGAAAGGTAAGTAGATATTTATGGTCTGCATAACTAGTTGGTAAGGGTCCAACTATATTTAAACAACTATATCTAAAACGATCCTATCGAATGGCCTTGTGATCTTCATGGGTTATGGTGGGTTTTTCCTGTTTTAGTTTATCTGACATGAGGCACATTTTCGGACGTACTCAGCTATGTCAGCTGCCATCGTAGGCCAATGATATTTGGACTCACGAATGGTGAATCGTGATATTCAACAAGTAATTTACGTATGTTTGTGAGATCCGTTACTATTATCCTGTTCGTCGATTTAAACACAAATAGTTTATATAAAATTTAAAAGGTTTTTTCAAGAAGGTCTCTTAAGATTAAGCTGTGGTCGTTCCATATTACGGGAAGAGAAAACCCTTTAGTTTTAAAACATTCCTTTGTACATGTTTCTTTGATATCGTTCAGACAAGACGTCACAATCTTTTCGTCAGACTGGCTTCTGATCGGTATTGGGAGAGTGACAACATGAATAGGTGCTTGTTTATGCGGTACTAGCGTGGTGCTTTTTTTCCCCTGCTTTTAGTTTCTTAAACTGAGGATATTTAGATTTCAGGATCTCTTCATCAGGTGAGTCTATAAAGGGCAATACTATGACCATATGACTATGTGTTTGGCTAGTTTGTCCGCGAAAATTGATCCCGTCTGTTCGTGCAGGACGAGACTGGAAAGAAATTGAATTGCTGGTGGGTTAAGGCGTATTACTTACGAAGATTCCCCGCTTTTGTTTTGACTACGTACAGTGTGTTGACTTACACTTACTTGCACGATTGGTCTGCCTTTAAATTGTTTTTTCCGCTTTGTAAACAATTTGATACTCGTATTCGTCGAGTAGAATTCTCCAGCGCGCAAGTCTTGACGTTGGAACTTTAAGATTCATAACCCACTGCAAGAGCTTGTGGTCTGTACAGATTTTAAACTTGCACCCTTATATGTATAAACGGAACTGTTTGACGGCGTATACTATCGCCAATAATTCCTTTTCCTTCCGTACTGTACCGGATTTCTGCGTCGTTCAGTGTTCAGCTGGCGAAGCAAATTAGTTTGCCTTGGCCGATTATTTATTGCGATAGAATGGCATCCGTGGTTGCTATGAAGTCTTCCTTAAAATCAGGATAAGATAGGATAGGAGGTTCTATTAATTTACTTTTTAAGGACTGGAATGCTTTGTCGCAGAATGCATTCCATTTAAAATCGACATTCTTTGTTAATAGTTTACCTTTGCCATTGTGGAGAAGTTTTGGATAAACCTGATAAATTTGAGACCATGTTCTGAAATGATATTACCCAAATACATCAATTCTTTCTTTAAGAAATTGCATTTGTTGGGCTGGAGTTTTAGGTTATTTTGAAGTAACCGGTTAAAGACTCGAATTAGTTTGTATTTTGTGATCTTCAAATCGTAACCGTACAAAACGATGTCGTCGACATACATGGAACAGTCGAACCCTTGTAAACCTGTCAGTACTGTATTCATCAGACGTTGAAAGGTTGCTGGGTTGTTTCTCAGGCCAAATGGCATACGATTGTACTCGTAATGTCCATAAGGGGTACTGAATGCCGTTTTGCACCTATATTCTTCGTACATACGGATTTGATGAAATCCGTTTACCAAAAAGAAGGTGCTAAAATATTTTGCCCTGCCAAGTTGGTCCAGTATATCCGTGATGTTGGGTAGTTTAGGCCACGAAAATCTACCACTACTCTCCAACGCTTGCTCACTTCCTTGTCCGGTTTCTTGGGAACCAGAAACGGGCTTGCACTAGACTGGATTATTCCATCTCGTTCTTATTTGTATCAGTGAGTCTGTAAGGTTACACATATAATGGGGACTTATATCGGTCAGTAATGATTTCATGACCTTAAGCTTCTGCTTGTCGTTGGGTTTACCAGTTACCAAGTTAAAATTGTCCAGGGTGTCCCCCTCGATATTGATGTCTTCTGTGTTTAGAACTTGTTCCCTGTCTAAGGTATTCATCATTAAAACTTTGATGTTCGCATTATTATCTCGGGTCAGGCTCTCGCCGAGATAAATGCCTGGAAGAACTTGATTTTTATGAATAAATACGTCTCTTTGATTTATATCATTGAAGGAAATTTTTATTACTTGTTAAAATCTGGATTTCAGCCTTATTGCTCGACTGGTGACCCCTTTTTTTCTTATTTTATTGTTTTTTGTGGGTTTTCTATTGGTACTATCATCTGCCTCAGTTTTAACTACTAAGCTCTCTCTTGACTTAGTCTTACTGTTGTATGCTGGGAGACTATTATTATTCTCCTCGGACCTTACTGCTAAGTTATCCTTAATCTTACTATTGGCCGGGAGTTTCTTCTTATTCTCCTCGGTCTTAACTGCTAAGTTCTCCCTATTACTGTTGGCCGGGAGTTTCTTCTTATTCTCCTCGGTCCTAACTGCTAAGTTCTCCTTAGTCTTACTGTTGGCCGAGATTTTCTTCTTATTTCGGTCCTAACTGCTAAGTTCTCCTTAGTCTTACTGTTAGCCGGGAGTTTCTTCTTATTCTTCTTGGTGTTTGTTCCGTTACAAGGGGTTGATTTAACAGTGGCTAGGTCCAGGCATTAATTATAGGAATCACCAGATCCGGTACGTAGACAGTTGGTATCGGGTATTGATTCCCATCGAGACTACATGTGTTCCACATCGATGCCTAGTTGGCAGTCGGGGTTAATTGTGGAATCAACAAGTTCGTATGGCCAAGCTCTGTACTGTTGCTACTAGTGTTGATTAAACCGCTGGTATTGAAAATACCTCGGGTTCTCAATGTTACTTGTCTTTTTTAGTAATCGAAGTGACGTTGAAATTTGGTCAGGAAATCCTTTCCTCTTTATATTTAGGACAAAATGATACGAGCGTAGTTACTATAATTTAACTAGTGGATGTCGGCTTGGGTTTGTACTCGGGAGAAATTTCCGCTGCATCTTCCCGAGTCGCCCCGTTTTCCATGTTGGTTCAGTTTAAGAACTGCTGGTTACCATATTGGCTGGTGGCGAATTGCTTAACTCCGTGGTGAGCGTGTGTGTTTCTCCGAAAAGGATTTTGTTTGGGCAAAACTCCGATGTCTACCAATCGTGTCCTACATACGTCTTTCGTGTTTTGATAACACGTGGCAGAAGTTTGTCTTGGCAGACGGGTGTATTATGAACAACATTGGTGTTCCTAAAGCATGTTAAGGATGTGTGCCCTACCTTATTGCAGGTTTGACAAATAATTTTGTTCGAGGAACTGGCATAGTTTGTGTTTCTGGAGCACGTGACCGACGTGTGTCCGACTTTATTACATGTCTGACATACGGGCCTGGACGAAGAATTTGCAGTTTTCGTGGACCCATTGGTAATTGCCTGAGACGAGCAAAATGCTCCTCCGCGTAGGAGACTGCCCGTTTTGTCCTTTTCGCCATGGGCTTGAACCATACATTTGAGGTTCTGGTTCCTTAGTCCATCCTCGAAAACTTGGATGGACAGACGATCGTTTCGTAGAATAGAAAACGTCGGACAGCTTCGCCGTTGGTGGTGGCGAGAGTAGAAGAGTTCAGGGAGGTCAATAATCGACTGATGCGATCACCAAACTCTCTGATTGTTTCGTCTGCCCTTTGTTGCACCCTCAGCAACTCATTCTGTACCGATGACCGCGACTTTTCTTCCCTGAATTGTTTCTAAAATTCAGATACTCAATTTTTCCATCTATTGAAAGATTTTAGCTGAACTAGCTCGAATGCTGGTCCTTGAAGCTTAGTTTTCATAAACTCTAGGAAGAGATGTGTAATGATGTGAAATTCGCCAGGTGTTTAATTTTATCGGACTTTTTGCGCTTTCACTTAACACTATAACTCGTAGTTGGTAGTAGGATCCGTTCGTTACGGTTATCCCACCACTGCCACCAATTGTTTGACTACGGTGCTTTCCACGTATAAATGCGAAAAAGAGTACACGAGCGGAGAGAAAGAAAGACTTTTGTTTTAAAACTTTATAATAATTTTTAATTAATTTTTATAGTCAAAGGCCCCTGTGTTTCCAAGGGCTGCGACCTTTATTATTTGGGTTATGTATTTGATTACTTCAACAATTGTTTTTATAGTACAATAAAGGCCCGCTGTGTTTCCAAGGGCTACGACTTCTACTGTTTGGAGTATTTCTCTATCTCTGATTTTGTCCTTCCTGCCTTTTATACCAATTTTATCGATAATTGTGCTTGCATACTCACGCAATAGCCTCAGTACAAAATAATTCCGACGATGCATTTTTCATTCATCAATTTGATGAGTTTTAGATTTTAGACTTAATTGTCCTAAGTGTCCCAGTTAGTTACCCTTTAGTGTCGGCGCCCACGATCGTTCGCTAATTTGATCCATTTTGTGTACAACGGCTTGCTGCCGCACTGCAACGACACTTACCATAATAACCGCCTTGTGTTATTATTTTTGAGTCGGCATTTTAGCTTTGTGTGTTTATGAGTGTTTACAGTTTTCCCTTTCGCCTGTGGCAGCGTAAAGTGGATTCTCCACTGAGTTATGACATTGGATTGGGTTGGTATTGGAATCACTTATTCTGGAGTTTGTGTCTTAATTATGGGTATGAATTATGATGTGCTTGTGTGTCTCTATTATGGGTATGGATTATGATGTACTTGTTGCTATTGGAAGATGCAAGGGTTGTTTGTGGCTGCTTGGAAGATGTAAGCGTTAATTTATTTGAATTATTAAATAAAAGACTTCTACCATTTTGTTGTAATAGATCAGTTTTGTCCTCTCTTTTGTTTTTAAGTAAATTTTGTCATTTTTTGTAATTGTCAATTCAATTGAATTCTGAAATTAAAGAATGCCTACATATATATATACAATATATTAATTTTTAATTTTTTCTTTAATCCAACTTTTGCCAAAAAATGCTTTTTTGTTGTAAGAAGTTGTAATTAAAAAAATCATTCGTTCAGAACCGAGTATTTATTATACAAAAGAAGTGTGTAAGATTGTGGCGAAATCGGTCTAAAAGTTTTCGAGAAATTAGGACCACCGGCTTAAAAAAAAAAAAAAACAATTTTGAGAAAAACGCAATTAAAGTTTAATATATGAATTACATAGAGAACATTTTTTTTTATATTTTTATGGTCGATTTTAGCCCCATAAAGTAACTCGCCGGCATCCAAGGCATCTATTTGCTCCATCCTACGACGCATTCTCTCCTCTTGAGTAGCAGCCTGGGTTGTGCGATCTGCTTTCGATATGAGGTTCTAGTCTTCCCTCCATGTATACTCATGGGCTATTTCGCCACAGCCAAGTTCCCTTCGTTTAAAATAGCAGCAGCAACATTTGCTGTTTCTTCCACAACTTTAGCTATAGCATGAAGGGTTTTTGGCGCTATTTTCCAAACTAATTGATTATAACTTTCGTTATCGTTTTCCGTAAATCCGCCAATATAACGCTCCGAAAGAATATCATTACTGACATCTTCGTACACAGGCCTCAAGCCTTTCAAAACGTCGGCCGACAATGTATTATAATCATGCTAAAAAAAACTAAAGTTCGTCTGCGACCGCAGCTCGTTGCCAGGCACACCATGTGTCTTCACCACTTGGGCACTTTTCATGTTGGGGATTATTGTCCGAGGAGCTGTAAAACAGAAAATTGGGACAAATTTCATTTTCTCTACGAAATTTGAATTTCTCCTTATGGCTAGTCCGTAATAAACGTAATATTATTTTATACTGAAAAGCACTCTTACTACATTGATTGTGATTGCTCTGGTACTTATAGTTCAAATGTATATCCGTACAGCAAGACGAACGATGTCAAACTAACTCAGTTTAGTCTTTCAAAAACACCTTTTTAAAATCAGGTATGTTTTTTAAAATACGAGTATAACAACAAAGTAGTCTATTCATGCCTAAAGAAATTAAAATGCGAGAAACAGAAAAGAGCAACTGCTACAAACTCGTTGCCGCGCCGAGCATAATGACGGTCAAAGGAGACCGAACGCCCGGAGATTTAATTGTCTATAACCCGAAAAGTTTTGCTTCTAATGAGTTCAAATTTTCTGACAATATTTCTTATTTGTAGTAGTTGTAGTATCAGAAAAAATATCGATTTTCTGATTTTCTTTTCCCTTTTAGAAAGATTTGTCCAACCCTTAAAAATACGATTCAGTTTCGGCGATTACCTCTTCATTGGAGCCATATCTTTTTTGTATTTTTGCGAACAGGTAATAGGATCCAGTTTTCATCCGTTGTCACATACCGCACGAAAAAAATATTTTTATTTCACTTAAACATCTCCAAACAGCGATCTGAATCATCAATATGTTGTTTTTCGTCAACTGTGAGCAAACAGAAGATAGCTTTTGCATACGCAAATACTCGTGCAAATTCGTGATTTTGAAGATTTTGGATTGGCGTATCATCGATTTTGCTATTTATTGTTGCTATGGGGTGTTGAATATCACACACGGAGGATTGAGTGAGATCGAGAAAAATTATTGGACCTACAATTTGCTTATCCACGTACATCAGTTGGATTTTTATAATGTCAGCTGAGTTCTATATGGAGTTTCGTAACTGTTCAACACTTTTTGCACTGTATTCAATGATCCAGATTTTAACTGTAATCTTTTTGGTGAATGCATCTTGGTAGGAGTCACTGAAATCGCTTTCACATGCGAGAGTGAGATACTCTTGTTTTCATAGCAAAAAATAATTCCTTGTATTTCTTTTGTTTAATCTGACATATACGGCGTGCAATTTTTTGCCACAGATGTGCTTACTTAGTCACCATTGCTTTCATGGATTAGCTATATGGAATAGAGCGTCGGCAAAAATGAAACACCCATCCACTGTATGGACATAAAACTTGAGAATTTGATAGCCCATGAAAACGCACTAAAAATATGATGCAATCAATTTGAATTAAAATGTAAAAAATCGATTTTTTTTTTATTGCTTAAATCGATAGACAAACTATCAAAAAATATGTTTATATTATATGTTCAAGTGACAAAGGCCAATTCTTTGAAATATTTTTAGAAATATTTAAAAAAATATAAAGCCGAAAGTAGACGAGCGTCGAGCAGATGTGCGAGAGAGGTGAAAACTTCGAAACGTGTTTTCTCTAGTTTTTATTTTCATTTTTCCAAATTGGCGGGCGTGATAGCTAAAAAAAACTAAACGACATATTTAATTGAATTAAAGTTCTAGGTGAAAGTGAAAAAGTTTATTTAAATAATTGTTATAGTATTTTAAGGTTTATTTTTATATTTTTTTAAAACACATCTTTTTTTTAAACCCAAAAAATTTTTTTAATTTTACATATTTTTCTAGTTTTTTTTCTAGTTCACCCAGATAAAAATATATAATTTAACATTGTACTTTTTTGGTTTTTTGTTTTAATCAAAAATTACGAGATGGATCTTTCCCGCCGATTTAAGACTGCAACGATAATACGTCCATGAAATAGGCTTAAAAGTCTATTAAAATTCTTTCCCTTAAAAAAAAATCACAAAAAACACTATGCTATTTTTGAACATTTTAATTCAGGACACCTCCTTAATGGCTAACAATAACAACCCAAAAATTTATTTTTCTCAAAAATAAACAACTTGTTTTTAAATTGCCAGTCTAATTTTACATAAGACACATTTGATGAACTAAAAGGAAATAATCGCTCTATACTTCCGAGCTCGGAAATAGAATATTATAATGCCATGTTCCTGCGTCTGGCTGAAAAAAATGCTATCCCCATCTTTTCAGTTTATACTATACATAAATGAGGATTTGATCAAGATATTTATGGTATCAATATTTCCGGTTGCCATGACCAACGTCTCGTTTGTTTCTTATTTCGTATCGGTAACAAATTTAAACTTGCTATCGATAAAAAGAAAAGGAGCGCTAGCAGCGAGAGCTTATCAGTAGTGATGGGAACTATCGAATGAATTCGACTATCGATAGTTTGTAACTGAATGATTTCAACTATCGAATAGTTTTATTCATTCATACATTGCTCAACATTTTGGCCACTGTACACATTAATACAAATTTCATGCTTCACTCCTTTTCCAAGCCCGATGGTTCGAAGTCCAAACAAGAGAAAAAAATCCTTTATCAAATATTTTTCCACTGATAGCCCAAAGTTCAATATTAAATGACAATGGATATATTTACAAAAATTTCTGGAATGAAGATATTGAACCAAAATGTCAATAACAGACAACAACAAATTTTGCTTTCACCGGTTTTAGTTTACATACACAAAAATCGTTCAAAGTTGTTCTGAAAAATAGGAATTACACGATTTTTCGGTACCAGACTTTACAATTTAATTTGTATGTCTTTCGGGCGAGGCTGCTATTAAACCCCACACCATCCTATTTGAAAGCCAATTGCAAAAAATGGTCGATCAACAATTTTTAGGAAAGCGGGAATGGGCCAATCATCGACTTTACCTTCATGAGTAGCCTTACTGCGCAACACAGAATGGAGGGTCAGCGAAGAATATACCCAAAGTGAACTATCAGGCGATAACAATTTATATGAAAGAGCAAAATGACATTCCACTTCGGCGAGAACACGTTCGACGAAATTATGAATATGAGCCATTCGACAGCGAAACAGCGGAGAACTTGTCGGATCACCTTACTCGCACTATAACCACAGCATGTGACGCAGCAATGCCAAGATGTACACCGTGCTACTGGTGGAGCCAAAAAATAAAAACACTCAGAGTAAATTACTTACAAGCCCACGGAGAATGCAGCGTTCTTGAAGAGAACCGATTTTCAAGAACGACTAGGCATATTCCGACTGGAGCCTAACAAAAGGCAGTACTTGGGAAAGATTATATTCGGCTACTTCAACAATAAAAGCTATTAAAAAGCGAATTCTGGGTTCCGAAAACAGCTCAAAATAGCCAAATCTAATAGTTTTGAAGATTATACAACTTCCATTAATCCCGACACCCCAACAATCAAAGTTTGGAACAGTATTCGATGCGTAATAAAATCCAAACTCACTCACAATAAGCTCCATTAAAACACCTTATGGTCCACTTTGAAACCCATTTGAAATTTATTTGTGCCAGGCCATGGCTTGCCACTGCTACAAAAACTCTGCCCCTACGGAGGAATCAATGCTCATCCGCATTTGCAAGCCCTATCTTAGGCGATTAACTTAAGATGCCGAAATACATCACGCATAATTAAAACCTTCGGATCTATTCCAGAGGTGGAAAGAAGTTTGGATTAAGTGGGCCAACAAAATCCTAAATGACGGATTGTCCACTGCACCCTCTGCTCTCAATACGCTAAAGGACTGTTCTAAGCGTCAGAGATCGTTGGAGGAAACCGTGACGGTTGTCAAAAGGCCCAAAACCATAAATACCAAAACCCCTGGGCCATCCAACACTACATCTCTGAGGCCCTTTATCGAAGTCTTAAAAGACGCTATGACGATCGCGGTAATCGATAGCAGCGGCACCGACGGATCGATTACACCTTAACGGTGGCAGTTGGTCAAGTTGAAGTAGGTGATTTACAAGAGATTTGGATAAGTGTAAGGCTCGAAGTCGTGTCTACGGAGGATATCCCTAGCAGACCTAGAACCCGTCCCTGGATTCCAGCCGAACCCTCCTCTCCAGAAAACATTATGGAGATCCATCAGGCTCAGTAACCCAACTTTACTGACTCATGACTGGAAAGTGGCGAAACTGGAGATGCGTCTTGATTGTGATCAATAAGAAATCCCTTATCCATTTAGCGCAGACTAAAGGCATGATCCGGTTCGGATTTGAGGCAATACACTTTAGGGTCTATAAAAAGGATGAAGTGGATGCTGATAAGCAACCTTCTCCTCCTTTAAACGAAAATACAAATACAGCCTTAGATCTGGGAGCATCCATATCCTTTACCGAAATGGATGAGCTCTTGAGCTCATTTTCAGAATCGGAATAAAACAGTGGTGGGGGCCACTCTGCGAAATTGTAGCAATGATATGGTTTCTCCAGATTAATCTCTACCACTCAAAAAAGGTTTCGGCCGCACTTATTCTGCGTCTCTTCAAAAACGCGCGAGACATCATCCTAATCTAGGAACCATGGATCTTGGAACACGTGGTTCGTGGCCATGGGACACCTTTATACGCTCCACTATATACAAAAGACAAAGGTGAGATTAGAACTTGTATACTAGTGAAACGTTGGATGGATCTAAAACCGATAGCGGGGCGGTGTTTTCTCAGATAAGCCAAATTTAAGCCTCTCCTTCCGTCTTTCAAATCACTGTAGCGTGTTCCACGCGGAAATTTCAGCTCTGTCCTGGCTGAAGAAAAACGTGATATCTGCAAATAATAGCCGCATCTTTTGTGGATTCGGTCTCACTAAATTCTAAAACCGATCTTGAATGCCAATCATCTCTTACGGAGATGGCAGATCAGTTCAACCTTATCCTTTATTGGGTGCCAAGCCACACGGACATCCAGGGAATTGAAGGGCCGACGACCTTGCAAAATTGGAACTACTCTACCTGTCCTACCAGAAAACGGTAGCATAGGTATACCAATCGCTACATGCAAGTTATTATTTAATCTGGATGCTAATAAAAGAACAGACGTTAGATGGACCGGTGGGACAATATGTTTAGCGACTAAACAGATCTGGCCAAAGCTGGACCTGAATCGCTCTAAGAGTCTGATTTCCCTAAATAGCAAACATCTCAGCGCCATTATAGGGGTCATCACTGCACACTGCCTTATAGGCAAGCATGCAAGAAGGTTTGGCGCTTTTACAAACGATTTCTGTTGAAGGTATATGGAGAAGGAAGAGGAGACAATCCTTCACCTTCACTGTACATGTCCAGCTCTCTCCCAGAGAAGAAAACTCCACCTAGGAGCCTTCTTCTACAATGACTTAAACGATCTAAAGAATAAAGACGTTAACAGTCTCTAGCGCTTCATCATAAGCTCAAATTGGTTTCATGAGTAAGAGGATCATAGATCCACGAGGCGGCACAAGGGGCCAATAGGCCTAAGTGGGTTGGTTTTCCAACCGCCACTCTCACCTTAACTAACCTTGGGACCTTCTTGGCTAATAGATTCAACTCTTTTTATAATGGACCTTGCATCGTATGGAAAACGATGGAAAAACAAGTGATCTTATATATCGAAAGCTATATCAAAGCATCTCATCCGATTTCAAGGCCAACAATTGGAATTTTATGTTTAATGACCTGTGATAACACATCTTTTGCTATCGTTAACGATGATGGTAGTACAATTCGACTTGGGATACTCCCACAAATAGCATCCATTTTCACCGCCGAAACTTTCGCCACTCTTTTTGCGATACAAGAGGCTACAAAAATTGGCACAAAGCAAATCATCTGCGCACCCATCCATTGCAAATACCAGTAACGACACTAATGTTATTAACAACATCCAGCACATATAAAGTAAATCAACTCACTTCAAAAAGCTGATGTGGATTCCAGGACATGTTGGTATTCCAGGAAATGAGCGGGCGGATGAAGCTGCCAACCTCGCACTCAAATCACCACTGTACCTTTACAACTCCTACACTAAAAATGACATTATGGAAAAAGTAGCGAGTTTCGAACAAAATGATCGGCTCCTGTATCAGCACCACTTCACTAAAATTAACCCAACAAAGACTCCACCCAGCTCCCCTACAACAATATCAAAAATTAAGATCACCAATTTCATCCGACTACGACTTGGCCATACGTCTGCCACCCATATCTACATTCTTAAAAAAGAATCCCCACCACTTGTCCTACCAGCCACACTACTCTTAACCTTCAACACCTGCTGTACAAATACGAAAAAAAACTAAACCATCCATCATCAATTTACTAACAGAAAACGACATCATCGAAACTTTATAATATCCGAAAAAATCTAACATACAGAAAATCAATGCAATACTTCTTGAAACAGGCACTAATATAGGGTTTTCTAATAACTACTTGACATTTTTTTTTTTTTTTTTAAATAAAAGGCAAACCATTTGAGATATTTCAAAAACTTTATTATTGGCTTGAAGTAATCACTTCTTGAGTCAGCTTGATCTTGTATGGGTGTAAACCAAGATCCTTACGCAAAATACGCCATAATGTGATCTGAGCGATGCCGAATTCTTGAGAACGCCGTTGAATTGACTTGGATTTGAATCGTTTGCTACGGACGTCTAAACGGCAGCGATATTTTCGACACTTCGACCAACCCGTTGTTTCACTGACAACATCACACAACGAATATGTAGACTCGAATTTCTGCACTAAACTTGTTATTGCCTGTCTACTAGGGCGAGAATTACGACCGAAAATGGGAGTTAACGCTTTTAAAGTTGCAGTCACCGACTCCGAATATCTGTAGAAAATTTTTGTAATTTGCAGACGTTGCTCGTTAGTGTACTTTACCATGATGAAAATGTTGAGTTTACTGAATAAATTGACAGTAACAGTTTGATGATTAGTGAAAGAGTGCGTTCACAAATTAAATTCAAAGTTGTCAAGTACCTATTGGAAAACCCTATATATAAATCACTTTAGCTTTTTATATTATAATTTTTAAACTAGTTTAAGTATCATAATATATATAATAATAATAATAATAAAAAAACCTAGGAGTATTAATTGACAATATATTAAGTTTTGTACCTCCTACTCATAAACGTTTGAAAAAACCGATTGCATGGAAACTGTAAATACCATCTTAAGCAGTTTATATCTGGTCACGGTGGGTTTCCAAAATATCTATACAGCTTCGAGGACGATAGCTCACTGCTATATAAACTTTGCCCAAATCAGGAGGAAGATACAGAACATACAATATTGCATCGCGTACGATTCCTGGGATGGATAACTGACATACCAAACCCACAATAATTGATCATATGTTGCGGTCAGTAGGAAATTAGGTGAAGATTTGCACATTCATTTCAATCGTGCAAAACGAAGTGTGAATGATCGAGATGATGTGCTGATGTAGCAAATATAGATGGTATGGCATAGATTGCTTACCAGGCTCACGAAGTAATAACTAACGGCAGTCCCGCGGGGAGAGTTGTCAAAGTGTGTAGGGTGTGGTTTAGCTACGTAGGCGTATTCCTGGTATCGGACAATCAGGCTAGTGAATCGGCAATGCTGGTAGCCCGGGCTACAAGTATCTATGATATATATATATATACCACGGATATTGTGGGATGCAATGTAACTTAGTGATAATGAAATATGTGCAGAGGATTAGTTGGACAGAAAGAATAGAAGGGAATAGAAAAACGATTTCTTTTAGTTAACTAAGAAAAATATTATTATAAATAAGGGGTGATTCATCGTGAGGTTTGATATTCAATAGGCTTTTTTTTACAGATCACGCGTGATTCCTATCAAACTGCTTTGTCATTGTTGTTCAGTATCGTTTGGCAAGTCATCATGGAAAGACTCAAACCACAACAGCGTTACCAAATTGTTCAGCTGTATTACGAAAATCAGCGTTCTGTGAGAAATGTTTTTCGTGAGATTCGAGGAACTATGTGCACCGTAAGTGCACATCGACCTACTGAAACCACTTTCGCCAATACCAATACCCAGTTTACATTAGTGGAAGATACTCGACAGGTTAGACCACATCCAGCAGGTAGTGAAGAGACTATAGCAGCTGTAGCTGAGAGTATACACGAAGACCGTCACGAATCGATTCGTCCTCTCAGCAGCTTTGCTTGGCGTATTCGCCAACTTGGCATATTTTACGTCAGGATCTCGACCTAAAAGCGTACAAAATTCAACTTGTGCAAGAATTAAAGCCAAGCGACTGGAATTTGCATCATATTTTCAGTGAATGGGCTCTGGAAAAACTCAATGAAAATCCGGTGTTTTATCGTGAAATTTTGTTCAGTGATGAAGCCCATTTCTGGCTCAATGGATACGTTGATAAACTAAATTGCCGTATTTGGGCTGATGAGCATCCAAAAGAGTACCATGAGCTATCATTAACATTAGAAACAACGGTATTTCGTGGTTTATGGGCTGGTGGAATCATTGGTCCATATTTCTTCAAAAATGAGGCAAATCAGAATGTTACCGTCAATGTAACCGTTTACGCACAATGTTAACGGACTATGTGCTTCCTGAAATTCAAGCACATGGTCTCGGTGAGCTCTGTTTGCAACAAGACGGCGCTACGAGCCATACAGCGCGTAAATCAATGGACTTGTTGAGAAATCATTATGGTGATCACTTAATTTCACGTTTTGATACGTTGTTAAGTTGGCCTTTAATTTGACTTTTGGTCTATTTTCTCAGCTCTTTAGGAATAAGCCAGCTAATATTGACGCTTTGGAAGCCAACATTACTCGTGTTATCCGCAAGATACCAGTCGCTATGCTCAAACGAGTCGCCCAAAATTGGACCTTCCAAATGGACCACCTTAGAAGTAGTCGTGGCTAACATTTGCATGATTTCATTTTCAAGAAGTAGATGCCGTGAATTGTTCTTTTAAGCGATAATAAAAATTTTAAGTTAATTTTCAAATTAATGTATTTTATTTTACATTACAAATCAAACCTCACGATGGATCATCCTATACTTCGCGTTATATTATACAAAATAATAAATAACATGGTTTCAGAAAATTAAAAAGTACAGTAGAATTTCTATGTATCTCCTAGACATAATAGATGGTAGCCGATATCATGACAAAGGCGCTGTCAAAAGGCAAGAACAACTAATGTGTTTTATCCAATCCGGTGTTTTATCGTGAAATTTTGTTCAGTGATGAAGCCCATTTCTGGCCCGAAGAGTACCAAAAGGTACCATTACATCCATTTAAAACAATGGTATGGTATGGTTTATGGGCTAGTGAAATCATTGGTCCAATTTTCTTCCAAAATGAGGCAAATCAGAAAGTTGCCGTCAATGATAACCGTTATCGCGCCATGTTAACGGACTATGTGCTTCCTGAAATTCAAGCAAATGGTCTCGGTAAGCTCTGATTTCAACAAGACGGCGCTACAAGCCATACAGCGCTTGAAACAATAGACTTGTTGAGAAATCGTTTTGGTGAGCAATTTAACGTTTTGCTACGGTAAATTGGCCGCCTAGATCTAGATATGTAAAGTCCCAAGTCTTCAGGAATAAGCCAGCTACGATTGACGCTTTGGAAGCCAACATAGCCAGTCGCTATGCTCGCCCAAAATTGGACCTTCCGAATGGACCACCTCATATGTAGTCGTGGCCAACATTTACATGATATCATTTTCAAAAAGTAAACGCCACGAATTGTTCTTTTAACTAATAATAAGAACTTTAAGTTCACTTTCAAATTTATGTGTTTTATTTTACATTAAAAATCAAACCTCACGATGAATCACCCTTAAGAAGAATAGAATAGCATCCGCACCCTCGCGGGTAGCTCCACGTTACTTGCCATGAACTTCATTAACACTTAACTGGACCACTTTTAATTTCTTAATTCGCCAACATCTGCTCCAAATATGCAAAAGATTCAAGTTTTTCCAACGAATTAAAATGACCAAAAATTCCAAATGATTTCAAATACTATAGCCCCAACCACTTGCAATTCACAAGCTAAATTCGATGAGCGTGACGTCTCTATAGTCGAACTTGAAGCATGTCTATCAAAGCTTAAGGGAAAAGCTCCCAGCAGCGACAGGATCTCATACCCGATGATTAAAAATCTCCTAAACGGGGCTGAGCAAAGGCTTCTCAAGCATTGAAACAATATCTTTATTGTTTTCTAGTTTTATTATAAATCCTATCTAGCAGGTCCAGAGATGCTTTAAGAGCACCTGGCCAGATGTGGGCATTGTACTCCAATTTTGGGCGGATGAATGCGTTATATACTGATGTCAGATCAGAAGGCCAGATAGAAATACATATCATTTAAAAAAAATTCAATGATCAGGTCTAAAATTTATAATTATGTAAGATCATTTCTCATTTACAGAAAATTTTGCATTAAAGTCAATAGCTCCTTATCTGCTATCTAACCTTTCCAAAACGGTATCCTATTTTCTATAGCTTTCGAACACATATGTGTAATATTTTCTCAACACAAGTTAGTAAGTTACTGCCTTTATGCAGATGACGTATTCATGTGTAAAAGCCAAAACGTGGATGACATAAAAACGTAACTAACTGAATCATTTAAAGCCATATAAGAGTGGACAATTCTCTTCGGGGCTAAACTTTCACTAACAAAATCCAAAATTCTACTACATGTTTTTAGCAAGCAAGCTTGTTAGCTTTGAAGAATGAAGAGAAACATCTACATCAATACTATACTTAAAGTCGCTTTTACACGGAATTCAATAATCGACAAAGAAGTAAACCTTGCCCTGGAACGTACATAAGCAAAGAAGATTCTATCAACCATTTTCAACATTCTTTAATCCAATAGAAGTGTCAAGACTCCTAAACGAGACTTAATCAATCTATATTAACTACCCCCACCCTGGGTTTATACAGCCAGATTCTTTTATAATGGATCTAACATTATACAAAAAAACATAAAAATAGTGACATACGATATATCGAAAACTTTTTTGAAGCATTTCAAGCCTAAAGATGGAAATTCTTGTTTACAAACAGTTCAAAACGTGAATACAACAATCACATTTGAGAATGGCAATGCTTCCACCTTTACTGCTAGAGCACTTATCATCTTTGTTGCCCTATAAGAATCCATAAAAGCAAAAGGGAAAATGTGATTTGTCTTAATAGCCTTTCTACCAAAGATGCTATCAAAAATTCATGCAACAACATATACAATACATATGCATATGCCAGAATTTTAAATTTTCTTTTTTTATAAAATAAAGTTGGTACGTGTGCTTGACGTGTGAGAATTTTAGGGTTTAGTACAAGTATCGTTATTTTTTTCTAGGAATTCGAACTCTTTTCCCTTACGAATTTAAAATGGGACATAATGCATCATTGGCAATAAAAAACATTAATGACACATTTGAGGATGTAGCGGTAAACGAATGCACCATACGACGTTGGTTTGGAAAATTCCGTTCGGGAGATTTCAGCTTCAAAAATGAACTAAGTAGGAAGCCGGAAGCGTTAGTTGGCGACGATGTTTTAAGAGCAACGGTAGATTCGGACCCAATGAACCGTTTTTGCAAAAGTGGATACTGTATGATAATCGTAAAAGATTATGGTGACAGTTTCATGGACAACGAAAGAACCAATCCACTTTTCATTTTTTCAACCAGGAGAAACGATAAACGCTATCAAATATTGTGAGGAAATCGACATATTTCATTCATAATTGGTGAAAAGCAACCTACGTTCGTCAATAGGCACGGTCCGATTCTTTTGCATGACCATGCTAGACTCCATAACGCACAAGTAACGGTGCAAAAACTGTTGCAGTTGGAATTTGAAATTCTTTCTTTTTCTCTTTTCCCTAGATTGAAAGATTTTTGATCAGCACCAACAGTGCTGAATCGCATCTAAAAGCTGATTGGTACTTCTTTAGTATTCCTCACCATTCCTTACATAGATTCCATAAATTTTCCAGTGGATTTAAGTCTGGAGATTGGGGTGGTTATTGCATTACATTGAACCGTAAAACCATCTTTTGGCCTTTTTGCTGGTATGTTTGCGCAAATGGCAATATTATTTCCTCCATTATTTTTACATAAATGTGTTGATCCAGTACAGATTTGATCCAATATACTTGTATTGGACCAACACCATGGTATGAAAAACATCCTCATACCATAATACTGCAGCCACCGTGTTTTAAAGTTTTTGTCACGTAAGTCATCTTGAATTCTGTAAAACAAACAGGGCGATCTTGCTCTCATCAGATCAGATAACATTCCAAAGCCAAATAAGAAATTATTGAATATGGATGCTAATAACATAATCAAAGTGCTATTTTTTTTTTGACCGCAGCTTTACATGATATATATATATATATATATATATATATATATATATATATATATATATATATATATTTATATACATATACACATACCTGATGGTGCAGTGATCTGTACGATTATCTTATCTGATGTCACACTGTCATTACCCAGCAAAACCAATTTTGTACTTGCCAATTCTGAACAGAGGCAGTACTTATAAAGCAGTTAAGCTGTAAGGTTCACAAGTTCACAAGCTATTGCTTTTAAATAACAAATATTGAACCACATTTGCAAATAGATTTTTGTTTCTACATATTAAAGTTCATTCAATAAACACTTGTTTAAATTGGTTTGGTTCCAGGGTGCGCCATAAGGAGACTTCGGAAATAAATGTTAATAACAATGTCGTGGGGTACAAGCGTGTCAGAACTATCTTTCTCCATTCAGTTTTGGTTTTCTTTTTTGTAATCTTTAATTTCTTTTATAACTAAAATGTCGTGTAGTACCTGCAGTCTTAAAATCGATAGATCTGATTTAAAAGTGAAGTGCAGTGATTGCAAAAATCTTTTTAATGGAAGCTGCTCTAATTTGAACGCTACTGAAATAGATTTCATGAAAAAAAAAAAAAAAAATCTGCGTGGCGATGCACAACATGTACAAAGCAACGACGAAATTCTTTTTGCGACGCTACCGCTGTTGTTAATTAACAATACCCGCACACAAACTATCCACTCAGCACAAAAAAATAAAATCACCCAAATCAGTCCACTGCAGCAGATTTAACTTCTAAGGAATCATCAAATCCCACCATAACCCTAAAAATGCTTTACAAAAAAATAGTGTCTGAATTCAAAGAACACAAATCGATGCGCTTACAACTGCAAACAAACAGTACGAGGAAAAAATTCATAAACTGGAGCTGAAGGTCAACAACCTAGAAGAAAAACTACTTGGGAGCAGCATTGAAATCTTCAATGTTCCTATTGAAAACACCAGCACAACACCAACAACAAACACCGAACTCGTTCTCAAAATTTTTCGCAATGGGCTAAACGTTGATGTCAGTGAAGGCGACATTGATTATTGTTACTTTAAGAAAATAAAACTTAACCCTTCTCCAGCTTCTTCGTCTCAATCAGCGGCAGGGGCAGCAGTAAACAAAACAAAAACGTCTTGTTCGTCAAATTTGTCTCCCGCAACATGAAAGAGAAAATAATGAGAGCAAAGAACGAGGTGAGAGGAATATTAAAAACGACTGTTATCAGTAACCAAGCAGCAATAGAGAACATGTACCTAAACGAGAGCCTAACATACAATACGCGTCAACTTTATAATGAAGCAACAGCAGTGAAAATATCAAAAAACTTAAAATTTTTGTGGACAAGTTTATATGAAAAAAAAGGGCGATAAGTCTATTAAGATTACCTGCACTTCTGATTTAAAGAATTTGTAATAAATTTACTTAACTTAAATGTAAACAATCCCATTCCTCATGCCACTAGAAACATAAACAATGCTAATTGTGATAATGATACCTTTGTTGCTATTTCTAAAGAATCCTTTTGCATTCATCAAAATATTCGGAGTCTGAGAAAGAATTTTAATATTATAATTTTTTGGTCCACATTCAGTCTCTTGATAAATTACCTTTATTAATTGTTTTAAGTGAGATATGGGTGTATCAAAGTGAATTTGATTCCTTTAACATAGATGGCTACTTTTCTTTTGGTAACTGCAATGACACCTATTCTGCTGGTGGCATTGCCGTTTACATAAAAAGTGGTATTGTGCATGACTGCGTTAAAATCAAGTTAATTAGTGCGGATATAATAAAAGTGAATTTAACATTTCAAAACATAAACTATACTATAATTTGTATTTATCGTTTGCATAGTTCTAGAAAAAGTGCATTTATCGAAGAGTTCCATACCGTTTTGAATAATATAAAAGCCAAGAATTTAATAGTCCTAGGCGATATAAATATTGACCTGCTTAACGATTCGGATACGGACTGTGAAAATTATATGCTCCTCATGGCTTCATTTGGTTTAAAAAGTATAGTTAATGTTCCTACTCGCATAACAGATTCAACCAATAGTTGCATCGATCACATTTTTCTGCGTTTAAACAAAAACAACCATGCTGTTTTCAATAGTGCAGTATACGATTTTAGAATTACCGATCACCACCTGTGTGTTCTAAATATTCTAACAGATTTTTCTCCTGTGGAAGCTTGCTATAAGGAAAAAACTCAAGTTAACTATTCTTTTCTATGTGAGAAGCTCATGTATGAATTTTGGGAACCCGTTTTTTTTTAGAAAACTATCCTTTAGTAGCCTACGATAAATTTGTTTCAATTTTAATTAAACATGTTAACAATGCAACTTCTGTTCTTAAAATAAGTCTGCGCGATTTGTTTTTAAAGCCCTGGATGACATTACGTCTAATAAACCTTATTAAACGTAAAAGAGATTTCGCAAAAAAGGTAAAAAAACATCCTAGAAATACTAATTTAAAAATGTATTACACTAAAAAGCATAAACGTATGGTTGCTCAAGCACGCGATACCTACTACCTAAGAAAGAATGGGGATTAGTAAATAGTATTTTGGGTAGGAAAAAGAAATTAAATAGTATTCAAAATGTAGATGTCGATAATTCAATCTTATCTGATCCAAGCTTAATAGCAAATAAATTCAATGAGTATTTTATCAATATCTCAGAGACTTTAAAACCCCCTGAGCTACTTTCAAGTTGTAAATGCAATATTTCATCAGGTTTAATTGAAGAAAGAATGCAGAGTAACAGTTCTCCAGTTCTCTTCGTTTGAAGTTTTGAAATTAATTATGAATCTGGAAAACAAGAAATCAAGCACCTGTGACGGTATTTCTGCTATTCAACTAAAATCAATTGCTTGGGAAATTGTGGATGTCCTGTGTTATGTTTTTATTCTTAGTGTTAACAGTGGTAAGTTTCCCAATTCTTTAAAAAAGGCAAGAAGTCATTCCGCTTTTTAAGAAAGGAAATCACAAAAAAATCAGCGAATTTAGACCAATTTCTCTACTCACTACGTTCTCAAAATTTTTTGAGAAACTAATGAAATCACGAATACTCTCTTTCTTAAAACAAAATAAATTTTTTTCACACGATCAGTATGGCTTTATACCAGGCAGATCCACTGAAGATGCCATTTTAATAGTCTGTTGTGATCTGTTTAGTGGCATTAATGAAAGTAAATCAACTATGGCTCTTTTTGTCGACATGACTAAAGCCTTCGACATGGTGGATCTTGAAATAATATTATCCAAGTTATACAAAGCAGATTTTAGAGGAACGGTATATGAGTGGTTTAAGTCATATTTGTTGGAAAGAGAACAGAGGGTTTTAGTCAATGGTTTTTATAGTATTTCACTAAAGCTCAAAAATGTTGTTCCACAAGGTTCAGTGCTAGGTCCAATCCTGTTTCTTATCTATATTAACTCTCTTTTCAATCAAAATTTTTATGGTAAGCTCAGGGCTTTTGCAGATGACATGGCTTTCACGTACACTGATCTTTCGATTCACGAATACGTTGCGAAAGTCAACCATGACCTCGAACTACTTAGGATCTGGTTTACAATTTACAAGCTTATTATCAGCGAAAAAACAAAAATAATGAGCATCAATCTAACACAATGTGTCTTGGATAATTTTAAGTTCTCTTTCCATGCAAGTGCCTGCCAAAAGTTTTGTTTACCTCTTCATACCGGCGACTCAATATTAATGTAAATGGTAGTTGTTTATCTGTTCATCATCTGACTCTTTCACTTTATTTTTTTTTTTTTGCTCCTCTAAAATTGTTTGTTGTTTATTTTACTTATACAAAAAATTTCCCTTATTTCTTGTAACATAAGATCAACTGATGGTACCCCACGTCAGTTATTTTTTGAGTATAATTATTCTTTTTGCGATCATTCAACGCTGACTTCAAAGTTCCCGAATGATCAATGATTTATTCTACTCACTGTTATATCTTTGTAAATTGAATTTGTTATAACCCTATTTACATATGTGATAATGAAAAAAAAAATAAATAAAAATAAAAAAAAAAAATGAAAAATAACTTTGACAATTCTGCTTCACTAAGCACGATTTGCAAACGTCAATCGAGTACAATTTTACCCATGCACAACTTTACCGCTTGCCTTACGCAAATCCCTTCACTCGAATGATTGAAACTGAGCTGGTTTTTATGGGGCAAATTCTGATGACCGACGAGGCTTATTTCACTTCTCTAGCAGAGTAAAAAACAAAATTGTCGCTTTTTGAGAACCGATAATCCTCACATAATTCATAAAACGCCATTCAGCGATGAGAAAGTGGAAATTTGCTCCAAAACCATCATTGAGCAATCATTCTTTAAAGTTATAGAGTTATAGATCGATGGCAACCTATGTCGGTGGATGTTGGCGCGCTTTATGCGTCCGCAAATACGTGAAAAAGGTCTACAAGACTATATAAAAACTCCAGATGGTGCACTCAGCATATACGAGTATACAAAGTGGTATTCAGTACCATCTTATTATGAAATTCTATAGAGAATTTGTGAGAGTATAAGGAAACTTGAGTTTTTTTTTGCGGTCGGGAAATAGATCTTATGAGAGATGGGTGTTTTTAGTCTATAAATAAACATTTGCATAGTTTTGAGACCGTTAATATATGACTGCCTGATGTCCGCACCATTCTCTTTAACAGCACATTTGGAAAAATTTCGGGCAATTATTAAAATTATTTAGTTAAGAATCACATGAAAAATTGTTCAAAAGACTGATTTAAAGCACGACCGAGGATATTCTCCCAATGTGTCGTTACTCTTATCATCATGTGCACATACCATATAAGGCAGAAATTTTATTTTTTGACGTTTAGCTTTGCCTGACAAGGGAGGTGACATCAGAAATTATGTATTCATTATTATCTTGTTATTATTATTTTTTGTACGTTTTTTTTTTTTAGTGTAGCGCCTGGATATAAAACCAGAGTTAAATGAGAAATAATATAAATCAAACCTAAATCAACATCAGATGCAAATTTACAAAATAGTGATGCAAAATTCTAAATTGAAAAATATCAATAAAAGCACAAAATTACAGATATTAACAAAAACACAGAATAAAATAAGAAAAATTAATTTACCTGATTTTGTACCGTAAGTGTAAGGAGCTGTCTCTTCAATTCTAGCAAGTTTGTTTCCAATAAAATTGCAGCAACTTTCTTGGAATCGATTTCGCGCGATTTACACACAAATTTTGGATGGTTAAATACAGCATCCATTCTTCCTAAGCTTTTTATATCTTCCTTTATGCTTTTTGGCATAAAATCAAGATTACACTTTCGTGTTAAACGAAATGCACTCACTGTCTCTTTTGTGTCTGATAGCCCCAAATTAAAGTTACATCCTGAAGTTGAAGACTCGCCATATATGGAAAGGGCGGTTTTCTGATGCCTTCTATTTTCTAGGTCTTTAATGCATGACATTTTCGGACTGAATTTATTGATTTGATCATTGACTGCTAAATGTTTAGCTACCGATGAGCATGTATCACATACTGCTATTTCCGAATTAGATGGTTGTACACAGGGTCGGCTTGAAATATTTATTAATAAAAGAAATTAGGACATAAGAACAAACTAATATTAAGCAAAACATTTACCTAGAGCTATCACTTGCGCTTCGTAAAAGTTTAAAATTTAATTCTTGGTTTTGATTTACAGCTACTTTTAATTGTTCTTCGAGATTGTTGTTTCCAGAAGTTAAAGACTGAAGTTGTTGTTTCATATGTAAAATTTTTATACGGCCTTCAAGTACTTCTGACTCCAATTCTGCCATTTTATCTAATAATTTATCTCGTTCGTTACGCAAAACTAATAAATTTTCCTTGGACGGGGTATCTGTGCTATACTTTTGAAGCTTACGTTGAAAAATACTTGAGTTAACAATATTTGAAAATGATGCCGAAGACAGATATGTTTCATTTTTGTCACGTTCATAATTTTGCATAGAAGAAATTCTTTTACGAAATCTCGAAGTTTTACGATATATAACATCAAGAAGATTAAGTAGCTCATCATCCGAATCGTTTAAGACACGGTTAGGTAATATTGTTCCCTACACAGTTGAAATGATAAATAATATTTACTTAGACGCACTTAATTTTACCTGCAAAACGCCCGATGTCGAAGAAGCGCTGTGGCCATCTTTAGATGAGGTTGTTTCTGTTGAGAATCCAGAATCTTGTACCACACTCCCACTACCCTCGCCACTCTTTGGTTCTTTTTTGCAACTATTTGAATTACTGCGACTACGGGAAACAAATGCTGGTGAAGGTTCTCCAATAATAACTGCTGTATTTAAAGCCGCTTGTCCTTGAAGGGACTTATGTGAATCTTTTCGCAATTTTTTCTTTTTTGTTTGACTTCTGCAATAAAAGAATATTAAAAACTGATTTGTTTAAATTCTATACAAGACTACATGTAAATAACTAATTTTCATAATATATATTATATGAAGAAGAAAATTAATGTAAAGATATTACAAAAAAAAAAAAAAAAAATGGTCAAGTGGATGTAATAATGCGTGGTTAGTTCATCGGCGACAACACATGAGGAGCATATTCATATAAAGAATAAAAATGGAAATATGTATATATGTATACAGAGTATCCCAAAAATCAACGTCAAGCCGGAAACGCGTATAGGTCAAGTGATGTCGGTTATCACAAAATTATAAAAAAAAAAATCTAGGTCATGTACTTTTAAATTATTGGCACTCAAACACAAATCGAGAAATATGACAGCCTGTGACGATCTTTCAAGTACTGTGATCGCAAATCTTTACTTAACCGGCTTGACGTTGATTTGTAGGACACCCTGTATATATAATATATATATAAATGTATACATTTATAAATATAAATACCTAAATGTTCGCACTTATAAATAGTTTTGTAGAAATTGTATTTCATTTGTCATTGTTTTATGCTTTGTGACTATTATTATGTACGTTTGTTCTTTTTTTATACATACATACATAATTTACAATATTAAAATTAATTTTTCTAAAAAAAAAGCTTAAAATAAAATTTCGATTCTCCGAAATCAACGAAGTTCTTGCCAATTTTGGTAACAATAAATGGTTCACAATAATAAATTTAAAGAACGGATTCCATCAGATGCAGTTTAAGGATTCAGATATCGAGAAAACTGACTTCGTTAGCAACGGAAAGTTTTCAACGACATCTTAAGAGAGCACATTCGAAAACGTTACTATGTTTACATTGATCACATTGTCATCTGCGGAAAATACAAAGCTGAGCATCTGAGGAACTTGGAGTCCGTATTTAAGACTTTAGAACACGCCAACATGAAGATTCAGTTGAAAAAGTTTGAATTTTTTCAAAAAAAAAATAAAGTTCTAAGGTTTTGTTATTAGTACAAACGGAATTTAAACAAATACGAAAAGGATTCGAGCTTTTTCCGAGTCATTACGACCATTCTTAGGTATGTCAGGCTATTATCGTCGTTTCATTAGACACTATGCCAAAATAGCAACATCCTCTTTGAAAGTGGACGAGACTCCAACAAACATCTTTCCAAAAATAAAGCAATTGAACTTGACCCACAGTCCATAAATTTTTTTGAAAAATATTAAAAAAGCACTTATTTCCAAAGAATTTGCTCTGACTTATCCGAATTTTGAAAAACCTTTTGAACTCACAACGGATGTCTCTGACTATTCAGTTGGTGCTTTGTTATCCCAAGACAGCAAACCAACAGCATTTTTTAACAAGGATGATAAATAAAACCGAAGAGAGTTACGCCACTAACAAGAAGGAGATGCTAGCCATCATCTGAACTCTCAAATCGCTTAGAAATTTCCTTTACGAATCGAAAAAGGTAAATATTTATACAGACCATCAACCATTAACCTGAGTCACAAAAATAAAAACCACAAGAAGCGATGGAAGGCTATTCTGGAAGAGTACAACAACGCGGTCAAGTACAAACCAGGCAAATCAAACGTAAATACAGACGCCTTGTCACGACTTCCACAGAAGTTGCAAGTAAACCCAATGAAAATGACAGTACACATGGATTCCATAATCCCATAAACTTCTTCCGCAACCAACTCATCTTCAAAACTGGTAACGAAATTAAATACTAATAATTAATCCCATTCCCAACTTATCATAGACACATTTTCATCATGCCTAGCTATATTATGGGTCAAATACAGAATATTTACCCTCTTCAATTTGCTAATTTCAAAGTTAGATCTTTCGCACAGTCGATGGTCGAAGACGTCGCTGATAAAAACGAACAGGAAGAAAAAATTCTAAAAATTCATCGCAGAGCGCATCGCACCCCAGAGGAAATCCAATTCTTTAGTAAAGAATTGCTGAACTTACAAAGAGAATAAATATGAACGACACCCAAATAAACCTACCCATTAACCAACCCATATTCCAAAATATATTGGCAACACAGTGCACCTTGATATATTTTCGACAGAAAAAGCTTTAGTTCTGACTGCTTTATGCAAAAACTAAAATAATCCAATTAAGAGCTGTAACTGACATTAGACAACCACTTCGAGAAATGATTTCCTCATTCAGCGTTCCTGAAAACATAGTTACCGCCAACGAGCTAGTACTTAATTCAGCAAGTAATCGGTTATATAAAAAGTCTCCGCGGTTTTTTGGTACATTTTTGAAAAAAAATTCTTTATTCAAAATCAATTTCAATCAAGTACATATTGACCTTTATTATCTATGAACTTTTGCCATTTTCCGGGTAACTTCACAATTCCATTGTTGTAGAACTTCTGTGGTTTATCAGCGAAAAATTTGGCGGCTCTTCGGTCGGCCAATGTTTTACCATCAAGAGGGTTTGTTCCGGGTCATCAAAGTTGTGTGTGGCCTAGCATTGTCATGATGGAAGATAACTCCCTTTCTGTTGGCCAATTCTGGCCGCTCTTTCTTGATAGCTTCATTCAACCGGTCGAGTTGTGCACAGTTGATACATAATTGACAAATCCCTTCCAATCCCACCAAACACTCAACATAGCCTTGTTTGCCGTCAATCCAGGCTTTGAAGACGTTTGTGGTCGGTCACCGGCCTTTGACCATGATCGCTTGTGTTGGATATTCGAGTATATAATCTATTTTTCATCGCCCGTAATTAATCGCTTCAAAATGGTTCCATTTTGACATGTCACCTTTCAAACACGTGTTCAGATTAGTGTTTCGAGATAAATGGACATCAACACCATCTAGTAACAAAAAGCGGCGGAGACTTTTTATATGACCCTATATTATATCCATGATCGAAGATGAATTAGGTATACGAATCTATAAAACATCACCCTACAAAAGTGAGGTAGGGTGAAATTATGCAATGGATCAAAACCGAGCAGACTCATCGCTCCTTCAAAGAGCTGCTCGACAACTGGTAAAAGATCGGTTGAACTCTTCATTGGCTGATCATCCAAAATAAAATTTGAAAACAATAGCCAACAAAATACAGAGAAAATTACACAAAAACAACAAAAAGACATTAAGTATCACATTAAAAAATGGAATTCACTGAAAACTTACAATCCAGGAGATGTTATATACGTGAAACACAACAAAAGACTAGGTTCAAAATTAAGGTTCAGATATAGACAAGAAATGGTCAAAGAAAACAAATATACAGTAGTAATAACAGAATCAGGAAAAACCGCACATAAAATCCACATTAGAAATTTACTGACAATCCTACCCCTTTCTCTTCTTATTTCAGACATCTGCTCTATGTACACTGCAACAGGAGAAAATCAATTTTGGATTTCTCTAATTCACAGTTTGTTTCACTACACATCGGACAAACAAAAATACAAAACGGGTACCTAAAACTGATTCGTGAAATTGGCCTCGACCAATATAAAAAATACCCAACCATCATTATTCCAACCCTAAAACAAAATGAAACGAAAAGCGATTCCCTATTTACCTACCTTTCACATGAATACCAGCACATACAAAATATAAATATAATAGTCTGACCACGACGATTACGTGACAATCAAAAGAAAAATGAATAATGTACTTGTTAATTTCAATGACCAAATTATAATCAATAGTTTATATACCGAACGAATTAATAATTTGACAAAAATTACGAACGAAATTAAAAGAGAAAAATAAAAGAGAACAAAAATACAAATAAGTAAATTATACCCGAAATTCAATATATTTTAATTTGTTACAAAAGAACTACAGAATATCAATTTTGCTATTCATTAGAAAAAATTAGGCATTGTCAATTCACCCATCCTATTAAAAGAAGAAATAAACCTAGCTATTAAAACATTAAGCAAAGAAATTATTCCATTTTCTACTATAGAAGAGGCCTTAAATTTTGCTAAAACTAAAATAATAACTAATTCAGTTTCAATTTTGTATATTGTCAATATTCCAATAACAGACTATATAAGTTATGAACAGATTTTATTTAAACCTGTGAAAAGAAATAGGAATAGCAATAAAAATTAACTATAAGAAAATTATAAAGAATAAAGAATTGGTATAATCAGTGAATGTAAATCTGTGAATTATATTTCAATCTGTAAAAAACAATATCTTGTAAACATTAAAAACTCCACATGTATCCCCAATTTATAAAAAGTTAAGAAGTAATATGCAATTTAATGAATAGTCAGCATATTCCCACGATCGGGGAAATTTCACCAGAAACAATACTACTGAATGATTTCAACGGAGCTCTCGAAGCTGAAGCCACACACTGGAACCTTACTGGCACTCTTCTCATCAATTATAAAAAAAAAAAAAAACAATATCACCATTAATTACATGGTACACCACGGTGCAAGAAGTGTCTACGCATACGATCCTCCTATAAGTATTATAACAAACCCCCAAAGAGAAAAAAGTTCACAAACTCCTATCTTTAGAGATGATGGGCGAATTACAGGCATTTATCAGCTTTAGAACAATGGCGTTAATTGGAATCATCCTTTTAATACTAACGTTTAAAATCTTTACCAGAAGAGAAAATACAAATATTCAACAACCACAAATTAAGGACATTCAAACTCCTCCGCTATTGAAAAGGACTCTAGCAACAGATGATCCTACCACTCCCCGAACAAGATTCAATGATCTTCCATACTTTTAAGCGATTGAGGACCATCGCATTTAGAAAAGAAAGGGTTAACAGGAAATACATCAACTTTCTAAATTGCACCTGCAATTCATTTACACGACCCAACTTCCGTTCAAACCACGTAGCAGACATAATACCAGTCATCCACCTAGCAGGCAAAATACCTGGAAACGTTTTCAACCAAATACCGGAAAAGCAATTAAACCGAATGCAACGCTTTTGCTGACCTTAGCCATAATAATCAAAAAATGCATGTGGATTAAATAAAAATCTAATCCAAAGATCTAATCCTAGAAAAATATATTTTATTTAATCGAACCAATTATAGTTTCATTAACTTACACCTTTACAGAATATATTATGCAAAACCTAAGCAACTGCATTTATTTAAAATTCAGGTAAACCTTTTACCAATACTTTCCACACCAGATAAACCACACTAATAGTAAAAACCATCTTTTTATTTATTAATGTAATTTTAGCATCCCGGTAGGAGCACAACAGCAAGTTTTTCACAATTGTCATCACCCTTTCGACGAGCATTGGCAATTGGCCAAATTCAAATTCTGCCTATGAAAAAGCTACTCATGAGAGCCGTTCGAAACCGGCAATAAACAGTAGGCCCTCCTCAGAAGTGTAAAAATTCACAAAGTAAAATATTTATTTATATTTAATATTAGTATAAAAATTTTATTTTCGATTTTTATAAAAAAAAAACATTATAATAGATACGTCAAAATTAAGTAGTGTAAAACTTAAGCAATTTTGTAACAAACTTATAAAAACGTTATTTAAAAAAAAAAAATAATATTCTTTAGTTTTTGTGATAAAATATTTCCTGTATGATGATTACATTGTTTTATTTTTTTTTTAAGTCTCGTTCATACAAAGATGTCCACCAGATAGTGACATAGTTTTTTCTGGGTGAAACCGGGCTTGGGGTGTGTTTTTGGTTTTCGTCTGCGTCCAGCTACTGCTGAGGTATTTTATGGTTGTCATACAGAAATCCACATATCATCTTATTAATCGTGGCAAAAACGGGCTACTTCGGCGTTTTAAACTAAGCGATGCACAGATTTCTACCCGCTGTAGTTTTTAGGACCTGGGTTTCTGCTTATCGAATTTCTATACGGGGTACGAGGCTTTTTAAACCTACATCGAATGTTGTGTTCCTTTACCGCTACATCCCCAAATGTGTCATTAATGTTTTTCGCTGATACAGACGCATTATGTCCAAATCAAAATTCATAAAGGAAAAGAGTAGAAATCTGAACAACCGACAGCATGTTAAACAATTCGTAGAAAAAAATTTTAACTGTACATGAAACAAACTCAAAAAGCTTCAGGCATCAAACACATGTAATAATTTATCTTATGAAAAGAAAAAAATTGAACGTCCTGACATAAACATATATGGTTTGTGAAGAGATGCTGATTTTGCACTGATGTAAAAATCGGAGATTTAATGTGATACAACCTAATATATTTTGTTAGTACTTAGTGCGCAATTTTAATAATAAAAAAATACATAAAACGTTAACATACCTTGGTGATGTATGTATTTTACTATCATTTGCTGATATAGCAGCCGAAGACATTGATATAATTTTATTTTTGAGATCGGGAAATGTTTCAATAACTAAGTCTCGAAATTCCAAAAGGGCATCTACTTCAATTTGCAACTCCTGCAGTGACTTTGTTTCCGTTTGATGATTGTATAGTTCGTAATTAAATGTGGGAGTATCTGTTGAATTCACAGACTGTCGATACGAGTAACTCGTTATAAGCCTATTTTGGATAGCGTTAGGATTTCTTTTTTTCCAATCACAGAATACGTGCTGCAAAATAAAACGAGTGACATATAAACAATTTAATTTTCTAATAAAATTGGCTGGTAATTCTGTCAAAAAATTGGAAAATAAATAACACTATTAATCAGATCAAGAATAGTAATAACAAAAGGTTTCACTCACATTATGAGTGGAAAAATTAACGCAGCTTTAAATCAAATATTTCATATTTTATCTTCTACTGTCGTTTAATAACTTATATATGTGACAAAATATAAAATATAAAACAGACAAGAGATATACTATACCTATACCCCTCCCCAATTCGATTTGTGAAATTTCGATTCCTGCCGGGACTAAGACCATTTTTTTTATTTTTATTTCTATGCTTAAAACATAAATAAAAATAAAATCATTATTGTAAAAGTGAATACCAAAAATAAATGCAATGAGCAGTAACAAAAATTACAGATGAAGAAACATTAGAAAAAAAAGAACTGCAGCATTAACAACAACAAAAACAGCAGAAACAATTGTAGCAGCAGCAACCACAACAAACGTGAAGATCTTACTCAGCAATTCATAAATTGGTTCAGAAGTTTAAGCTATCGGGTAAAGCCAGTGTTGTGAAGAACCGAAAGCGTAACCATGGTGCAGCGACAACTGAAAATATTGCTTTTGAAGCTTAAAATATGGCTGAAAGCCCAAGTTTTTCGATTTCAGGAATTGGGCATAATGTAAACACTGAATTGTGCAGAAGAACTTGGTTTATAAAGCTGAAAAGGTACAATTGACTTAAGATCTAAAGACTGGGGCGCAATTGTGCATGATTACTCAAAAAAAAAAAACTCACTCACAAGTCATGTACACCAACTTCATGTACACTAACCATTCATGCAATTCCACAATACATTGAAGTTTGAGTATGCCGATGGTAAACTATATTTTCAGCCGAGTGAACTGATTTTAACTTGTCATTTGGTTTAATTTAAAAATTCGAATTAAAAATGAAAATGAACTGTGCGTACAAAATCATTATAAGAAGATATATTAGACGACAAAATTGGTAAATAATTTAATGATTCAAGTTTTTTATTTTTATTACTGCGTGTTTTTTCTTCACAGGAAGAGATTGATAATTATTAGAAGACATCTATTTAAACATTTTTTCTACAAAGATGTGCGTCAATCTTCCACTAATATTAACACTCGATTTCTTTCTGCTTTACGTTATTTTGCAACAAGAAATTATCAACAAGCTGTTGGACAAGATTTTATGGCTTGTATGTCTCAAATATCAGTTCACAATTGTATACATGAAGTAGCAGAATATGTTGCATTTCCAGACGAGTAAGAGCAAGAAACAGTTCAAGCAGAGTTCTACGACGTTGCATATTTTCCCGGAATTATGTTTCTTATAGATGGAACTCACAGTAAGATATCTGCACCAAAGTGTGATATTGAATATGTTCTCGAAAAGGAAGCCACTTTATATTTGTGGTCCTAGTTTGTACTTAAAATACTTAATTCGATATGGGAGTGCAGTTTCCAGGGACATCTCATGATGATTACGTATGCTGCCTATAAAATTCCCACAGAAGGTATGCTTCCCACAGAAGGTATGCTTAATAACATCAAGTAGAACGATATCACAGCGCTCGATTGGTGTTCAGGCTATGGCCTTGCAGCACGAACAAATGTTGTGGTCACTTTGATAAAAAATACATTCATCTGTACTCTTGAAGAGTTTCTGAAGAGCCGACGTTAGAACATTCAGCACCTGATACCGCGCCAACCAGTTAAGGTTGAAAGGTTAGGTAAAGCCAAGAAAGAGTTTATATTTAATGAAAGAAACTTCCCACCAAATCGATCGCTAGTGTGAATTTGAAGAAGGTAATGCTGTCTTCCCGGTTGAACCACAAGTGTGTGATGACTATAAGCTGGTTAAATATAACAAAACTTATCGTTATTGTACTCAGCTGCCTTTTTTGAACGATGTTTCACCTTCGGATTATCATCTATTCCAATCTCAATCTTTATTTCCAACTATTGGATAAGTTTCAAAAAGTGCTTCAAACAATGAGTTAATTTGAATTGATATTCATTTTATTTTAAACAAATTGATACGTTGGAGAATTTAAACAAAAGAGCTCTTTTAACCAATAGACAACTTCTATAGTATAACATATTTTCATCCGTAAAACGTATTTTAAATAGAATTCGAGTCCTACAAGGCTTACCCTTCTAATAATTTTATTTATATAAGCTTTCATCGAGCTTAGCGAAATAGCCAATACAAAAAAGGACCTCCTCCCGCTTTCTGTCGAAACCACTTCTGTAAACATTTTCAAATTTGTTGAGACACTATAATCTGGAGAATCCGCTTCGAAAATATCTCCCAAAAAATATTCTACATATCTATAGAAAAATTAGTTGTAAGAAAATATCATTCTAGATAATAATTTGGCTAATATTGTAAATGTTATTCATTTAAGGATTTTAATCTTTTTAATTTTTTTAATTTTTTTTTTTTTAATTTAGTTTTAAGCATTTTTACCTACCAGAAACAATTAAACTAAGTATCTTGACTCAAAAAGTTAGATTTTTGTTATTTAAATTCCCTATATCTATCCAAAATTTACTGTGGTTTAAGCATATACTGTAGATGTTTAAAATACTTGCTTAAATGTAGATATATAGTACACCTAGGAGCCGGAAAAAAGGATCACTTTTGTGTATTTTTTTAAGGATAACTATTTGAAATTTCGGATTGGGAGTTTAACTATTTAAACGTATACACATTCAGAAATGTTTACTTATTTTTTTTTTTTGTATTAAAAAAATATCAAAAATATACTAGGATATTGTATGATTCTTGGAGCGTCGTAAAAAAATATGCGTAAACTGTACCCACTGGCGTTTCTTCAAAAATCAGTACTTGTATAAACCGATTTTGAAAATATTGATTTATGACAAAATATTGGACGTTTGAACATAAATAGTGATATTGGACCGAAGATTAGTTATTAAGACTAAGTAATGAAAAAATCGTAGTAGAAAATGGTGTATAGAATAACCACAAAAAAAATAAATAAATAAAAAATTCAAGGCAATCGGTTCATTGGTTTTCGAAAAAAATTTGTGTACCGATTTGAAAAACGTGGTTTTGAGAAAAACGCATTTTAAAATCATGAAATTTGTCAACATACATGGAATCATTGATACCAGGCCCATAGTGTAAGTCGTCTACGGTCGACGGATACAATGAGGTAAAACCACGTTTTCGCCACGTGCCATCTCCTGAAACACTCAATTTTGTTATATCAGCACTCAAATTTTGTTTTGTTATTTCCTGTTGTGCTTCTTTTACGGATTGGTTTAACACCAATTCACAATACTTGAAGCAGCAGAATTATTGTTATTAATTATCATATCATACGTCGTTTGTTGAAGCGGAGGCGGTAAATCCATGAGACCACAAAATTTCATAGCTCCACGCAAATCAATATCCAATAAGCGAACAACAAAAAAGAATCGTGTATTTATTTGGTAAGCTGTGTTGATGTACGGGCACGAAGGAATGAAAGTAGCTTTGCACGATGAAGACGAAACTACAATTTTAAAACCGAGTCCTCGAGTGCTTTCTATCGAAAATCGAACATCACTTTCACACTTTTTACATTTTACACATTCCGATAAGACAGAAAACACAGTCAAAAAATTCAAAATTCGATACCCGATATTAAGATCTTCTGGTGCAAATGTCTCATGATCAGTCTTCAATTTTTTGGCACTGGAACTAATATTCTCGTCTTTTTCGGTATTATGTCGATTTTTCGGTGGTATTTTCTTCTTGCTCCGATCCTTGCGAAAATGAGATTCTCGAGTACCTTTATTTCTGAAAAAAAATTCACTACTGACAAAACCTGTCTGTTTCTGGCAAATAATTATAGTTACATGATAATTGTGTTAGACCTGGAGCCGAGCACACTCTGTTTTAAAAGTCGCTTGCCGCTGTCTCTCGATTTGACGTCGCAAAATTTGTTTCACTTTCGGCTCTAAATGGCGTTTCCACCAGATATTCTTGAGATCTCAAGCTTCAAGAAAATGCAAAAAAATCTATTTTTTCGGCCATGCTAGATGTGTATCTTCTCTTAAAATCCAATCATCACGCTGCAGTGATAACTAATTTGAAAGCTTTAAGAAGCACAGCTATAAAAAAATATACTTACTAAAGCTGGCCTTTAGTCTATCCGAAACCGATTCGACTGCCTTAAGGCATTACTTAAACCTCAACTAGCTAACACCAATTACTGCTGACTTCGAAAAGATTCCTTATCGACGGAAAATCCTAAAACGTCGATCTAAAAATATAACTTAATTTCCGCCAAAAAAACCAATAAGTATACTATAACCTAAAGAGGAAAGTAAGTCTATACTCCATCCTTCATAGCTACTTAAAGAGGAATCAATTATCATAGACTTCAACAGTTTGGGCAAAACATCACTACACCTCACATATACACACAAGCAGAGGTTCATCGAATTTGTATTAAAATACGGTAAAGATCGTTCAACTTGTCTTTTTGCAGATGTTTATAAAGGGTCTTTTATAAGTTGAGCCTATATTTCAGTAGTGAATAAATTCTGAACGCAATTTTTTTTATGTCACCTTTGAGATTTGTTAAGTAAATACAACTAACAATACATGACATAAACTGTCCGCCTAGATAATGCAATTTAACGGGATATTCTGGTCTAGAATTTTGAAAAAATTAAGAATATACCCTTCAAAGGAAATTTTAAGATTCCAATTATTCCATTTACGAAGTTAGACAGTGCTTTATTGACGCGGCAACTAGACCGGTCCAGCCGGAGCGAATCGACCAATAGACTGCAGATGTTCCCCAACTACCTGCGGGTGGGAATTTCCCCCATGAAAGCCTTGTACTCCGTACTGAATTAGAAATCTATTAACCGAAGATTATTGTAACGTACTTTGTTGGATTGCCGATTAACGAAATGTAAGTAAAACGCAACATCATATGACTGAGAGTGTTTAAAACTAAGCTTAAATCTTCAAACACTTTTTTCTCGAAACTGATTTTTCCAACTCTATTGACACGTTATTTCAAGTTCTAATAAACCGATTTACTTTAAATAACGCTCTAACATTCCAACCAAACTTTTAGTTAAAAATTTTTCTTTATTGTGAAAAAATGGTTACAAATGTATTCAAAGTATTGCTCACCGCTAGCTATAACTTTTTATCATCTATCCCAACTAATAATCGAACAGCGCAATATTTGGGAAATATGGCGGGTGGGGTAGGACTTCCAATTCCAATTTGAGCGTTTCCAGGTAGTTTTTAAGGGGTTTGGTAACGTGAGGCCGAGTGTTGTCATGGTGTAGAATCACTTTTTCGTGCCTCTGCTTGTATTGTGTCCGTATTTCGCATAGTGCTCGGCCTAATCGCTAAATTTGAAGTCGATACCGTTCCCTAATGATGGTTTCATTGGGTTTCAACAGTTCATTATAAATAACACTGACCTGATCCCACCAAACACACAAAATAACCTTCGCAGCATGAATATTCGACCAACATAGAACCATGACCAAGCAGTCCCCATTGCTTTCTTCTCTTTAAAATGCTGTAATGAATCCTTTTTCACCACCCGTCACGATGCGATGAAGAAAACCCTTCATTTGCCGCTGGAACAGTTCACAGTCCAATGACGCTCAACGTCCCTTGGCTTCAAATCATAAGAAACCCAAGTTCCTTGTTTTTGAGTTATTCCCAATCGCTTTAGTTTTTTCGCATATGTTTTCATTGAACTGCTTTATTTTCTTAACTGTTAAAGTAGCATCATTTGTTTTTTTTTTCAGCATTTTAAAATCTATTGTTTATCTTTGTTACAAAAATAAAATTCATTTATATCTATTAAAGTTTAGCAATTTTATTTAGGAAAATGTAACCAAGTGCCATTGAGTGCTACTCTACTGTCCAACACTATTTATTTTCTTTTTGTTTCAGATGGCTAGGAGAGTTGATATCGTGTCAATAAGAACACACCCTTTTTTTCAACCCTTTACCGCCCTGTAATTTTTTGATTTAAAAAATTTTTTTTCTTGTAAAACTGTTTTGTATATTCATAAATTATAAATAAATATTTAGCAAAAATACGTTAGGAAAATTTTTTTTTTTCATTACAATTAAAAAACACCATTAGATAACTTTTTTTTTTTTTTTGAGAAGTAAAGTTAATGTAGTTAAGCCAACAACAACGTAGCTAAAAACCACCATTCGAATCAAAATTAATGAACTTAAGCTGTAAGCGAGTCTTTGAAAATGTTGATGTTTGTGTAAGGGTCTGTAGACGAGTTCGTGGTAAACTTTTAAATGATGTTATTTTTCACACATAAGAAGCCATATTCCATAAAGCCATATTCTTATAAAAATAAAATTTACCAAAAAAAATCCAAATATTTACATGTGTTATATTAAAAAAACCATCTTGGCGTGACTTTTGAAATACTTTAAAACTAAATCTGGATAGGCATTTGTTGTGGCCTGCTCATCATTTCTCAATATCTCTATCAACCTTAAGTCTTACGCTTGAAATGTTATGTTTACGCATAGATTCAAAACCAAAGACAATACATCGTTTGCACCCACATATGAAAAAGGTTATTTGCTCTTTTTTGATATACTTCCAATATATGCATCTATCTTTACCTCAGAAGCAGTAGCTTTATAAGCTATTAAAATATCTTAAAAAAGACATTGTATATTAAACACGCTATATGCTCGGATTGCTTGTCAGTTCTGAACGCTGTAAGCTTATATGGGTCCCTAGTTATGTTGGGATGCAAGGTAATGATTAAGCCCATTCTGCCACTAATTTATGAAAAGAAAATTGCTAATGTATACAAGACCCTTATTAGACCGATACTTGTATATAGTACAATATAAAATTTTAGCACTTGGGGTATCATATAACCTACGGAAGTTTAAAGACTTAAGATATTTGAAAGGACAATTTTTAGGGCTTGTAGCTGCAAACACAGAAGACGAGACTCCTTACAAAACAACCAATGAATGCACCTCATAGCAGAAAAAGGCTGAAATGCACTGCAACCCACTCCAATCTGCTTATAAAGACATTGCGAGATAAAAACGTTACTTTGGTCATTTTATCTACAAAATGAGTTAATTTAAATTATATATTTTATTAAAAAAAAGGATAAAAAATTAAATCTTAATTGTACATAAATTAATATTATGGTTTTATTATTAGTCATCTTCTACAGTGCACGAAATTTATATAGCCGCAAATTAATATTTAAACTAAGCAAGGTCTTGCAAGGCTATCATACATAGAATAAATTTCTATTATTTTAAGGTAACAGTTTAAAGTATCTGTTATCAATACCGAAAGCATAAATAAAGCAGTTGCATTTGTAGGTAGTTGTGCAGAAAGGTGTTATTAATTTTTTTTATTAAAGAATAAAATAAGTTTATTTATATTTTTACTATTACAATTTTTTTTTTAACTTTTCAAAATGGCCGATTTACAGTCCAGTCTTCCGGGAAGGTCGCAGCGAGAGTTGTTGATTAGCATAGCTGTTTCTTTCATTATGTTGTATATTTTGTAGATGAACCTAAAATAAATGAAACACTTTATAAAAATTATTTGAAATTTAAACCAAATTTTTCAATTGTTTTTGTAAAAAATAATTTTTTCAACCAATTTAAAAAAAAAAGTTCATATAGAAAATAATGTTATTGAAAAGAAGTGTGCAAAATTTCAGTGCGATTGATAACAAACTTTTTGAGTTATCGCTCATGCCAATCTGAAAAATGTATAGTTTTGAGAAAAATGCATTTAAAGTTCAGGCACATACAAATTCAGTGAGTGTAGTGACTTACCGAATAGTCAGCAATTCCAGCGCCGTATAATATTCCTTCGGTATAGTCGTAAAACTAACTTGTCTTAAGAAGTTCCACTTGACGAGCTTGACAAGCTTGTTGAGCTTCTCTGGTCGCAACACGCTGCGCCGATTTTCTCGAATCACTCTCTGTTCATCTACTTTGTCTGCGTAGGATTTACACCCTCTGTCTACAATTATATTATCTCTAAATTGTTCATCACTTGTAAAACTTTCACTCAAGTCGTCGCACGTATCCATAGCGTTACAAAATAAATACATACCCTCTCTAGCAATGCCTACAGACGCATAACAAGTACAATCCTACGATTAACTTCAAATCCATTTATAGTAATGGGTCCTGGGTTGATGTCTCTACGACTGCAGCGGCATAGTAAAACTATCTTGAAACCTCTTTAAATTTCACTACCCGTTTACACTCACGATATATAACTATGTAGTTCTAACAATGCTATTAAAACCGTAAAAATTTCAATGAGCCGATAGCCATGCAAAGAATTGTAATGAATGAACTCATTTTTATATTTATTCGTTTTAAAAATCGTTCCGTACAGAATGAGCTCCAAAACTAAACTAAACAGAATTAACAGCAACACCAGCTCTACCGCCCTAATGTACTTTGTAATAACTATAAAACTGCCTTTTTCGTGGAATTAAGGAAATTTTAAAACATCTGCTCACCCTTATTTTAAGCAAGGTTAAGCAAAAAGAAAGGTTTCAAGGTAAATGAATAAAAGCGCATGTAGCCAAAATCAACCACTCAAATACACTTCTAACGGCGCTCGAACGCAAAGTATAGGAAGGAGATGTTTACAAGTTATAACATGAGAAATACTTTGAATAGTTTTAAAAAATTGGTCACATATTCTTAACATGTTATACAAACATTTTATGAAAAATATACATATAAATATATATATGAAAATTTTACATGTTTAATAAAATATTAAAAATGTGGGGACATATAGTATTAGTAGTTCATTTACCACTAAGTTCCAAAGAGGGGGAGAAAGGACAGTTTGAAGTTGATTATCCTGCTATTTAGCATTAGACTGATTAACTCCCCAAGTGAGTCGTCTACCTGCAGATTTGATAGCGCAGTCGTGATTGCGGATGTGTCTACGTTGTTAAAGGCGCCCTCTATGTCTAGGAAAGCAACCATTGTGTACTCTTTGTTCTGTAGGGATGATGTGGCTAGTCAGCGAATGCAGAGCCGTTTCCACCGATTTTCCTTTAAAGAAGGCATATTGAGCTATTGACAAAAGTCTTGGATCAGTTTTAGCTCGAATATGGATATCAATCAGTCGTTCTAGGATTTTTAGAAGGAAAGATGATAGACTTATAGGTCTGAGGTCCTTTGGGACATCAAGAGAGCATTTCCCGGACTTGGGAATGAAAACCACAGCAACTTCTCTCCATGACAGTGGAATGTGAACCAGTTCTACACAGCTCCAAGATAATATCTGATGACCTTTGTACTAGGTGGAATAAAAAAAATTTTTTTTTAAAATGTTTTTTTATTTTATTCAATAAAATTTAGTTTGATACATTTATTCTAGCGATTTTCCAACTTCTTGATCACGTCCGAAAAGTAATTTTTGGAAGGTCTGCAAAATACTCCTCCGTGGCGTCGATGATTTCCTCGCGTGAGCTGAGTTTTTCATTGATGAGCCATCTTTTGAGGTTTGGAAAGAGATAATAGTCCGAGGGAGCCAAATCGGGAGAATTCGGTGGATGCGACAGCAATTGGAGCCGTAAGTCATTGATTTTAGCCATGGTTGCGATGCTCTTGAGCGTCGGTGCAAAAACAAAATTCACGTGAGGCCGTTTTGCAGCGATTTCGGCATTGATGGTTTTTCCTTTTTCGAGGTAGTTCACGAAGAATATGCCAGACAATCCCAGAAAACCGACGCCAAAATCTTTCCGACCCATTGAGCCTCTCTCGGCCGCTTCGGAGCACTCGTGCCGGCTTCAGTCCATTGCCGGGCACTCATTCTGTTCTCTGGTGTTTAACATTTACCAGTCGAAGCCAAAAGTCCGCCCGATTCCGCATCAGTAAGTCCAAACACTCTTTCGAAGTGCTCTCGCATTCGTGTTTTTGGTCAAGAGTGAGCGACAGGGCAACTTTTTCATATGCAGAATATTGCCCAAAATATGGCGTGTGCGCTCAGTACTAATCTGAGCCATTTCATGTATTTTTTTTGACATTGTCTTTAGTAAGCGCATCGGAGGGCCTGTCGCTGCGGATTTGATCGGTAATGGAGTTGCGGCCACCACGAAACTCCGACGAATTTTTGACGGTGTAATCTGACGGAGCATTAGCCCCATAATATTTATCCAACTTTTCTTTTGTTTCCTTTGCCGTTTTGCCTCTCAAAAAAAAATGTTTTATGAGAGAACGAATATCTTTTTTGTCTATACTCAACATGATGCTGTCAAAACAAAACCAAAGACAGTTTCGCACTGAAATTTGGCATGTCTACCGAAATATGAACGGACTTCAAGACACCATAACCTTTTTTGCAGTAGCAGCGCATTCTGGCGGTCAAGGAGGTTATATAATAACCGTATAATACCGTCCGTACCCGTAGACTTATATTGCCTGAAGTTATGCAGCGCCCAAAGCAGTTTGTCTTCTGTAATCAGACCATGAATTTTGTTCACGGTTGCAGTAGTCCAGTTTTGGTTACTGTTTGCGGCGAATGAGGAGCTACCTGGAAAGGGGGTATCCAGTACAAAGTTGAGTGATTCATCACTTGAGGTTGTCCAGGAGCCATCGGTTTTTTTCAAACAACTAGGCATCACAGTGTTTGTAGAGAGGATTTTTATTATCTGCGATGCTTCAGAGGTTTCTGTGATTTTGTCACAGATTGATCTCCAAGATTGACGCTTTGCTTTTCTCAGTTCTTTTTTATATATTTTGAGGGATTCTTTGTAAGAGTCCCAGTCAGTCACTTTTCTCGTGCTTTGTGCAAGGTTAAAAAGTTTTTTGCAGTTTCTAAGCGGTCCTAGTGCTGAAGTCCACCAGTGCGGCTTTTTGAGAGACAGTGTTTTTGTGTGTATTTTTGACAGTATTCCTCTGTATTTTAGCCAGTCAGTTTTCCGATAGTTTCGGAATGCTGTTTGTTGTTCTCATCACCCAGGTCGAATTGGATGTATCTGTGAACTGAAAACGAATGTTCAGTCGACACTATCCATTCCGTTAGCATTTGAGTGATTTTTGAAACAAGGGTGATAGCTTGCACTTCCTGTCAGTTTCTTGTTATAAAAGTGAATTCACTGCCAATATTGCAAACAATGAGGTTAAAATGTTTTCAAAAAGGGACTCACCTCTATAGTTGATGTCGGTACTGCCCCATACCGTGTGATGAGCCTGGCAACGGTTAAGTCGGGGTAGCTGAGGTTAGGAAGTAAAAATACATTAAACCTAGACCTAGGGTCAGAAGAGTAGACCGATGCATGGTGCACCATTTCAGTCCAATAAGTGGAAAAAATTAAAAAAAAAATCATGACAAAATTGAGAGTATTTTCTTTTTGATAACGGATTACTGATAGGTAAGAAAACAACATTTTCTCTTTGTTTAAATGCGTGGAAATGATTTCATAGCAAGTCAAAGTGGAATGTGTTAAATCAAACGTCAAGTGCACAGTTAGTGATAAGCTTAGGTTAATTTATTTTTCATTCTTTTGTGTCGAAAATCAAACTAAATTGTTATGGATGCAAATAATCAGACTAAGTAGATAATTTTGATAAGTTTTGGAAGTCAATTTACCTTTTTTTTTGTTGAAAAAGATTTTTAATTATTGGGTCTATAAATTCGTGCGGTTTAGTAAGAGATGACGTAACTTGTATTATTCCATTGTTATTATTCCATTGGAACATACGTTGGAAAGCTACTGTCATTGTACGTCATTTCAGTATATGTCATTCATTTGAAGCGTAAACAACAATAATTTTTTTCACTCAAATATGTTTAACTTTGTGCCTGAAAAAGTGTTTTTGCGGGGAGTTCTTTTTTATTACTTTAATATGAAGATCATGCGCTAGCTGAGCGAACGTGCCGAAAGTGGTTTGCACGACTTAAAAGTGGTGATTTTGGATTGGATGACGACGAACGTCCTGGGCAGCTAAAAAAGTTTGAAAATGAAGAACTGGAAGCATTACTCTATGAAGATTGTTGCCAAATACAAGAGCTCGCAAAATCTTTGGGTGTCACTCAAGTAGCCATTTCAAAACGTTTAAAAGCAGCTGGATATATTCAAAAGGAAGGAAATTGGGTTCCACATGAACTCAAGCCGAAAGACGTCTAAAGGCGGTTTTGCATGTCCGAAATGCTGCTGGAACGCCACAAAAGGAAGTCATTTTTGCATCGGATTGTTATTGGCGGTGAAAAATGGATCCATGGAATAATGGACAACCCCAAGCGCAAAAAATCATATGTGAAACCCGGCCAACCAGCCAAATCAACAACAAAACCGAATATCCATGGCGCGAAGGTAATGCTCTGTATTTGGTGGGATCAGATGGGTGAGCTGTGTTATGAGCTACTAAAACCGGGTAAAACCATCACATCGAGCCGAACCATCGCTACCGAACACAATTAATCCGTTTGAAGAGAGCAGTAGCCGAAAAACGCACGGAATATGCGACCAGACACGAGGCAATAATTTTCCATCATGACAACGCTCGGCTCCACGTTGCTATTTCGGTTAAGAACTATTTGGAAAACAGTGGATGGGAAGTCTTACCCTACCCGCCTTATAGCCCAGACATTGCCCTTTCTGACTACCATTTGTTCCGGTCGATACAGAACGCCCTCAAAAATATCAAAAATTGGCTTGATTCATTCTTACCTGCCAAGCTGGCGCAGTTCTTTTGGGATGGGATCCACAAATTGCCAGAAATATGGAAAAAAGTCATAGCTTCAGATGGGCAATACTTTGAATAATACTATTGTACATGTTGTTCTTAAATAAACGTTCAAATTTTGAAAAAAAAAAAAACCGCACGAATTAAATTACATACCCAATATAAATTTGTAAGGTTTTTTTTTTTTTTTGCATAGACTTTTAACTGTGAGCCCCACCTTGCCCTGGGTAAATTTTTTTTTTAATATAGATATTGACTTCTTAGTTATAAACTGTGCAAAAATCGAAAAAGTAGGGCAACCGAATTGCATAACAAAGGGGGAGTTTTTTTTTTAAGATTTAAAAAGCTGTTTCGAAAAATAATGAAATAGTCGAAAAAATACTATCAATATTGAATGTAGTGCACTGAATTTGAAAAAAAAATGAAATGCGCATAAATATTTCCAGGCTTTCTTCAAAGATGAATATAAAAGACCTTTATTGGCTTTTAGTGCGGATTTTGTGAAGACAAAAAAACGCGGCATCCAAGAAATGATATCTTCTCATTCAGAATCCGAAATCTTGTTTGCGGCTGAACAAACCAAGCGACTATTAGGACAAAGATCTATTGCTCGTATCATGAATGAAGTGTGCAGCGAAGGACCTACTCTTGTAACTAATAAAAGAAAGAAAAATCCGGAACAACGCCAATTCACTACTTTAGAAGCATTAGCAAAATATGTTGACTGTAAAATGACAGTTCATTCATACAAGTTGATAAGAAAACAGACAGAAAGAATCGGTCATCATATTTATCCATCCTATCATGACTTAGCAAAAGCCAAGGTAGCAAGCCAGACCAATGAAAACAGTATTGAGGTTACGTAGGTCAGTCAGATAAATTTACAATTCTTAATAGACTTAACAACTAATCGTTTATGCGAAGTTCAGAAGGATGTTTTGGATAGAACTGATTGTACTTCATTGAAATTAATATGGTATGTAAGTGGAGTTGCAATTGCATTTCGGGCCATAGTCAGTACAAGCAGAAGTTTAATCAGACTGACGGCACTGACGAGTATTTGTTTATGGTATCATTTGTCCTCTAACTTTAATTACCAACTACGGCACAGTTCGTTGGAAAAATCGAAGGCTACTGCAGACCAATTAAACAAATAAGCTTGCGCCCAATGAGTGTGCTAATGTATAAACTCAGATTGATTCTCTTATTCCACTACACATTCATCTTACAGAAAAACAAGTTGTGGTAAAATATGAATTTCACTTGACTATGATTGATGGTAAGGTCTGAAACTCTTTGACAGAGACCAAATCAAGTCAACGCTGCTACATTTGTAAGGCTACACCCAAAGAAATGAATTTACTTCATATATTTAGGCAATCAAACCCTAATACTTACGTCTTTGGTATATCTACACTTCATGCCTGGATAAGAACTTTTGAGTGCTTACTTCATATAAGTTATAGATTTAGTTTTAAAACATGGAAAGCTAAAGGAGAAAATAAGGCAGTGCTAGAGAATACAAAACGAAACATACAAACACGTTTTAAAAATGAATTGGGTCTACTAGTAGACATCCCTAAACCCGGATTTGGGACGAAAAATGACGGTAACATAGGTCGCAAATTTTTTAAGGAGCCTGTTAAAAGTACCTCTATAACTGGTATTCACCAAAAATATTGAAAAATATGCTGAAGAAACGCGAGTTTTTTATTTGGATCTGTATCCATGGTATAACATGCCCGTTACGGTTCATAAAATATTGTCATAGCGTAGATATAATAAGACGGTGCTGCCTTCCTATTTGCCAACTTTCAAAAGAAGCTCAGGAGGCCAGAAAAAAGGATTGCCGGAGGTTCAAGGAAAGGCATACGAGAAAAACCAGCCGCATTGCTACTAACAAAGATTTATTTTTCCATTCTACTTAGTACTTCGGATCCATTATTAAATAATTTTAAAGAAGTGCCGAAAAAACCAAAAGCCAATATTTCCGCGGAAGTTATGGCCTTGTTATTTGGCCCTACTGTCCCACCACCTCCTCCGGAATGAATTCATTCTTGAATTCAATTACAGAATCTTTTAAAATCTTCGGATCAGAAGACTCATTCCATAACAAGAGTAATGATAATGAATAAGTTATAAACAATTTATAAAAAATATATAAATAATTAATAAAAAAATATCAATGAAATATATATTTTTTATTTTCTTTTCCTATAAAATAATCACAAAACGTAAATAAAGTATTAAAAACACAAGTTTTTTACTACAATATACTTAACTCATAAAAATAATTTTGTTCACTTAATAGGTACTACGTGGAACACTGTGCGACGGCATGCGCATCGCTTACATTAAGAAACCAAACTGAACCGTTGATAAAAAGTGGACACTGAATGATAATCGTAAAAGATCTGGGCAGTGGTTGGATGCAGATGGAAAACCAAACCACACCCCCAAGCCCGATCTTCACAAAAAAAAAAAAAAAAAGATTATGGTGACAATTTGGTGGACATCGACAGAACCAATCCACTTTTAATTTCTTCAACTAGGAGAAACGATAAACGCTATCAAATATTATGAGGAAATCGACATATTGCATGCCGAATTGGATAAAAAGCAATTAAAAATACACACTGAAGAATTTTGCTTATTAAATAGAAAATTTTCTTGTTCATAAAAGATAAATATTGTGGTTTTATTATTATTTGATATTTCGTATTGGATTTGCTTAATTTTCTGTTGTTATTTAAATGAGGGGCAGAATAGCAAATGGAAAAAGGTTTTCGGAGGAGGAAAAATCAAAAAGCAATGTTAGGAAAATTTCAGTTAGGAAAGTAGCAGACGAAATTAATCAGACGGATTATTTATACTTTTTTGTTATATACTTATTATATTATAATATTATACTTATATATTTTATTGTACTTATTTCAAATTCCTAGTTACAAGTTATAGAAGACTTCATTCCAAATGGACGCTATTTAGACTAGACAGAGCGAAAAAGGGATTGCTTTAAAGACTCAATATACTTCGGTGAAGAGTAGAGCTGGCAATTCCTACTAAAACGAACCACAACTTGTAATCCATAGGGTTGAGGTCCGGACTACCACCTGGCCAATCATCCGGTGATATGAAGTCGGGTAAATTTGAGATTTTTTAGCCATTATTGAATGGTTTTCACCTTGTGGGCTAGAAGAGAATCTTGTTGGAATGTCCAGTGCCTGTTTGCGAACATTGTTCTTCTAAGAAGCTTAATGACGTCTTCCAAAACAGTGATTTGGTAAACTTTCGCCGAAGTCTTGGCTACTTTTTCACAAAAATGGAGGTTGGTAATGCCATTGTAGCTCTCTCCTCCCCATACTATCATTATGCTTAAGTTTTTTCGATGGCAACAATTTTCTCGTCGGTGAACAGAATTTGTCTGTTAATTTTTTTTTAGCAAAACGCCTTAAGAGAGCTTTTGATTTTTGCTTACGTTTTAACTTCTATGCGACTCTAAGCAGTGGTTCAGTACGTCTTTTGTAGGCATTAAGTCCCAAGTCTTCTTTGATGCTGCGACACATAGATTTTTGCGAAATGTCCATTTCACGCGACAAGATCTGCTTTGCCAGTGGTTTGCGTCTGATTCAAGCCTGCACGGCTTTGATGTCTCCCGGAGTCCTAACAGTGCGTGGACGGCCGGATCTTTGATGATCACGTACTCCACCAGTATGATCGAATTATTTAATAGTACGATTAACAAAACAACAAGTTATTCCAAACGGCCGCAAGATCCGATAGATCATAATGACACGATTTTCGATATCATCCCACCCATTCTATGATTGTTAACGACTAAACACAAAAACATAAACACAAAAAAGCATAAAAGCAACGAATTAAATAACGGTTAACATGAAGAGTGCAACTAATACTAATAAGGGTCAAACTAGGAAATCATCGCTGCCGCGGATGAGTATTTTCCAGACCAACAAAAGTAGTATTATACTGAGGGGTTATATACTATAAGTTGTAACACCGCTGGGACAAATGTACAGAGTTGAAAATTGAAATATTGAAATATAAAATTACCAAAACCTAAAAAAGTTGCGTTGTCATTTCTAATCCGGGTATTCATCAAACAGCCCTCGTAGCTCCACAGAAAGCAAAGTTAGTCAACCTAATTTTTTTAGCCGTGGCTCAGATACATAAATTTAAGTAGGATTAGGTTGGATTAAAAAAAAAAAAAATGAGTAAATAAAAATAAAAAATAAAAAAAAATTATAAAAGAACATAAAAAATGGATAACAACTTAAAATAAGGAGAGTAAGTAAAAGAGACGACAGTCAGCTCTAATACTGTTGAGGTCAATAAAGGAAAAAAGCAACCCAAACAAAGACCGCCGCTACCAATAAACGTCTTTTGAATTACGAACTATAACAAGTTACACACAACCTTGAAATCAGTGTTAAACCGACTACAGAATAAGATCCCGCAATAGTGATACATGGGCTTAATCCAGACAATTACTGTTTGCATTAGCAAAAATTAAATGCCAAAAAAATTTAATGGCATACGTACGAAAATAAAGCGGAAAGACCCATACACGTGGTATCTGGACGACCACAAGACGCGCTCACCCCCTTTTTAAGCTAACTTTCGACAAAACCAAAAGCCTAAAAAGGATTTATTTTATTTTTTGGGACTTGTCAAAATTAAACCCCCGCGAAAAAACTCGAGGCTAATTCCCCAATGTACACGTTATCAGGGATTCAGCCATACTCAGGCCTACAGCCTGAAGGAGCCTCGCTGTGCGCCGGAAAACAGCTGACGCGAAAGTTCAGTTCAATCCAGCCAACTATCGAGCCGCGAAGGAGTTACAAAAACAACGGGATCAATCAAAAATTGATGATGTTAAAAACGCAGCTCCAGCAAGTACGAGAAATCATAAAAGCGGTCCAACTGCCTTTAAGAAAGGTAAAGATAGCAAACGCCGTGAAGGCCGCTAAAATCACCAACAACAACAACGTCAAAAATAACACCGCGCAAGTAAAAAATGGAAAAACTTACGCGGAAATAGCGGCGTGAGCAAATACGACCAACTGTGAATCACCTAAGCCTTCCTTAAATGTTTTTTCAGTAATCTTCGAGAGACTAGAAGAACTGACTAAAACAAATAAGGTAATAGTCGAAGAGCTTTTCAGCCTCGAAGCAGATCTGTGTAACTAATCATGACAAAGAAGCTCAATATTCTTGCGTGGAATGCCAACAGCCTACAGAAAAGGCTTGATGAACTAAACATTTTTAGTCAGGAAAAAACAGTTGATATATGTTTAATTTCTGAAACTCACCTGATGACACAATCACAAGTGAAACTAAGAGGTTACCACGACTACCACGCTCATCATCCATCGGGAAACGCAAGAGGCGGGTCATCCCTACTTATAAAGGACGGTGCGTGCTAAAAATAGAAATTACTCTTTAAGTATATCCTCAATCTATTGCCAATCGCGCTGCAAAATAGAAAAACACGAATTCATTGACCTATTTAACTCTCTTGGACCAATCTTTATTATTGGTGGCGACCTTAATGCAAAACACACCTTTTGGGGCTCAAGATGTATTCCACAAAAGGCAAAACTCTCTACAGGGCTGGCATGGAATGCGGTTGTCAAATTTACTCAACAGGCAGACCGACGTAACGGCCCTCGGATTTCACCAAAACATCCGATCTCTTCTCCGATCATTCTCCAATTATCCCTTCATTGTGCGAATCCTTGGTTAAGAAACAAAGCCACCCAGATTCTCCAACAAAAAAACTCACTGGGAAGATTTCCGAATAGAGGTTGTCGAAAATACTGATATAAAAGTACCGCTTAGAACGCCGTATCAACTTGAAAAAGAAGTTGAACGGTTTGTTGAAGTCATACAGCAGGTGACCTGGAATAACACTACACGCGAATCGAACAAAGTTACCAGTATCGGCATAATACTTGGCAAGTGGCATGAAACTTGGGCTCAACAAGATAAAACGTCCTTTAATAGGCTCTGCAACTTGTTGAAAAAATTGATCAAGGACTTCAATAACCAAGGTATTAGTAACTACCTAGAGAGTAGAGTCCACAGCGACAAAAGATACCAATTAATTCATATGGAGAGCCGGTGAGAGTCTTCGAAAGCCTCAAATATACGTGGCGCCAATAAGAAGAAACCAGGATGACTTAGCGAAAGAAGATAAAGAAAAAGCTAACGTTTTTGCAGAAACGTTCAAGCCATTCGACGGGGGAGGGGTTCCAGAGAATGTCAATACCCTAGACGTGACGACGCTTTTCAATAGAAAAGGCTACACTTAGGGAACTTAGATAAGTTATAGACACACGTAAGCCCAATAAAACCCCGGATAAAACTTAATTACGGGAAAGATACTTAAAAAACGGTTTGCATAAGCTGATCTATCTTATAAATAACTGCATACATAAGACTAGAACATGTACCCTATAAGTGAAAAGGTTGCCGAAGTTATTATGGTTTCTAAACCCGGTAAAAAGCTGACTGAAGTCAAGTCATACAGACCAATATCGAAGGTTTTCGAAAGAATCTTACTTCATCATCATATACCGATTATTGACACAAATCGCCTCTTGCCCGATCAACAATTTGGCTTTAGAAGATAACACTCTACTAATCGAGTGCATCGAATAACCGATGTAATTGAACGAACAATCGAATGTAAGCTAGTCTATTCAAGCGCATTCCTTGACGTAAGGTACGAAGGGCCTGAAATATGAACTTCGACAAGTCCTACACGAGTAATTGACTTATATTTTATGTTCATATCTAGATGACCGACTCTTCCGTGTCAGATAAGAAACGAATATTCCAATTTTAAGACAATAAAGGCGGGGGTGCCGCAAGGAAGTTTGCTTGGCTTTGCTTTTTACACGCGATTTACTGCAAACGGACGTTACTGACGATACTGTGATAGCCACATTTGCTGATGACACTGCCATTTTGGCAATAGCTAAAACCGTCGAAGAATCAACTGCTAAGTAATAACGAGCCCTTACACGGATTAATAATTGGAATAAGACTTGGCAAATCGCGCTTAATGAAAACAAGTCTGTAAATGTGAACTTTACTCTCAAGAAAACTGACAATCTACCTATGTTTATCAACGCAGTATAAACTCCTTTAGCGAACCAGAATAAATATCTTTGTATGACACTCGACGCTAAACTAAAATGGAGAGCACATGTTAAGAAAAAACGTGAAGAGCTTGAGATTAAGAATAGACACATGTACTGGCTTCTTGGAAAGTGTTCCAAGCTCAGTAAATCGCTGCTATATAAGCAAGTGCTAAATCCGGTCTGGACATATGGTATACAGCATTGGGGTTGTACCAAAACTATTAACGTTAACAGACTTTCCAAAACAAAGTTTTGTGAGAGTTTGGTAATGCACTTTAGAAACGATGATATCCACAGAGACCTAGGAGTCGAAAATTTCAGAACGAAATTAAAATGTTTGCGCGAAAACACAAAAATCGACTAAAAGGACATACGAACATTTCTGTTCAACAGATCCTTGATGAGACAAACTTATTGCGTCGTCTGAAAAATACTAAACCTCTCAATCTAGCGCGGTGATCAGCAGGGCTTAATTTTTGAAGTACAAAGGAAACTTCAATGGAAAATCGCCTGAATTTAAGAGAAAATCGTCTTGCATTTAAGAGTAAGTAAATAACTTAAATAAAAAATGCATTAAAAACTGGATTGGTACTGGAGGTCCAAAGCGGTCCGCCATCTAGGTACTTACCGCATCCAACATTGCTTGATTTCGGTGATCTAATGGGAACCGATGTTTTTAGTGTGGCCGTTATAATAAAGATTTTGGGGAGGAAACAAAAAAAAAAAAAACATACTTTATATGATTTCATATGTCCTTATCGATTTATGATTACAATTAAGCATTCAACAATGTAAATTATATGCCAAAAATATTTGCGCACTTGCTAATAACCAATGGCTAACTTTGGCGCTATTAAAGTGGCTAGAAATTTATATAGTTTAAAATAAATCTTGGTGGACGTTCACAAGTATGGCTAGAAAATTTTTCAACTGAAATACCTATTAATAATGGTACGACACTGAGATCTACTCCGTATATTGGAAGTTACTTTGTTTTTAGATATATATGCGGATAGATGTCATAAATTCAGTGTTATATATTGAATATAAGAATATTAGCGAAGTATACCACATAACAATGTCTAGGTAGTCTTGAAGAACTTACTTCCCTTACTTCCGAAGTGTTTTATTTTTTGATGCCTACACTAATTTTTTTCTTGTTTATCCTAAAATACTTGGAAATGAATTTAAGCTTATTTGGATCACAGTAACCCGCGCCGTTTTACATCGAAACATGTTCATACAAATTACATGAACAAACTGGCGCGTACTTGCTTTGTTAATTCACACGTATGTTTTATTTTTCGAAGATGACTAGTTAGTGGAATTACGAAGTGCTACAAAAATATATATATACAGGATGACTGACTCGAACTGTAACCAACTTCAGACTGCTATAATTTCCAAACCGTTCATTACTGTGAGCTCAAATTTTTGAAAACATGACAGATAATTTAATTATTTACAAGCCTTTTAAACGATTTTCGTCTCAGTTGTGTTAAAAAAATTTTATCCGCGATGGAATTCAAACGTGATAGTGTGATTGCTTTATATTTTGCTCGAAAACCACAAGTAGGAGGGCTAGAGCCCTCCAGCACCTCAACGTGAATAAATCATTTGTGTCTCGAACCATAGCTCGTTACCGTGATACTGGCAGCGTTGCAAAACGCCATGGAGGTGATCATAAAAAAACAGCAGCATCGGCAGAAATGGTTCAGAAAGTGAAGGCTCGAATTGAGCGAAATCCTCGAAGTGGAAGAAAGATGGCTCGTGAGCTCAACATATCGTTGGAACGGATGCAACACATACTGAAAAATGAGCTTGGGCTCAAGCCATTGAAGTTCCTAAAAACATCCGATCTTACACCGCAACAGAAAAAAGTTAGACGAAAGAGCGAAGATGTCGATACGCTTGCACGAAAGTGGTGATTTGCCGAATTTTTTTTTTTTTTCCGATGATTCGCCATTTGTTATAGAGCAATATGTTAACAAACAAAATGACCGAGTTTACTTGCCAGAGAGGTCCTTCGAAAATTTACACCTTCGGACGGCCACCAGAAAGCAGGCAGCACCGACGGTGATGGTTTGGGCCGCCATAACCGCCTATGGTCGCTCTCCGCTCGTATTTTTGGACCGTGGCGTCAAAATTAATGCGATCGTATACCGTTAATCTTAGAGACTGTATTGAAGCCTTGGGCAAACAATCATTTCGGTCGGAGACCGGCACCGTCTCACAAAGCGCTCGTCAACCAAGATTGGTTAAAAAACAATGTTCCACACTTCATTTCTTCGACACAATGGATTGCAAATTCTCCGGATGCAAATCCGTTGGATTTCTCTGCCCGGTGTATTTTGAAGGCGAAGGTTGGCACTAAAAAATACCAAAGTTTGGACCGGAAATGGGCCAAAATACCACAGAGCCACTTGCGTGCAGCGTGCGATGCTTTCTTCGGCCGTCTCAAGGCCATTATTCGCGCCAAAGGTGGACATATTGAAAACTACAGATACAATTTGAAAATTGATGTATTTTCCAACATTTTTTGCTTTGACACAATAAAATTTATCAAAAAATAAAAAAATTATAGCATTTTAAAAAGTTGCAATTCGAAAATATATTCTTAGTAGTAGAGGTACACCACCAAATAACGGCTATAAAATTGCCACAGAATTAACAAGTTCTCGAGGTTTTTTTTTTTTTTTTTTAATTTTTCAGGTACAATTATCTATAATTTTTTTTTTAAAAGTGCTAATTAATTTTTAGCTCAATAGTTTTACCAAATTTTTACTACTTTGCAATAGTTTTCATATGCGCAACAATTAAATAAAAAACAGATAACAGATAAGGGTTGAGCCAACAGATGTTGTGAATGTTGGCTGTCAATCACTTTCATTTACTAAATTCAATGCGATTGATCTTTTTAACAAATGTCATACAATTTTTGGAAATTTTATTCATGGAGCCATTTACCAATCAACATTTTCGGTCAACATAATCGCCTAAGTGAGTCCAGAATTCGCGCAATAGTGCAGACGTTTGAAGAAACTGGTTCGGTATCGGGTCAAACTTAATATCAGCATGCTCGGGTAGCAGGTACACGCCAAAACTAAACCACTGGGAGCGAAAGTGTTCAAAAACAGCCAGGCACCTCAATTCATTGCCGAAGTCAACAATTGGGCCTCACTTAGGCACTTTACGCCGAATTTTATATGTTGATTAATTTGCACGCCTGTAAAGTCAAAATTGAACAATCTACAATCTACGACGTCGCCGTTTTGTTACCTGGATATTGCATCGCCAAGACAATTTGTTGTCGAATTTGATCTTTTCCGATGAAGCCCATTTTTGGATGGATGGGTATGTAAATAAACAAAATTGTCGTTTCAGGGGACTGGAAAACCCATACGAAATTCAAGAAAAACTCCTGCATCCCAAAAAAGTCACTGTATGGTGCGGATTATAGGTTGGCGACTTCATTGGCCCTTACTTCTTCGAAGATGGGTCTGGAGAGACAGTTCCATTGATTGGAGAACGTTGTCGCAACATGTTACCAGATATATATTTTCTTTTTTTTCCAAAAATTAATGAATTTGGTCTGGACGATTTTTGGTTTCAACAGCCATCAATCAATCAATTTATTTGGGTTGGAATAAATTGGGAGTAAGGTTTATGCCAATAACTCAGCGGCAATTCAGGATCTCAAACATAACATCCAAACTAAAGGGACGTCCATTATCCCACCTAATCTTCAAAAAGTCATCGATAACTTTGACCTTCGGATGGTCGCCTGCAACAGAAGCCGTTGTGGCCACATGAATGATGTTATGTTCCATTCATAATTTGCATTCTGCAATCATTTCACAATATACCTATATGTGTTTAATTTAATGAAAACTTCCTGTTGTTGTCTTACCCTTTATTATTGTTAACTGATGTTGAAAGCATTACTATCTGTGTTTAATTTAAATCATAATCACTTTCCCTGTTATCTACAGAATTTCATATACATTGCAGTAATTCAACTTTATAATTTAGAACAGGAACAAATTTTTAACTCTAGAGGTTTAATCAAAATAGCACACAAAACTTATAATGTATGAATGATAATATTCTTAAATTCGCAATCTATCAACAAATATTCATCAAACTCTCAGTAACTCAAATAACTCTCAATAATTCGTATAATTAAAAATTAATATAACATGAATTGAATGAATGATATAACAGCTACTCGTATTTATACATTTTAGGTAGTAAATTCATCAGTAAATCTATACTCGTATACGTCAGAAAATTCAAAGCTCTTGACTGTATTTGTATTTCGGAGATGTTGTACTACTTAAACCATAGAATTCGCAATTAGTGAAATTTTGAAATTGTCCCAAATATCTTTTGGAATTTCGAATTAATGCCGATATTCTTTCAATAAGAAGTATATAATTTATGTCGCTGGATAGGTGAAAGTTTTTTTTTTTTATTTGCAGTCTTGAAAACCTAGAGATATTAAGGTAAAGGTAAAAATATCAATATAATTTGAAAATAGTTAAAAATTACGTAAAAAAAATCTCAATTTCGAAATGAATTATCATGCATCATCCATGAACGGCTGTTCATAATTTAAAAACAGTATTGAAAATGCACCCCAAAGTACTTTTTAAAAGTAGTTTTTTTTTTTTTTTTTTTTTTTTTTTTTTTTTTTTTTTTTTTTTTTTTTTTTTTTTTTTTTTTGTAAATTGCATTAAATAATGGCTTCATTTTATTCGAATATAAATATGTACCCAACCAATTACGTATTTACGTACACGAACGAAAATTACCTAATATTACAGGTTGGATTGCGTTAATCAGCTTTCTTTATAAACTAATTCTAAACATAAAAAAAAACGAAAATAATAAAGAAGGCATGTACTTACATTTGACATAAAAAGTGGCAAAGAGTTGCATCTTCTTAACACCTCTAGATTGTGTAAATTAGATGGAGGTACAACTCCCGGGACCGCGCAATTTTTCTCCAAAGATGTGGCATTAGTAATTCCCGAAAATTCCTTTGTGTGCAAAACCACGTCTTTATTCTTGATCATCTTCTCAAAGTCTCTAATAATGTTAAAGAGATATTTGGTCAATATAAATCCCAAGTAAACTACATAAAATGTGGTTACATATACTTTTCATATTAATACATATGTATGTATGTATATTAGCTTTTTGGAAAAACAATATACCACCTTAAAGTTTTAGACAAAATTTTGCAAAAGGCAAGACGATATATGTACAATAAATGCTTTAACTTTTTAAAGTTTTGTATCAATTTATTCAAAAAAATTTAAAGGGTGAAGATAATTAATGGAGGGTATGAACACTTTCTAACGCTTGGAAAATTTAAGCAAAATATGAACTTGGCCACAAAACAATTGCAACACGAACACATTACGATTCACTTGACTGATCATTGTTAAAATAATTTGTTTTGGACATTTACATAAATCTTTTGAATTGGATTCTGTTCAGATAATTTTTCTTTTTAAAGAAAATTTAAAGATACTTATAATAAAAAAAAAAAAAAATCGAAACCAACTAAAATATTTTCATTAAATAAATTGACGTTTTAATTGGTTGGGTTCAGTCTAATATAGTGAATTAGACCAGATGCACATGGATTGATTAAAATTACAGCTCTTGCTCTTGATACAAGCAAATTTCAACGCAAATGGTGGCATCTAGAGAAGGATTTATTCAAGGAGTGTTCATTGTTATAAGTTTTTATAGAAATATTTTGAATATTTTTTTACTATTACAAATTAATAAATCTTTATAATTTTTATTCCATATATTTGAAATATTTTTATATTGCATTTGTACTTGATCGTTTCAAAGAACATTACTCCTACTGTGCAATATTCTGAGGAACCGTAACGCCACGGTAGATGATTAAAATGCTTTCCCTTATGACAAAAGATATCGCGTCGTAGTATTACTATTACGGTAGTACTAAAATAAAATGATGCAATTCAAGAGCGAAGTAAAAGCCGGCACGATGAAGTTATCCTCATTGCAGAAAGAAACAAAATAAGGAGAAAACCGGTGGTGATAGGGATTTGGTTAACACACCTCCAATGGAGACAGAAGCCTGCGGCCTCTAGAACATCACTCAAATCTTTCTAGCAAAAGCGACTTTGTAGAAGTATTGTTCGGTGAAAAATAGTGGATAGCAACATTTGACATTAGTGTCACTTTGATCAGGCATTTTAAGCGCGAAATCCGGCTTTAGGATGCTAGCAGCCACAATTTGCGTCTGAGTGAGAATAATAATATTTACTTAACCCTAGAACGGTACTTCTTCGTACTTTGTAAGTAAGTAATAATTTTATTTATTTCACCATTTTTTAAGGCTCATGCATAAATAAGCATGAGTTCGTAACAATTACGAAGTTGTACTGTAACAGTAAAAAAGTAGGTAGTACCGTTTTAGGGTTAATGTGATGAAGCAACAAAAAAAAAAAAAAAAAAAAAATGGATAAAACACATTAGTTGTTCTTGCCTTTTGACAGCGCCTTTGTCATGATATCGGCTGCCATCTATTATGTCTAGGGGATACATAGAAATTCTACTGTTCTTTTTAATTTTCTGAAACCATGTTATTTATTATTTTGTATAATATAACGTGAAGTATAGGATGATCCATCGTGAGGTTTGATTTATAATGTAAAATAAAATACATTAATTTGAAAACTAACCTAAAATTTTTATTATCGCTTAAAAGAACAATTCATGGCATCTACTTTTTAAAAATGAAATCATGCAAATGTTGGCCACGACTACTTCTGAGGTGGTCCATTTGGTATCTTGCGGATAACACGAATAATGTTGGCTTCCAAAGCGTCAATATTATCTTTCTTATTCCTGAAGAGCTGAGAAAATGGTCCAAAAGTCAAATTAAAGGCCAATTTAACGTATCAAAACGTGAAATTAAGTGATCACCATAATGATTTCTCAACAAGTCCATTGATTCACGCGCTGTATGGCTCGTAGCGCCGTCTTGTTGAAAACAGAGCTCACCGAGACCATGTGCTTGAATTTCAGGAAGCACATAGTCCGTTAACATGGCGCAATAACGGTTACATTGACGGTAACATTCTGATTTGCCTCATTTTTGAAGATATATAGACCAATGATTCCACCAGCCCATAAACCACGAAATACCGTTGTTATTAATGGATGTAATGATAGCTCTTGGTACTCTTTTGGATGTTCATCAGCCCAAATACGGCAATTTTGTTTATCAATGTATCTATTGGGCCAGAAATGGGCTTCATCACTGAACAAAATTTCACGATAAGACACCGGATTTACATTGAGTTTTTCCAGAGCCCATTCACTGAAAATATGATGCAAATTCCAGTCGCTTGGCTTTAATTCTTGCACAAGTTGAATTTTGTACGCTTTTAGGCCGAGATCCTCACGTAAAATATGCCAAGTTGTCGAATACGCCAAGCCAAGATGCCGAGACGACGAATAGATTCGTGACGGTCTTCGTGTATACTTTCAGCTACAGCTGCTATAGTCTCTTCACTGCCTGCTGGATGTGGTCTAACCGGACGAGTATCATCCACTAATATAAACTGGGACTCAAATTTGCGATGGTATCGGCAATAGTGGTTTCAGTAGGTTCGTCGAATCGCACGAAAAACATTTCTCACTGAACGCTGATTTTCGTAATACAGCTGAACAATTTGGAGACACTGTTGTGGTGTGAGTCTTTCCATGATGAGTTGTCAAACGATATTGAAGAAAAATGACAAAGGAATCACCCGTGATCTGTCAAAAGATCTTATTGAAAGTGAAACCTCACGATGAATCACCCTATATTTTACATCTGTGATACATATTCAAATCTTCCATCTTTAGTAGAGACAATACGAGGTGTGTTCAAAAATTAAGATGACTCGTGGGCAACGTACCTTCAATTATCGATTTTTTTTTTTTTTGCTATGTTCGTACCTTGTCCCGAACATATGTTCACAGTTTCAACTATGTATAGTTGGCTTAGTTTATTTTTGACGGAAAGAAAGGCTCGACATATTTTTGTGTGCTCGGATATTTTAAATTATTATAAAAAATGGAGCAAAGAATTTGCATCAAATTTTGTGTAATAAACGGAATTAGGTGCTCTAAAACACTTGAAATGTTGGCACGCAATAAGGTGAGTCTGTTTTTAGTAAAAAAGAAATGTTCACAAGTGGTACATAAGCTCTTCTAATATGGTCGGAAAGATGTAAATGACAAACCTCGCTCTGGACGGCTCAGCATATGATCAAAAAATGATAACATCAAAGCTTTGAAGCAAATTGTGTTGGAAAATCTTCGAAGTTGCTGAAGATGTTGGCATATTGGTCAGCTTGTGTCATGGAACATTAATTTTCATGAATAAATAAATATTGTTTTTATAAAATATATGAAGTCACCTTACCTTTAGAACATACCTTGTATACAGGGTGAGTTTTTTAACTTGAGACATCCAAATTACTCGAAAAATACCCGATATTGCGAAAAATGTTTCAGACAAAAGTCACAAGGTTCTGAAGGGGACATAAGATGGTAACTACGAGTTTGACCTTGAGCCCCATGTTTAAGGACAACGAAGGTCACTTTTGATTTTTATAGGGAACCCCTATTTTTTGACAGATTCGTAATCTGCGTGAAAAATTACAATTCTTTTACATGACACTTTTTTCAAAAATGCGTTCTTTCCCCGTCAGAGGGCGCCATAAAACTTAAGACATCAAAATACTCGAAAAGTTCGAAATATCGCGAAAAATGTTTCAGACAAAAGTCACAAGGTTCGGGAAATAAGATGGTGACCACGAGTTTAACCTTGAGACCCATTTTCAAGGTCAAACAAAGATCACTTTTGATTTTTTAAATGATAATTACTGATTTTCATTGCTCAGTAGTATTCCTCAATGGGGCACACGACTTTGTTTTAAAGGTCTTATTCATTCAGTGCTAGATACCACTGCACTATCACGCCTAAATCATTAATCGGTTTTCAACGTTGTTAGGGTGTTAGAAGGCCGAGATTTGTTTTGAGGAAGTCATTATTGCCTCGAGTGAAGTTAAAACTCAAAGAAATCTCAGATACAGACAAATTGTACCAAACCTATCTGAGAGTGTATGATGTCCACTCTGCCCTTTTTTTCTACTTGAACGGAACTGTACTTCATTTAGAAGTTCGATATTTGTTTTGAGGAACTGATTACAGTACCGTTTTCCAGATTAATAATGCAGACTATTTTAATTCAAGAGAAAATTGAAATGATATTGATTTATGGAGAAAGTGGAAGGAACATCGATGGTGCTGTTGCTCTTTACGCCCAACGTCCCCCAGACCAGATACGATCGCGCTTCCTTTTATCGGGTCATCCAACAATTCACCGATGAAGGAAGTGTGCAACCAAAGAAAAGGAATCGGTAAGATAGGGTGGCTGTTGAGGACAATGAAAAAGCAGTGTTAGCTGCCGTTGCACACGATCCTCACATTATCATTTGCCAAATAAATCGTGAATCAGGAATTTCTCAAACGACTGTCTGTAAGATATTACATCACCATAAATACCATCCTTATCATGTTTCAATGCATCAAGAACTTTCTAGTAAGGATTTTCGCAACCGGGTTTCCTTTTGTCAATGGGCACTTCAGCAAATTGAACGAGATCCCCTTTTGTTCGCCAAGGTGTTATTCTCTGATGAGTCGACTTTCAGCGATCACGATACGGTCAATCGACATAATATGCATTACTGGGCTACCAAAAACTGATTTTGGTTGCGACAAGTTGAACTCCAGCACCCTTGGAATGTTAATGTTTGGGCGGGAATTATTGGGGATAAATTAATAGGTCCATATTTTATTGAAGGCAACTTGAATGTCGAAAAGTATGCAAACTTCCTGCGGGACCATCTTCCAGTATTACTAGAAGAACTGCAATTGGAGTTGCGACAAACGACGTGGTTTCAACATGATGGTTGTCCAGCCCATTATTCCTAAGTAGTCCAGGGCATATTAAACAATATTTACCATCAACGATGGATCGGACGAGGGGGTCTGAGGCAACGGCCTGCTAGATCTCGTAATCTTACGTCACATGATTTCTTCTTGTGTTGCTACTTAAAAAGTGAGGCTTACAGAAAAAAGCCAACAACACATGAGGACATGAAAAGACGAATAACTGAAACTTGCCGGAAGATTATGTCAGAAATAATTCTCAGTTCTGTTGGTTCATTTAGAGCGCGGATAGACAAGTGTATGTGAATGGTCACATTTTCGAGCATTTGTTGAAATAGTCTCGGGAAATAAACGTCGAAGTGGGAAGAATTCATTGAATCAACAGTGGGAGGAAAGGGGACCCACGTCCACGTCGTTGTTTCTGGGTTATGCTAAACGCAGTATGTAAAAACAAATGACAAGCCTACGAGCAATACGACTGAGCAATGTAAATCAGGAATTATCATTTGAAAAATCAAAAGTGACCTTCGTTTGACCTTGAAAATGGGTCTCAAGGTCAAACTCGTATTCACCATCTTATGTCCCCTTCAGAATCTTGTGACTTTTGTCTGAAACATTTTTCGCGATATTTCGTATTTTTCGAGTAATTTGGATGTCTCAAGTTTAAAAACTCACCCGGTATATACACAATTTTAAGACTTATGCCCCTATTCTGATGGTAATGTGGTCAGAATTCACGAATGCTTGGCGTTTTCGACAATTGGAATCTGATGATAGTCCGACATCAATGAAGCGTTGAAAAGTACACGTAACTCGAGAATTTCGTCACTTCTTCTTCGACCACTGGCATACAAAAAGGATTCGGTACGGTTATTGAATTGAGTTCACGAAAATCTACGCAAAAACTATAGCTACCATCCAATTTTTTTACCAAAGCTATTGGCGACGCGTACGGAGAACTACTTTCGGCAATAATGTTGCTTCGTAGCATTTCATCGACAATCTCACGCATTTTACCACGTTTAGCAAACGGTATTCGATACGGCTTTTTATTGATAATAACGTTTTATTTTAGAACAAAGTCTACCGTTATTACTGCAGATTTCCCGAGTTCTAAAAGCGATTCTGCAAAACAGTCGTTGTATTCGTTTAACATATCTTAAAGTTCTTCTTTTTCGGCAACCGATATGTTTTCGTTTACTTGCATCTTTTCTTTACGTTTTCTATACGACAGTCGGATCCTTCGATAATAACGCACTACACAGCACTACACAAAATATTTTGACTGATCAGAACATCCTCTGGTATGAGTTCGTCTTTCAAAACCACAAATTCTGCGTTAACTGTTTCATCGTCGATTTTCGACTGTACGCCATTTCGATTCGCATTCCAACTGCCCACCCGCATATCCATTCAATTTGACCTTTTCGAGTGGACGTTTTAAGATATTTCCAACAGCTTTTTCCGAAATTGAAGAACATTCACTTCCCAGGTCAATGAAGCAATTGTACGTATACCTATTTATCATCCCTCGTTTGAAAATTCCTTTCGGACTGTTTACGTTTTCAATTTTACGAACATTCGCGTAAACGGTGACGATGTACAATTTTCGGATCGATGTCCTGATCTGTTACACGTAGTACAGCGTTCCTTGCGTTGCGGTTTTGTGCAATTAATTGATATATGACCGTGTTCAAAACAGTTAAAGCAGTTCGGATTCGAATTTTGATTTAGATTTGGGCTGTTACGTCGGTTGTTTACCTGGCACAACTTTCTTCGATCCAGTAACATTATTGGCGACAAATCTTTTCACTATCTGGAGAATTTCGTTCGTTGTTGTAATGTCCAAATCCAAAATCACGTTTTGGAGGTCCGTGTACCTCATTCCGCGCAAAACATACCGAATGATGGCCTTTTTGGGATAGCGCACCTTTTCTATCTTTCGCGAGCATGCGATAAAAATACTCTTCGACGGTTTCAGTATTTTTCCGGAATGTCTGCATCATCTGCATGTGTACGTCAGCTTCATTTTCCATCGATGGAAAATCCTTTTGCAATTTGGCTGTAAATTCCGACCATAAAACAAAGACCGTAGACATTGAGTCAACCCATAACTTAGCGTAACCTTTCAATTTCGTTTGAACCGCTTAAACAGTTTGGAACTCCGACCATTCATATGAAGCTTTTAACTTATTAACGCGGTCAACATTCTCGTTCCCCGGATCGTAATCTGGAAGCACCGACATTATTTCACGCATATCCATGCTTGTAGCTCGTGACGTTTCGCTTGGAATTCCTTCCGATCCAAGATCCGACTTGGTGCCGTCTGTCGGGAGACAGTGTTCCCGCAACAGTTGCTTTGATTCGTCGTTATTCCATTTTTTTAGTGTATCTTCTATTCTTATACGAGTAAGTGGACGCAAAAGATCGATAGACAAAGGATACCAATAACAACAACACCCAGTTTCCACGTGACATCGTGACACGACGTGTACATATATATGTATACGGACGAAAAAGATCGACAGACAACGGCTGCTTAACACAAAAAAAAAAGAAACCGAATTCGATGTGCTTACAGGATACAACGTGTATTCCTTTTGTTTTTATTTTGTTTTCTTTTTGTCTGCTTTCTACGTCGCACTTGCGCATACAACTAATTCTACAAACACACACATTTTTGCGCGGCTGCACCCTTTTTTTTTGTTTCCCTGCTTTTTCGTGATTGTTCGGTTATTGTTTTTCGACACTAATAAAGCGTCGGCTGTTAGCAAAGAACTGCCGAAGAAGGAATAATACCGGCGAAGGAAAAGTTCATCGGGAAAGAATGACCATCGGTTGTTCTTCGTAATCCCTATGGGAGAGTCGGTGGCAGGTAGTGACCGGACTTTACGAATTTATCTCATGACATAATGAGTGCGGAGTTCTTCGTCGGTTGATGAATGGGGCTGATTTGGCGGTCAAGCAGATTTATTCTCCTTATGGTTTGGACCACCTATTTAGAATGACTCACGCTTCTCCTGCTTCAAGCTCGTGCCAAAGTCCGCTGGGCTAAGAGTACTCCATTCAATTACCTCACTACCTTCTTATATTTAATTTACTCTATGCGCCACATAAGGCTTGTAACGTCTGTGATCCAACGCTATCCAAGAAAGCACCGTGTTTGAATCGTTCAACATTACCATCTTGGTCGGCTTTACAATATGTCTCAACAGTATCATTGGACCGAAGTCGTGCTGCTAAAACAGCTGATTGCAACTCTAAGCGTGGAATGGATGTTAATTTAAGTGGCGCGCACTTTGTTTTACCCGCTGCAAAAGCCAATTTGTCCATATTTTCATAAATAGAAATTCTCCAGTAGGCAACGGAGGCATAAGCTGTTTCGCTAGCGTCGGCAAATACGTATCTCATCGAGAATCTCAGCTAAAGTTGCACTATAGCAGCGAGGAACGTTTATGGTTTTCACCTCATTTAACTTGTGCAACCAATCCACCCATAAGTTATTGGCTTCATACGTGATGCTTGCATCCCGCTCAACTTGAGCACGTCAGATTATCTGCAAAATTACTTTAGCAATCAAAGTGAACTCCGCTGCCAACCCAAAGGGGTCAAAAACTAAAATTGTTTTACTAAGGTTTTCACGCTTCGTTGATTTCCTTTCGCCCTTCAACAGTACAGGATAAATTTTACCAAAACCCATTACAAATCAAAGAACGTCTTTCAAATACATACACAATACCTTTTGGAAACTTGCAGTATCACCTTTTTCAAGATTAAAAATATAAACCCCCTCTTAACCATCCTGAAACCTTCGAATTCGATATGAATTTCTTCAACTCAAAACCGCCCTGTTTGTGAATCCACACTACTTTCTCAAAAGAAAACCAGAAGTAAAATTTTGTTTCTGAAAAAAATGAGAAGAAATGGTTTACGTCACTTTACTTCTCCGCAGCACAGAGAAAAGCCCAAACGAAAATGCTATTAACGGATATAAAACAATGCTTCCAAATCATATTTTATTAGGTAATGCTGTCAGGCTGGCGCCTATAACTTCATAGCCACTGTACTTTAGTTGTAATTGTAATTGGTCGATTTGACATGGTACTGTTTATTTTAATCATTTTTGGCATGATATGATGATAATTGATTTATATTAAAACAATATTAAAAACAATGAAAGTTTTTTTCACAAAGTGAAATAAAGCAGATCGCTAATATTCAGCCTTACTTCATTTTTACAAAGCGAAATAGAGCAGAATTTCGGAATTTGGAACTCCAAAATGCAGCGTTATTACGCTCGGCGTAATTGCACGGCACCTAGAATGATTTGAACTATTAAAGTTGGCCTTATTTCATTAAATTAAAGAGAAATCCGGCCAACTTAGCTTTATTTTTCAAAATAAGTCGGCGTTATTTCACTTTGCTAAAGAGAAATAAAGCCAACTTTCAAAAATTGGACTTATATCACTTGGCCTTTTTCCACGGCACCACATTAAACAACAAATTTTTTCAAAACAAATTAAATTTGTTCACCAACCGGTAGATGAATTGCCAATTAACGTTACATGTACCCGTAATTATATCTGAGCTATCAAGTTTTTATAATAAACTAAAAAAAACCCATCTATTGCACTTTTTAATAGAGCAGAATACTATAGAATATACTATAAAACTCGTGCTATTACACGTTGACTCTTTTCTGTGCCTCCATTTTTTTTTTCCTTTGGCTGTGAAGATGGGTTGCTAAGCAAACATTTTAATTTATCCTTTAAGCAATCAATTTCTTCCGCTATTTTCGCCAAATTTTTTTAATAGAGAACGAAAAGATATGAAGCGATATGGAAAAATTGCGATCAAGGAGAAAGAAAAACGTCAAAAAGGAACCATCAAAATTCTATCCACGACTCACAGGGTTGCTGCTTTGCTATCTCATTTTCTCTCTCTTTTGCACTTCTGGAATTTCAGCTATCCACACAATTTTCCATATTCCGGAAACTTTCAATATCAACTGTGAAAGAGCTTCTATTAATTTTCCATTATGGTGCTTTGTCCTACTTACGCAGAGGATTATATAGCCACACCAGGTCTCCATGGTTGACCGGAAGATTTTTTGCTTTGACGTCGTTTCTAGTTTTCATGTGGTTGGTGGCTAGTTTTATATTTATTCGAGTGTTTTCCCACATTTTCCCGATCCTGTAACCTTTGGCTCCGTAGGTGTGGATAAAAATTTCACTGCGCTTGGCAACCGAACTGTTTGGCAAAATACAATAGAATCTCGGATGTTGTATGTCCTACTGAACTATAGACGGCGATTCAGTAGACCGATGAAAACAGAGGTATAAGACGACCACAGTCCCGCTGGCAGTTGGGTATGACCTTAGACAGACGTTCATTCAAGTTCCACTTAAATCGCCTGGTCATTCCGTTCTCTTTCAATAGTTATATTGACGTATTGTAATTCCTGGAAGACATAAGATGATTCAAAGTTCCTTCTGCTCAGCTCAGCAGTTGTTGACAATTTATTCTGTTACGGTCTTAGTCACTTGATTTGGGATTGTGAAAAATTCCGGCCACTGAGTGAAATAATACATTGGGAATTGAGAAAAGGGCCAGCGATGTTATATTCGTTCGAATGCTGCTCTGATATTTTATTGTTACATTCCTCCCTCTGGCTTAACTTTGGTGGGTCTGGTAGAAACACACTCTTTGCATCAACTTTCGACATTCTGCTTTGCGCTCAGCCAATAGAATCGTACCTTCTTCAACGGCTTGTTAATTCCAAAGTGATCTACTGGGGTTCTGTAATATAATTCGAGATGGTGTTCCATCTGCATATTCCCAATTTCTCTTCAGCAAACTAACTTATAAACACAGTTTCACTGTGTCCAATACCCTTGTCCATAATATTTCAAAGTATGGTTGCGGTTCTTGGTCTTTCTTCTTGTTATTTTCCATGTTAATATTGGTTTGATTTTTTCTTTGCTCCAAAATTCTACTGGCTCAGCCCCAAATGTTTGCAATGTTCCTACAGTTATTATGTGTTCTGTTAATTTTCTGTGTTAATGTCCATATTTTATTGAAGGCAACTTGAATGGCGAAAAGTATGCAAACTTCTTGCGGGACCATCTTCCAGTATTACTAGAAGAGCTGCAATTGGAGTTGTGACAAACGACGTGCTTTCAACATAATGGTTGTCCAGTCCATTATTCCTAAGTAGTCCAGGGCATATTAAACAATATCCATCAACGATGGATCGGACGAGGGGGTCTGAGGCAACGGCCTGCTAGATCACGTGATCTTACGTCACTTGATTTCTTCTTGTGTTGCTACTTAAAAAGTGAGGTTTACAGAAAAAAGCCAACAACACATGAGGACATGAAAAGACGAATAACTGAAACTTGCCGGAAGATTATGTCAGAAATAATTCTCAGTTCTGTTGGTTCATTTAGAGCGCGGATAGACAAGTGTATGTGAATGGTCACATTTTCGAGCATTTGTTGAAATAGTCTCGGGAAATAAACGTCGAAGTGGGAAGAATTCAATGAATCAACAGTGGGAGGAAAGGGGACCCTCTCTAATTAATCACCCCGAAGGAAACAAAATACTGCTACGTCCACGTCGTTGTTTCTGGGTTATGCTAAACGCAGTATGTAAAAACAAATGACAAGCCTACGAGCAATACGACTGAGCAATGTAAATCAGGAATTATCATTTGAAAAATCAAAAGTGACCTTCGTTTGACCTTGAAAATGGGTCTCAAGGTCAAACTCGTTTTCACCATCTTATGTCCCCTTCAGAATCTTGTGACTCTTGTCTGAAACATTTTTCGCGATATTTCGTATTTTTCGAGTAATTTGGATGTCTCAAGTTTAAAAACTCACCCGGTATATACACAATTTTAAGACTTATGCCCCTATTCTGATGGTAATGTGGTCAGAATTCACGAATGCTTGGCGTTTTCGACAATTGGAATCTGATGATAGTCCGACATCAATGAAGCGTTGAAAAGTACACGTAACTCGAGAATTTCGTCACTTCTTCTTCGACCACTGGCATACAAAAAGGATTCGGTACGGTTATTGAATTGAGTTCACGAAAATCTACGCAAAAACTATAGCTACCATCCAATTTTTTTACCAAAGCTATTGGCGACGCGTACGGAGAACTACTTTCGGCAATAATGTTGCTTCGAAGCATTTCATCGACAATCTCACGCATTTTACCACGTTTAGCAAACGGTATTCGATACGGCTTTTTATTGATAATAACGTTTTATTTTAGAACAAAGTCTACCGTTATTACTGCAGATTTCCCGAGTTCTGAAAGCGATTCTGCAAAACAGTCGTTGTATTCGTTTAACATATCTTAAAGTTCTTCTTTTTCGGCAACCGATATGTTTTCGTTTACTTGCATCTTTTCTTTACGGTTTCTATACGACAGTCGGATCCTTCGATAATAACGCACTACACAGCACTACACAAAATATTTTGACTGATCAGAACATCCTCTGGTATGAGTTCGTCTTTCAAAACCACAAATTCTGCGTTAACTGTTTCATCGTCGATTTTCGACTGTACGCCATTTCGATTCGCATTCCAACTGCCCACCCGCATATCCATTCAATTTGACCTTTTCGCGTGGACGTTTTAAAATATTTGCAACAGCTTTTTCCGAAATTGAAGAACATTCACTTCCCGGATCAATGATCAATTGAACGTATACCTATTTATCATCCCTCGTTTGAAAATTCCTTTCGGACCGTTTACGTTTTTAATTTTACGAACATTCACGTAAACGGTGATGATGTACAATTTTCGGATCGATGTCCTGATCTGTTACACGTAGTACAGCGTTCCTTGCGTTGCGGTTTTGTGCAATTAATTGATATATGACCGTGTTCAAAACAGTTAAAGCAGTTCGGATTCGAATTTTGATTTAGATTTGGTCTGTTACGTCGATTGTTTACCAGGCACAACTTTCTTCGATCCAGTAACATTATTGGCGACAAATCTTTTCACTATCTGGAGAATTTCGTTCGTTGTTGTAATGTCCAAATCCAAAATCGCGTTTTGGAGGTCCGTGTACCTCATTCCGCGCAAAACATACCGAATGATGGCCTTTTTGGGATAGCGCACCTTTTCTATCTTTCGCGAGCATGCGATAAAAATACTCTTCGACGGTTTCAGTATTTTTTCGGAATGTCTGCATCATCTGCATGTGTACGTCAGCTTCATTTTCCATCGATGGAAAATCCTTTTGCAATTTGGCTGTAAATTCCGACCATAAAACAAAGACCGTAGACATTGAGTCAACCCATAACTTAGCGTAACCTTTCAATTTCGTTTGAACCGCTTAAACAGTTTGGAACTCCGACCATTCATATGAAGCTTTTAACTTATTAACGCGGTCAACATTCTCGTTCCCCGGATCACAATCTGGAAGCACCGACATTATTTCACGCATATCCATGCTTGTAGCTCGTGACGTTTCGCTTGGAATTCCTTCCGATCCAAGATCCGACTTGGTGCCGTCTGTCGGGAGACAGTGTTCCCGCAACAGTTGCTTTGATTCGTCGTTATTCCATTTTTTTAGTGTATCTTCTATTCTTATACGAGTAAGTGGACGCAAAAGATCGATAGACAAAGGATACCAATAACAACAACACCCAGTTTCCACGTGCCATCGTGACACGACGTGTACATATATATGTATACGGACGAGAAAGATCGACAGACAACGGCTGCTTAACACAAAAAAAAAAAGAAACCGAATTCGATGTGCTTACAGGATACAACGTGTATTCCTTTTGTTTTTATTTTGTTTTCTTTTTGTCTGCTTTCTACGTCGCACTTGCGCATACAACTAATTCTACAAACACACACATTTTTGCGCGGCTGCACCCTTTTTTTTTGTTTCCCTGCTTTTTCGTGATTGTTCGGTTATTGTTTTTCGACACTAATAAAGCGCCGGCTGTTAGCAAAGAACTGCCGAAGAAGGAATAATACCGGCGAAGGAAAAGTTCATCGGGAAAGAATGACCATCGGTTGTTCTTCGTAATCCCTATGGGAGAGTCGGTGGCAGGTAGTGACCGGACTTTACGAATTTATCTCATGACATAATGAGTGCGGAGTTCTTCGTCGGTTGATGAATGGGGCTGATTTGGCGGTCAAGCAGATTTATTCTCCTTATGGTTTGGATCACCTATTTAGAATGACTCACGCTTCTCCTGCTTCAAGCTCGTGCCAAAGTCCGCTGGGCTAAGAGTACTCCATTCAATTACCTCACTACCTTCTTATATTTAATTTACTCTATGCGCCACATAAGGCTTGTAACGTCTGTGATCCAACGCTATCCAAGAAAGCACCGTGTTTGAATCGTTCAACATTACCATCTTGGTCGGCTTTACAATATGTCTCAACAGTATCATTGGACCGAAGTCGTGCTGCTAAAACAGCTGATTGCAACTCTAAGCGTGGAATGGATGTTAATTTAAGTGGCGCGCACTTTGTTTTACCCGCTGCAAAAGCCAATTTGTCCATATTTTCATAAATAGAAATTCTCCAGTAGGCAACGGAGGCATAAGCTGTTTCGCTAGCGTCGGCAAATACGTATCTCATCGAGAATCTCAGCTAAAGTTGCACTATAGCAGCGAGGAACGTTTATGGTTTTCACCTCATTTAACTTGTGCAACCAATCCACCCATAAGTTATTGGCTTCATACGTGATGCTTGCATCCCGCTCAACTTGAGCACGCCAGATTATCTGCAAAATTACTTTAGCAATCAAAGTGAACTCCGCTGCCAACCCAAAGGGGTCAAAAACTAAAATTGTTTTACTAAGGTTTTCACGCTTCGTTGGTTTCCTTTCGCCCTTCAACAGTACAGGATAAATTTTACCAAAACCCATTACAAATCAAAGAACGTCTTTGTGTGTGTTCCAATACATACACAATACCTTTTGGAAACTTGCAGTATCACGTTTTTCAAGGTTAAAAATATAAACCCCCTCTTAACCATCCTGAAACCTTCGAATTCGATATGAATTTCTTCAACTCAAAACCGCCCTGTTTGTGAATCCACACTACTTTCTCAAATGAAAACCAGAAGTAAAATTTTGTTTCTGAAAAAAATGAGGAGAAATTGTTTACGTCACTTTACTTCTCCGCAGCACAGAGAAAGGCCCAAAAGAAAGTGCTATTAACGGATATAAAACAATGCTTCCAAATCATATTTTATTAGGTTATGCTGTCAGGCAGGCGCCTATAACTTCATAGCCACTGTACTTTAGTTGTAATTGGTCGATTTGACATGGTACTGTTTATTTTAATAATTTTTGGCATGATATGATGATAATTTATTTATATTAAAACAATGAAAGTTTTTTTCACAAAGTGAAATAAAGCAGATCGCTAATATTCAGCCTTACTTCATTTTTACAAAGCGAAATAGAGCAGAATTTCGGAATTTGGAACTCCAAAATGCAGCGTTATTACGCTCGGCGTAATTGCACGGCACCTAGAATGATTTGAACTATTAAAATTGGCCTTATTTCATTAAATTGAAGAGAAATCCGGCCAACTTAACTTTATTTTTCAAAATAAGTCGGCGTTTTTTCACTTTGCTAAAGAGAAATAAGGCCAACTTTCAAAAATTGGACTTATATCACTTGGCCTTTTTCCACGGCACCACATTAAACAACAAATTTTTTCAAAACAAATTAAATTTGTTCACCAACCGGTAGATGAATTGCCAATTAACGTTACATGTACCCGTAGATATATCTGAGCTATCAAGTTTTTATAATAAACTAAAAAAACTCATTTATTGCACTTTTTAATAGAGCAGAATACTATAGAATATACTGTAAAACTCGTGCTATTACACGTTGACTCTTTTCTGTGCCTCCATTTTTTTTTTTCCTTTGGCTGTGAAGATAGGTTGCTAAGCAAACATTTTAATTTATCCTTTAAGCAATCAATTTCTTCCGCTATTTTCGCCAAATTTTCTTAATGGGGAACGAAAAGATATGAAGCGATATGGAAAAATTGCGATCAAGGAGAAAGAAAAACGTCAAAAAAGAACCATCGAAATTCTATCCACGACTCACAGGGTTGCTGCTTTGCTATCTCATTTTCTCTCTCTTTGCACTTCTGGAATTTCAGCTATCCACACAATTTTCCATATTCCGGAAACTTTCAATATCAACTGTGAAAGAGCTTCTATTAATTTTCCATTATGGTGCTTTGTCCTACTTACGCAGAGGATTATATAGCCACACCAGGTCTCCATGATTGACCGGAAAATTTTTTGCTTTGACGTCGTTTCTAGTTTTCATGTGGTTGGTGGCTAGTTTTATATTTATTCGGGTGTTTTCCCACATTTTCCCGATCCTGTTACCTTTTAAATTTCCATGATGCTTCTCGAACGTGACGCCTATGACGATCGTTGCATAGTGCAAACGTCAGAGAACTTTCTCGCATTACCTGTTTTCGCACCCGCCAAGCTCTTTTGCTAGTTGTCCAACTTTGTTGTCCATTTGTACGAACACTTCTTGGATATTCTCTATTTTCTTCGAACTTTTGCTGTAGAATGTTCTTTTGTCCTTGTCCATTCGTCCAATTTTTATTGAATTTCTTTAAGCTTTGTTTTTTGTTCTTCCATTTTTAGCAGGAGTAGTTGCATACTATATGTTATTTATGAAAGAAATTGCTTCTTTACCAGCGTATATTTGCAATATTTGTTTCAACAATTTTTTTCTAGGTGTGTTGTCCTTACAAAAATGAGAAATATTGCACTAGCCAAAGACTACGTCATGGTACACTAGAGGTCATAAATTTTTAATGACCGCTTAAAATTATGTAATCAACTGTATGTGATTAGGTGTAAATTGTGCACAACGTCAATTTCTTTCAATTAAACGTTAAGATGATATTCGTGAAGAATACTATAGTTTGCCAGTTCTGTATTGTAAAAACATAAGTAGAAGTTTTCATCTAGTTTAGTTTTTTTTTTCAGATGTAGACTCGGTACAGATATGAATTTACTATATGTACACTCATGTACAATATTGCCTTTTTACTTCGGGACATAGATGAACTAATAAAATTGGCAAACTATACTAAACTTTTGCAATCATTAAACTTCTAACAAATGTACTGAAAGTGAATTACCAACACTTATCCAAGCCTGTAAACTGTTACAGTTTGCTAGAATGAAAGCTATTTCCAGGTAAAGTTCACTAATGGCGTTTCCGTTTGGGCAGTCGGAAGCCCTATTTTTTTGTACTTCGATTTTATTTCCAAAGTAACAAATAAAACTTCTTCGGAATTATTATATTCTTATATTTATCAAATATAAACAGAAATCTAGTTTGATACATTTGACGTTTATACTTTTTGACATTAAATCCAGGAGAGAAATTTTGATTCTCAAATGAATACTAGAAACCAAATTGTGTTTAAAAAAGATGAGAGGAATGGTTTTATGTCACTTTTCTTTTCCGGAGCACGAAGAAAAGCCCAAACGAAAACGCCATAAGTGTGGGTAATATAATATAAGAGGTTTTTGTGAAAATGTGAGGAGAATTGACATTGTTGACAATTTATATAGGATCACACGCGCAGAGGCAATGAGTGGAAAGTGGTCCTTGGAACGATCAAAATCTGGAAAATTATCTTTCTATAATAATTGATTTTTGTTTCGGGACAAAGAAGTTAGGGAATTAAGGCTTAAAAAACAGAACGCGTTTTTAAATCTGAGTTTAAATTATTTAACGCTTCGGTGTAATATAGAAGACGTCAAAAAAGCGATCATCACCGGACAACAAACTGTAACTTTGTATTACCTGTCAAAATGTCCCATATTTCAACCTTTAAAACAATTTTCTTGTAGTTTTTATCACTGGTCGTATAAACATGGGTATTTGCGCATAAATTAAATTTTGAATTCCATTGTTTCATAAAAAGAACCAACATCAACTCCGCGTTGACATATTCGATTCTAGAAGTTTTACGTAAAATCACATTTAAATAATTAATAAAGTAAATACTAACAAATAAGAAAATAAACTATACATATATACCTATATATATTATCGACGAATTGACGACTATTTGGTCATGATTTGGCATTTTCCACCACTCTTGCCAGAACTTCCGGCAATAGGTCCTCGCATTCTTGACGGTATAAATAGGGTACACTATGTCGTTTTTGTGTCAAGATCAATTTACTTTTTTTTTTACGCGGGTCTACACGTTACTTTTCACAAATCCAAAATCTAACCAACAACTCTTTTTTTTATCTCCTTTTTAAACGTCATCTGACTTCTGCCGTTCAGTCAAACCGTCCAACTGTTTAGGCAGTCAGGGGACGCATCCGGGCACATTAAATTTTTGAATGGTTTAGAATGAATATTTTCTTTAAGGACTCCAAGGGTCTGAGGCTTGTGAACATGGACTCGTGACTTCAGAAAATTCAACAAAAAGAAGTCTGGAATGATTAAACCGGGCGATCTTTCCTGCCAGTAAGAATCGCTAAAACGAGAGATTAGGCGAACCGCAAATGTAGCCCCCAAAATTTCGGTTGTGCTTCGTGCAGTATGCGCCGTTGTTCCATGCTGTTGGAACCACATGTTCTCTAGTCCCAATTCATCCAATTGAGGAAGGAGAAATAAAAGAATGACGCCTCCAGCGTAAACGGCACAACATGCAGTAACTTTGAGCAGGTTCAATGGCTCTTCGTGGGTTATACGCGGATTTTCGGTGCCCGAGAAGAAAATTTTGCTTATTCATATATCCATAGAAATGAAAATAAGCCCCATCGCTCATGATGATTTTCGGTGAAAAGTTGTCTCCCCCGTGGTCGAGATTCAGGATGGTTTGAGCGTAGGTTGCACGCGCTTGACTGTCAACAGCTAACAACTGATACACTATCTGCACTTTGTACAGCAACATCTCACAGTCTTTCACCAAAATTCTCTGTAAAAACCGCCAATTGATGCCCACTTGCGTGGCACGTCGTCTGGTTGATACTGCTCTGCGACATTTTCAACCACAGCTGAGACATTTTAAGTAGAACGGATCTAACGGGGCTGGCCAGGCCTGTAAATATCTCGTGTTGTCCCATACTCTTCTAGGGGAGCGGCTAAACGTCGTAATGATTGCCCAGTTGGTGTCGGACAACCAGAAAATTTTCTCCGAAATTCACGCTACGCAAACACCACCGACGAATTATATCGCAAAAAAATCGTAACAATTACTCCGTGTTCTTTAGGAGTATAGTGATTCATGTCTTATTGACGTGTATTTTGTAACGGCTTACTTCACATATGTCAAAATTGATATTTGCCGCAAATTGCAAAAAAATAGATTGTTATTAAATGTTTACAAGTTATAACAACTAGAAAACAGCTCGGCAGAGTAGAGTACGTCTGAAAATCGGCTTGAGGGTATACTGATGAGCATTTAAGCGAGACGGGTGTTACGCCTGAAAGTTCGAACGGGCTTCTGGCGATTTCAATGCTCCATTGAAACTGGTGGTGAAAATAGCGATAAATCAAAGTGAGAGAGGAGATATTACGTCGGTGTTCGAAGGTGTCGACTGATATGAGTATCACCTATGAGTTTTATCGAACGGTTTTGAATCCCATCTAACAGGTGCAAAGATATTTTAGGAACACAGGACCAGATGTGGACAATTTTTGGGCGGATGAATGCCTGGTATATTGAGGGCAGATCAGAGGAGCTAAAATGTTTCTTAATATGTGGTCATTCCAACGTAAGTTGTCACTGACAAACATACCGAGAATTAAAAATTTTTTAGTTTAGAAAAGCACTTACATTCATGCATAATGTCTGGGTATTTACGTTTCGCTTTAATGCCAGCATGCAGCATTGAGTTTTTGAAGCATTACATAAATTCCAGTCTGTTGATAGTTTCTGCCGAAGAGCAGGCAGAGAAGAGAAGAGATATTTGGGCTCAGTGGTTATTGCGCTCCATGGATGGCATTCAACATTTCATGGGGAGACTAAATTATTAGTGTAAATTGACTTGATGTTGTATTTAGGCAACCATTCATTTCACAAGATTTTAGTTGCCTGAAAAAATCTCTTTCCGTCACGACTGGTATTAAACCCCGAATCGTTCGATTGGGAAGTCAATACACTACCACTTGAGCCACGGGAACGTGGCCGTTTTGATGTACGTATCGATTCGTTTTTTCGATGAGGTATGCCATCAAATCACCAGCGGTACCGTTGCTAAGAAAACCGTACTGCCGGTCATTGAGAAGTTTTCGCGTTTCGATAAATTTCATTAGCCGACGGTTTATCAGCGTTTCTATGACTTTGGAAAGAAGGGACGTCTGGACAAATTCTGTTTCTCATCTGCCCGGAAAGAGACTTAAAGTGTAGGATAGATAAAAAAAAAGCTGACGCAGTGGTTTTGCTAACTCGTTCTCGCTTTTCATAAGATATATAGGGTTTTCCAATAGGGAATTCACAACTTTGAATTTAATTTGTGAACGCACTCTTTCACTAATTATCAAACTGTCACTGTCAATTTATTCAGTAAACTCAACATTTTCATCATGTAAAGTACACTAACAAGCAGCGTGTGCAAGTTATAAAAATTTTCTACAGATATTCGGAGTCGCAAAATCATCTACAGTGACGAAGCTCATTTTTGGCTTAATGGGTTCGTCAATAAGCAAAATATGCGTTATTGGTCGGGTGAAAACCCAAATGTGCTTCATGAGTCACCACTTCATCCACAAAAAATAACTGTTTGGTGCGGTTTGCATGCCGGCGGCGTTATTGGGCCATATTTTTTCGTCGACGATAAAGATCGTCACGTTACTGTGAATGGTCAGCGTTATCGTGCCATGATCACCGATTATTTTTAGCCCGAATTGAAAGATATGGACTTGGTTGACATGTGGTTTCAACAGTATGGTGCCACAAGCCACACAGCACACGCTACAATCGATTAATTGAAGTGTAACTATGGTGAGCGTGTTATCTCAAGACATGGGCTTGACTATTTTCTGTGGGGCTACCTTAAGTCATTGGTTTATGCCAACACGCCGACGACGTTAAAAGAGCTCAGAGCCAACATTGAACGCGAAATAACGGCCGTTTCGGCCGAAATGTGTGGCCGAGTCGTTGATAATTGGGTCCAACGAATCGACCGCTGAAAACGTGCCTGCGGTGGCCATATGAACGAAGTCGAGTTCCATTCATAAATGTTTTGATTGTACTTCAAGCCAATAATAAAGTTTTTGAAATATCTCAAATGGTTTGCCTTTTATTTAAAAAAAAAAAGTTGTCAAGTCGTTATTAGAAAACCCTATACTATTTAGACCAGCGAATTTGCGTATAATAAGATCTTTAAGTACTCTTGCTATTACATTTACAAGTAGCGTCAAATTTTTTTCACAGAGAAGATCTCAACATATCGTCCTTCGGGTGTTGTCTTTCCAGAATATCGAAGCCATCCAGAAACAATTCTTTGAATGGAGTCAGACAGCGCATCGAAATGTTTAGCGGTCGAATTGCTGTCCAGTCTGGGATATCTATAAATAAATCAATAGTGTTAGCAATAAAGCAATATGTTAGTGAGCTAAATAAAGATTATAAAAATAAAATTCTAAGTAAAAAAAATACCAATAGGTACATGTAAGGAAATAACAGATAAAGTGTAAAAAGTGTATACAGCTTGTTCCGAATAAATAGCAAGAAATTCCTTGCCAAGTTTTAAGAAAGAGCTTTAAGCGTGGTGGAAGAAAGGGTTAAAAATACATCTCTTCAGATATACATATGTAGGAAATAACTTTGTTTTTTTTATCTTATATAAACAACAAAATTAAAATTTTACATAGTGAACAATATAAAATTTAATGATACAACATAGAAACCAAACTCAAACTTCTATTTCTTTTATCCTTCTGACTTTTTCCATCATCCGCTCGATCGTCAGGTCAACAGTCTAGCCAATTTCAAACGCCAATGAAATTTAATATTTTGTGGCACGTCCACAGTTTCATGGCCAAAGTTAACAAAACACATCCGACACATACCCCAATCACAATAATTATCTATCTTAGTGGAGACATTGTATTATAAAAACAACATTGCTCACATCGCTTCGGCCTTCATGCTTCCCGATATAGGCCAACCCAAAATCTATTCATGTAGGTCAGCACAAAATCCGTTCATATTGAATGTAAACGATATCCTCTTCGTGACTCAACAAGAGTAAACAAACTCCGATCGCCTGGGTCAACAAACGAGCAGATGACGACTCCTATTGCTGTAATAAGAGATCAATACATTATCTAGTGCAACTGATGGTCGTCGATCCGGAGTAAATTGTTTATTGATTGTTTGCTAAATCAGCATACCTACACTAGGCCATTCTTAAATTATTCAACTATCCTCAGTCGAAATGGGTACCATTAGGTTCGTCGTAATCTCTTTCATCGTCATCAATACCATTTACCTATTGCTTTATGTGATCAGCAAATGTGGATGCTACGTTGGTTTCATCATGTCCTCCTACTTTTCGAACATCATATCGGTCGTTTCCCCTGATATTGGTTACTTCGTAAGGTCCCATGACCTTGATGCATAACTTAAGGCGAACTGCGTTTGTTTGATGGCTACCAGATCATGTTACTGGTATCTTCTAGATACTTTAATCTTTCGATTGAACGTCTTAAGGAAATTGCACCTTCTGTATCTCTTGCCTAGCTGTTTTCCTCATTTGTTCGGTGTTCTTGAAGTTGTCCAATATTGCCTCCTTCAACAATTCTCGTAGCTGCTCGTCATCTTTGCATATCATAATGGTTCCAAACATAAGTTGAAATGAAATAGGATCCTCCACTCACACCTTGGTAAGTTTCTCTATTAAGATGCGATTCATTCTCTCCACTTGTCCGTTACCGCGCAGCACCCCCGGTGTCGTTGGGATCTGGTGAATGCCGTTTTGCTCACAGTATTCCTTGTATGTGTTAGCGGTGAATGCTGTCCCTCGGTCCGATACAATATGCGCTGAACTTCCGAAAACTTCGCTTTGCTGTTGCAACTTCTTGACCACCTCCTCAATCTTCGTAGTTTTTACCAGGTATATCCGGACGAATTTAGTAAAAGCATCAACCACTTCAAATTGACAATTGTAAAATTAAATACAATAACAAGAATATCCCTGCAACATAATTGCCCACCTGGCCACTCGTGGACACAAGTCCCTTTTGCTCATGGTGGCTTAAAAAGCCTTGCAGTCAATGTAGAATTTGAATTGTATGCCTAATAGATAAGCTTTCTGACATATTTTACTATGGCTAAAACTACGTGCTCATAGCTAGTATAATTTCATTCGACTGGAGTTGCCTTAAAACTCATATAGAAGACAAGATCCATTTGCCCTTCCTGTTTCTGGAGCAAAACTCTACCGTACCAAACCATGCTCGCGTCCGTATGTAACTGTGTCTCGAGTATAGGGTTGAAGTTTAAGGACAGGCTCTCTACACAACAAATCCTTTAAAGATTCGAGTTCGATGGTCTGATCATCCGGATAGAATAACTAGGCACAAACTTACGGAAGGACCCAGTCAGCCCAAAGAAACTCTGCACCTGCTTTACATTAGTCGGCTTAATACTTGCGTTCTCCACCACGAATCCAAGAAATTTAGTGAATCTGTCGAGGAAATCGCATTTGTCCCATTTAATCATCAAACTATTTTCCTCTGCGGCGATAATAATATCATCCAAACACAAAAGTAAGAGGTGTTGCCTTATTAGGTCTCGAAAAACCATATTAACAAGTCGCTGGAATACCGTAGGTGAATTGCACAGTCAGAAAGGAACCTTAAAGAACTCGTACTGGCCGTCTGGAATCACGAATCGGTATACTTTCTGTTATTTTGTGGTACATCCACGTGAAAAAACTCATTGCGAAGATTCAATGTTGTAAATACCTTTGCCTCGTATAGCTCCTCTAGTATCTCTTCCATTACTGGCAGAGGATACCGGTCCTTGTTAATCCTAGAATTAAGTTTTCTTCATCAGTACTAGAGTTCTAGCAAAGTCCGATCGGCTATGCTGGATAATACCCTCGTCCAACCATTACTACACTTGCTTGCAAACTGCTTCTTTTTTCTGGCGGTACTAGTCGTCTGGCCCTCTGATATATAGGACTTGTGTCCGTTAGTACGAGGGTCATCTCGATGCATGACTTTGGAACTCGTTCGGGAGAGTAAGCCGAAACGATATCAGTGACGACTTTTCTATAAGAAACATCCAAATATTGTATTTGTATTGTACTTTTATTTTTAATTGCCTATGAATTTTATACAATATTTTAATTTTTATTTTAAGTGACTATATTTTTGTTCACACACTGTATACAGTTAACAAAAACTTTCACAATATATTGAATAAACTTCTAAAAAGCTCTTACAATTTTGTGTATAAACACTGTAGAATTACTAAAAAGATCATTCAGACATGATCTGCATCCATTTGGATACTCTAAGATTTTCCTGAGAGGGTCGTTGGTATTTTATTGTGTTTGAATTGTTTAAGAAAAATAAAAATTTGTTTGAAGAAAATTTTCTTTATTTTTTTAAGGGGAAAAATAACCTCTTACACATTTAATTTTACTCTTTGAATTCTGTCAGATAAGTCCGAAGAGAACCATTTGTAAATTGCACTTTTTAAGTCTGCTTTGTATAACTTATCGAGCAAAATTTCATAATTGTCCGTTTCATATGTTTTGTTTATAACTATGAAGAGCACTAAATTAGAGTTGTTATTAAAACTAAAATAAATTTCACTACAGAGCTTAAGAATAGCATCTTCAGTGGATTTTCCTTCATGAAAACCATATCGTACGTTTAAAAAAAAAACTAGTTTTTGTTCAGAAATGACGTGGTTCGCATCTCCATAACTTTTTAAAAAATTTGATGAATGTTGGAAGTAACGAGGTGCGCCTATATTAAATAATTAAGGATCGGTTACCTTTTTTGAACAAAGGAATGATCATAGCATCTTTTAGAAAAGATGGGAAAATACCAAGAAATACGCTTTAAAAGACTATTGGTAATACAGTCAGATGTGCAAGAATTTTTGTTATCAAGCGACATAATACATTTATCAGTCTCGTCTGGTGTAATTGGTTGAAAGAAAAAACTGTTACTACAAGAATGTCATTAACTAAGTCAGGAAACACATTACAATTACAACCATAATGACTAAGGGATGGTTTCATGTCTGAAGCAATACTAGTTAAAAAACTTATTAAATTGATTTTCAATATCCAATGTTATTGTAATACCATTAACTTCAAATCTATTGATATTGTTTCTATCATTTCCTCTATTAAGTATGCTATTAACTACTATTATTATTTATTTATTTTTTATTTATTGTGGCATAATGTTCACAATATTTCATAGTTATAATGCTCGTATTACAGAAATTTGGTTGAACACCTTACTACTAAAATATTACTACAAATGTTTAAAATGATACCACAGAATTTTATAAATTTGAAGGAAAAGATACTGAAAACCTTCACTAAAATATGTTCTATGTTGGTGGGAAAATAGAAGTGGTTGTAAAACTGGGTTTGAAGGTACAAACTTTAAGCACTATTTAATTAATAGTTTGGAAATAAATAAATAAATAAATAAATAAATAAATAAACAATAAATTATAAATAAATAAAGAAATAAACAACATAATAAATAAAGCAAAAAACAAGGAAAGATAATAAATAAATAAACAAACAGTAAATAGACAAGTAAATAAATAAATAAATAAATAAATAAATAAATTAATAAATAAATAAATAGCTAAATAAATAAATGAACTAATAAATAAACAAACAAAATAAATAAAGGAAAAACAAGAAAAATTAATAAATAAATAAATAAATAAAACGGTAAATAGACAAGTAAATAAATAAATAAATAAATAAATAAATAAATAAACAAATAGCTAAATAGACAAATGAATAAATAAATAATCAAACAAACAAAATAAATAAAGAAAAAAATAGTAAATGAATAAATAAACAATAAAAAAAAAAAACATATTAGCGAACTTGGAAAACTTATCAATACAATTGATGTATGGTATGCCTCGTACTGTAACTCCATTATGCCCATTTGAAGTATCTCACAAGGATACGATGGTACAGGAGTTGCACGAAGTTCCGGATTTGTTAGATGCCTGTCGTATTTGTTCGCAAGGCAAATTTCACATGTCTTAGTATATTTGACCCTTACTTGAGCATCAAACTTGTCGAGTTGTAGGGGCTGAGTAAGGTCAATAAATCTCGAGAGGTTTCTCCAGACAAGTCTTGAACCTAAAGTATGCTCCCCCCTCCTTTTCCCTCCGTCCTCCCAAACAGTCCTTTTTTCCCTGGGCTGGATCAAGGTGTCATATGACTCGTGCCGATGATCAACCTGGCTAAGGACCCAGCATCTCTAAAAATGGCTCAGTCTTAAACGGAGTATCCGGATTTTTGGCGACCTCCGGATTAGCTAACCATATCTGTATACAGCGGATCTCTGTACAGATGGACCACACTTTCTCCGCTACTTGTGTGATCTAATATGGACACATCCTCAAAAAAAAAAACCCGAGGCCGGTACTCCTTTAACACCAGGCGGTAGAACGGTGACTGCACCGTTACCATGCGAGTTTTCCCTCTAGATCCTTCTGGGAGGAAGATGCCGTCATGGAGGACAAATCCATTTCTATACAGACGGATCTGAAACCGATAGCGGGGTAAGTGGTGATGTTTTCTCAGATAATTTAAATTTAAGCCTCTCGTTCCGTCTTCCATATCACTGTATATCCGCATCTTTTTATATAGTCAGGTCGTTATTAAGTCCCTGAACTCGGTCTCACTAAATGCCGCCCTTGAAAGCCGATCATCTCTACTAAAAGAACAGATCTTAGATGGACCGGTGAGCCAACATGTCTAACGACTGCTAGATTCAGCTGGATCTGAATCGCTATAAGAGTCTGGTTCTTTTAAATAGGAAACATCTCAGCGCCATTATAGGTGTCATCACTGAACACTGCCTTATAGGCAAGCATGCAAGAAGGCTTAGCGCTTTAACAAACGATTTCTGTAGAAGCTGCATGGATGAGGAGAAAGAGGAGAAAATCCTCCACCTTCTCTATACATGTCCAGCTATCTCCCAGAGAAGAAAACTCCATCTAGGATCTTCTTCTACAACGACCTAAACGATCTAAAAAATACAGACGTTTACAGTCTCCTGCGCTTCATCGTAAGCTCAAACTGGTTTCACTAGGGGGTGACCGTGGTGTAAGTGGTATACGCATAGACTCCTTAAGCAGAGGGTCGCGAGAGTTCCTGTTACCTAGAGCAAAAGTAAGCGTAAGTATACGTACGAACGCAGATTGTCCAAAGCCCAGACTATAGCCAACATCTCTTTTTCATTCGTAGCGTATCTTTCCTCGGTTTTATTGAGATATTTTGAAAAGTACGCAATTGGCTTGTCCTGACCCGATATATCTTGGGACAAAACAGCACCAATTGCGTTCGTGGTCTGGTTAAATGCCCTTTAAGAAAGCGAGGATCTTCGATGATGTTAGTAAAGCCTTGTGCTCGTTAAAAGCTTGCAATGTACCTGTATTCAATGTTTACCTCGTGTAATCGGGAAAAAATAGTTTCTATGTTCTTTAGCATATCGTCCATGTCACTCCCAAAGATGACTATATGATATCGTCGATATACACATAGCATATTCTCCCAAAGAATTCCTTAAGCACGTCGTCGATCATTCACTGAAAGATCGCTTGCGCATTTTCTACTATGAACGCAAAGTAAAAATGCGCAAGCGATTTTTTAGGTATATCGGCCTCCTTCATGGGTATCTAGTGAAATCCAGAGGTGAGATCAAGGGTGGTCAAGTATTTCGCCTAACCTAGACTGGCAACCGTTGAGGTAATGTCCGGGATTGGATATGCGTCGGATACGGTAACGAGGTTTAAGCGTTTAAAGTCTGAAGTGTGGGTTTAGGTTTTTTCAAACCAATCCAAATCGGAGATTTATAAGGGCTCTTGGAAGGACGGATGATTCCCTCCATTAGAAGTTCCCTAATCTCTTTATCCACTTCTTTCCTCATGCACGGTGGGTAAGGGTAACTCTTGGTGTAAATGGGTTCGTCGGTGGTAGTTATTATCTCCGCCCTCACGGATATTCTTATCATTTCATTAGAACTAAGTGGTCCAAAAACGCCGCCGTATTTTTCTATTAATTTAGAGAGTCTATGTCGAATGCTGTTCGGAATTCTTTCGTCGAGTATTTCAAGAGGATTTTGCTTTCCATTCATCAGGGAAGGAATAATCTCCTTACGATCAATAATGGCTAGCAAATCCTTCAATTTGTCGTCACCTATAATGTCATCGAACGATTTTAAGCCTAGGAACACATGAGAATGAAAATCGATTCCGACCCCATCAAAGAATTTACCAGTTTACCGAATTTACAGTAAAAAGTCGAGCAGGGAGAGTGGAACCCTGTGATATGTGTTGACCGATAAAATTCGTGTAAGCCCCTTGTCCACAAGAAAGCTTAACACTGTACAGTTACTTCGTGGTAGGCTTCGAGTGATGGCTCTTGGTGTCCCTCATAGTCCCCTTCAAGCGCTTCGTCACGTTTCTCTAATGACACTTCTTGATCTGCAGGTTGTACAACTTCTGTTGTTTTTGAGAGGAGTCCCGTGAGCGTGAAAAGTTCTCGGTGTGTGCCTTTTGAAAAGGTTGTTTTGAGGTCTATTCACATAGTTCACCTGTTTAGTCTAAATCTAGCGATTTACTTCCATCTTGGGATGGAAGGTGCGTCAGAGTTTGGAATTAGGATGGCTAGGGAAGTTAGAATTATCTGGTTTGGGTGGTTTCTAAATTGTGGATGAGAAGGCCTATTTTCCCGTGTGAAGGACTGATTAAGGGGGGCTGTTATTGTGTTTATTGCATTGCTGACATGAATCGAATGGTTTCTGAAATTGGGATTCTGAATCTTCAGATATGAAGCGTTTGCTTCGGGAATGGTTTTAGGTTTCTGTATGATAAACATCCTAGACAAATCACCGTTAAGACCTCTTATGAAAACATCCAGTGCACGGTTCCGATAAGTTTCTACCAGTACATCGACAATTTCCTGTGAATAAGATTCCGTTTTGATCTTATTAATTACTAAAGAGAAGTTGTGGTAAACTCGTCCAATCTCGACCCCTTCTGTGACAGTTGGTTGAGTTGATGTTCAAAGGTTCTAATATCACGTTTATCGGCGTAACGCAGCGAAAGTATTCTTTTAAGTATTCTTTCCTCCCAATCATCATCAAACATGTTGTAGAAAATAAGGACTGAGGCCCTTCCCCTGATTTTTTTGCCGGATGTGCTTTAATATTGCACGATAAAGTGGTTTGCTACTGATTATACTGAAGTCCTTCTACATTATGTAGCCAGGACACATATTGCGTGGAGTTTTCGTCGAAGGTCTGCAGTTCCTTAACGTAATCGGGGAGCCGACTTATTTCCTTCAAGTCAGCCTCTGTCCTTGGTTCGAAGAGGTGTAAGTTCCCGCGACTGGTCTCAAGCTCCGAATAGGTACCTCGCTCAAGTGACTTTAAGCACTCATTCATTTCCCTGAGCTAGTTTAAAATAACATTGAACGCTCCGGTCAACTCCGTTACAGATTGAGTAACTGCGTCCATTTTTATTTAAAAAACATAAACCTTAGTACTAATTTACAATTTATATCAATTTATCGAATTTAACACTCTTGAATTTTAACGAGTGAATGTATTTTAATTATCGCAAAATTCGCAATGAACTTGCTTTTATTCTGTAATCTTTTCGGATCTCCTTTTATTTTTTTATTTGATAAAAAGAAAAGATATATATATTTTCCCTTTTTTATACTCAAGCCTTTATAACTTATCACACTGGAATGCCTTCACTTACAAAAGGGTAAATAACATTTCCGCTACACGTAACCGTTAATAAGATGGACCGCCGATGATCTAAAACAAAAAGGTACTTAAATATCGTTTTTTTCATTTCTTTTCTTCGCGAGATTTTGGTTTGAGGCAGGCTTAGTGGAAGAATCGTAGGGTTCCCGTTTAGTTGTTATCGTTAGTATTTAAAGCAACCTACTAATGACACGATTTGACTACACTTGTATATCCCTTAGTTTTTTTGGTAACAGCAGAATGTAGTTATTGGTTAATTTTTTAAATATATATTTAGACCAGAAAGGCGGTTATGTTATCATAGTTACAACGCCACACACTCCAAAAGGGTTGGTCTGGGCCATGCCCATTTAAGGACAACATTTTTTTCAAAAACATATTTTCCACTATTGCTAGGAGGAAAAGAATATACGCTATCTTACCCTGTCCCTGCTCGGGCACCAGTTATCGTCGTCCTTTATGTGGACAATAAAAAAATGCCAACGTCAGCCAAGGGACTAACCCAACTGTTAGACTTACTATTAAAACACAATTTTTCTCTATAAGATATAAATATATTTTTATCTCCGAATTTGATTTAATAATTATCGATGAAGTCTTGAAAAGAACTGATTTCACAATCCTCATCAGCTTAACTCCAAAACTCCGTTAGCTATCCAAAGGTTCCCATGTATTTCTCCTGACTGTGCACTTTACCTAATTCGCATGCACTTGATACGGTGTCGAGTAGCTTGTTCGTGCATTCGTGGGAAACTCAACAGACCAATTATTTGCTTAATCAGCTAGAAACCTGTTTGCACCTGTTGCATATATATTTACGTCATTTCAGTATATGTCATTCATTTGAAGCGTAAACAATAATTTTTTTTTTCACCCAAATATGTCGAAATTTGTGCCTGAAAAAGTGTTTTTGCGGGGAGTTCTTCTTCATTACTTTAATATGAAGAAAACTGCTGCCGAAAGTCATCGTATTTTGGTGGAAGTTTATGGTGAACATGCGCTAACTGGAAAAAGGTTTGAAGATGAAGAACTGGAAGCATTACTCTATGAAGATTGTTGCCAAACACAAGAAAAGCTCGCAGAATCTTTGGGTGTCACTCAAGCAGCCCTTTCAAAACGTTTAAAAGCAGCTGGATATATTCAAAAGCAAGGAAATTGCGTTCCACATGAACTCAAGCCGAGAGACGTTGAAAGGCGGTTTTGCATGTCCGAAATGCTGCTGGAACGCCACAAAAGGAAGTCATTTTTGCATCGGATTGTTACTGGTGGTGAAAAATAGATCCATTACCACAACCTCAAGCGCAAAAAATCATATGTGAAACCCGGCCAACCAGCCAAATCAACGGCAAAGCCGAATATCCATGGCGTGAAGGTAATGCTCTGTATTTGGTGGGATCGGATGGGTGTGCTGTATTATGAGCTGCTAAAACCGGGTGAAACCATCAATGGACAACGCTACCGAACACAATTAATCCATTTGAAGAGAGCAGAAGCCGAAAAACGCCCGGAATATGCGACCAGACACGAGGCAATAATTTTCCATCATGGCAACGCTCGGCCCCACGTTGCTATTCCGGTTAAGAACTATTTGGAAAACAGTGGATGGAAGTCTTACCCCACCCGCCTTATAGCCCAGACCTTGCCCCTTCTGACTACCATTTGTTCCGGTCAATGCAGAACGCCCTCACTGAAGTACGGTTCACATCAGAGCAGAATATTAAAAATTGGTTTGAATTATTCTTGGCTGCCAAGCCGGCGCAGTTCTTTTAGGATGGGATCCAAAAATTGTCAGAAAGATGGGAAAAAGTCATAGCTTTAGATGGGCATTACTTTGAATAATACTATTGTACATGTTTTTCTTAAATAAACGTTCAAATTTTGGGAAAAAAAACCGCACGAATTAAAATATATACCCAATACCAAGATATTTTCCATTCAATTTCCACTCAATCTGAATTCCGTTCAATAGATCTCTATTGCTTCGTACTAAATAAACTTTCCTTTTACGAGTAAAAAAGATAGATTGAGTTTTAGAAGCAATAATGATTTTCCAGTTAACACAGTATGATGCGAAAGCATGTATAGTATAAGCTGATTGCAGGTTCGTTTCAACATTGAAACCAATTGTTAACTTCTCTTCATTTTTGCTTTACATTAGACTTAAAGTTATAAACTTTAGCTGAATAGTATTTATCTCAACAGTCTTTAACTTCTTTTTTTATGTCTTCACCCAATTTTAAATATAATAAAAACGTTTTAAAGCTGCGTTACAGGGGCGTTTGCAATTTTTTTGCTACCGATTTTTTTTTTGTTTATTTTTATGAGCAACTTTTTGTTAATGCATGGTCTAAGATGTTTTAACTTTGAGTTGTCTGATCTAACAGTCATTGTACAGTTTTGAATATGTCTTCTTAGTGTTTCTATAAGTAAGTCATAGGAAATTGATGAATCACTTTCTGCGTATACAAGTTTCCAAAATGCATTCCAAAGAATGCAGACTTTCTATAAGTTTGTTGTACATAATTTTGTTTTTAATTTTAAATGGTACATACAATATTTGCTTGCATTTCTTGATGCAGCGGTTTCCATATTTATGTTAGTCATACAGTGATCATAAATTTTAAGATCAATTACTTCACAATTACTTATGTGTTATTTAGAATTTACTCTAACAAAAATTTGGTCTATGCATGTCTGTGTCTTATTTGTTATCCTAGTTATCCTTTGGTTTTAGACCAAAAGAGGACATTAAGGCTAAATAATTATATGAGTCACTATTAATTTTTAAAATATTAATGTTTATATCCCATACCGCTAAAGATTTTTAGTTTTACCATCATTGAGTAAAGTGCTTATTTCTTCGGAGAAAATGTCAATTGAGATTATTTTTGTACAGAAGGTATACACACAGAATAGTGAAACATTCATTACTTATACGGCAAGTAATTTTTAAGATATCAGCTCCCACTAGACTTATTTTTAAAATTTGTATCTTACTTCTTTTTGAATGAATTATTACAGTTAAAATAAGTTGAGTCACTATTAATTTTTAAAATATTAATGTTTATATCCCATACCGCTAAAGATTTTTAGTTTTACCATCATTGAGTAAAGTGCTTATTTCTTCGGAGAAAATGTCAATTGAGATTATTTTTGTACAGAAGGTATACACACAGAATAGTGAAACATTCATTACTTATACGACAAGTAATTTTTAAGATATCAGCTCCCACTAGACTTATTTTTAAAATTTGTATCTTACTTCTTTTTGAATGAATTATTACAGTTAAAATAAGTTTCGTAACCTGAAATAATATACGTAGAAAGTTCAAAGTCGTATAACCATATTTAAATTAAAATTACATGCATTTAAGTGAGCTAGCAATAGATCGAAGTTTTTTGTCATACTACGAATGTTTTGGTGTAAAAGAAGGGTAGTAGTGGAAGGATTGCCATAATTTCTTGCGTTCTTTATTGATTTAAATTTTATTCAGGTCATCAAAACACCTCACCTTTAAAGCTTTACCACCTTAATTTTTAAGTCCAGTACTGCGTTCGATTTCACTTGAAATTTCCCGAAAAACTCCATAAAAAGACTGTTCCCTCTCGTGAAATATTATCAGCATGAATCTAAGCAGTCGCCTACAACATTTTTTCACACCAATTTAATTGCCTGTTCATTTAAATGTTCGTGAAAAGTGACAGATAAAAGAAAAACATCAAAACTATCTAACAGTATCTCAGCTGAAGTCACAGAATTCCTTGATTTGCTATTAATAAAACTATAAGTATGAAAAACCAAAAGCGAATGAAAACTCAATTGAATAAGGACGAGGAGATCCTAATATAGTAAGCTGCATAAAACAGTATTATTTAATTTGGGATAAACAGGGCAAGTACTACAGCAACCGCAATCCCATCAGTAGTGCTTGGGAGAAAAAAAGTGTGGAAACAAAAATAAGTGGTAGGTGTTAATGAGATTTTTGGCTCAAAAACTGCATCTGTCAAAAGCCATGAATAAAAGCCATGAGGTTTTTACAACCTAATTCGTAGAACTCGTATATTCCCTTTGTTTCTTAAATTTGACCGACCAAGTCCCATTACATTCTAAACGTAAAATTAAATAACTAAACTAAACTAAACGTAAAATTAAATAAACAAACTAAAAGTAAGAACTGTAATTATAAAAACATACACTTGTTAACATTCATATCTACAAGATTTTGTAACGAACCATTAAGTAAAATAAAGAAATTTAAATATAATTTTCACTTGCTCAACTCGTTGTCATAAATTTAGTCTGTTGTCGCACTTTCGCCAACAGGTAGGCTTAGATAAATTTTGTTCAATTATAATTAAATTACATAAATAATATTTTAATGGTGTTCATAATTCAGTTGACCGAAAAGAACAAAAGGAGAAAAGATTAACACTGTTTTTCTCCAACTGCGTTATTTTTCAGAGCCCGTATAAACGCGAAAAGAACTAAACCGTTCGATTGTACGTTATAAGTAGAAATCATTTTATTTCCGTTTTATTGACATTCATTACAATATACTCGTACAAATTTATTGGAACATATTAGGACACTCAACATAAATTTCCCCAAATGGTGGGTGCGTTCCGAACTTCCGCATTTCGTTGTCTCCGCTAATCACCAATGTAAGGGTTGGGTGCCTTGGATAATTGAAACGATTTGGTGACGTCATCGTCGTCAACAAATTTAAGATTTCAAAACTGCATGGAAGAGCTTACGAGATAGCAAGAGCTACTTTACCAACAAAGCCAAAAAATCTGGTAGTGCTTGCGACTTGGAAGATGAGGACAATTTTGGTGTAGAGACCTGGAATTTTTCACAGGGTATGTTTTTTTTTTTTATGTGATGCCTCTTCACAGAGAGATTTGAGTCAGCAAAAACTTTGACTTCTGAACTATCCATACTAAAGATGAATTTTTAAGTTCTTTGAGAAACACGTTGCGTTGAACTATCTGTCTGATTTCGGTTGGTAACTTGTTAAAAAGCCTTGGTGTTGCTTTTGTGTAAAACTTCGAAGAATGAGTTTTTTTAGATCTTGAAATGTTAGACATTGGCAAGATATTTATTCTTAAACTGTACTATATATGTTAGAACTTCTCAGATTCTTTAAGAACCTTGAACATGTAAATATTATTAGGTTTAGGAATAGTGGCCAATTGTGAGCTAATCGGTTTTGTTTATATTATTATATAGTATTCTAACTATATGTTTTTGAGCAAAATATAAAGCTTCAGATGTGCTGTTATAAGTACCGCCCCAACTTTCAATAGCGTACTGAAGCTTGGAGTGCAATTACCCGTAATAAAACATAAGCAAAACTTCTTTGAACACTAATCTCTTAAAACATACATTCTACGAGTCACAGATAACACATATTTGTTTAATTCCTCAACGTGCGCTTTTCAAGTCATGTTTTTATCTATTAAATACTTGTAGCTATTAAAAACCTTTATTTATTTATTAAATATTTTATATATATATTATATATTTTTATTTATTAAAGTTGCTTTTACCAGATGTATGAACAGATAACGATAATTTTGTGCAACAGCAAAAATGAAAGACAGCATCATAGTCAAGTGGATAGGCTTCTCTTAGGCTACATATCATAAGTCTGGTTTTATTGCTTATAAGTAATTCATGCTTAGCGAACCACTGTCGTAGTATACTTTATGTAGCTTAAATGCTGAGCTAAAAATACTTTTACTGTCGTATGTTAAGGTCATATCATCAGCAAATGCTGTTATATGACTACTAAGATTTTGGTAGAAAAATGAATTGACACAAATTAAAAATTTAACGAATCCTTGAGGGACACCAATTTTTATTTCCAATTGATTGCTAAAAATTCCATCAAGCTTTACTGGTTGTGTTCTGTTGGACAAATAGGATTAAAACCACTTATGAATTATAACTCTTAATCCAGCCCTATACAATTTATTGAGAAGAATATCGTGATTAACCATATCAAATACCAACCATTTATGAACCACCTGACGTCCATATTGGAGGTTATGGGATCACACTCCAAAATATAATACCTCCCTACCAACAGTTTTTTGGTCTCGAAAAAATGTTTATAATTATAACTTCACTTCTGTTTAACAATACTTTTTTGTTTTTATAAGTTGTTCATATTTTTACAAGTTAATTGACAGCTTACAAAATTTGTTTGATTTGTTTATAATTCGCTTCGATTTCTTTTTATCACTTATTTCTAATAACTCTTTTCATTAATATTTGAATAAAATTATAATTTCCATATTTTAATATATTTTAAATAATCTCATCTATATATAAGTTACAATCAATCATAAGTACTATATTTTTACTCGCTATTCGTTCTCTTTTTTGTTTTTTTTTTTTTTCTTAGCATTATTATTATTATTTTCTTAACAGCGTTTATCTATTTGCATGAACATCCAATCTAATTCCTTTGAGGGTAATCAATTTCCATAAATAATTTATTTTACATTGATATTTTATATAAGAAAAAAAATAATAAAAAAATAAACAATCCAATAAACGCATATAACAATGTTTGGTAATTCCTTCCTACTTGATTGGACGCAACAATTACCCCTTCTAACGAGCCGCAGTTTGAACGCTCCTTTCTGACATACAAACTAACGAGCAACGAGTTAGGTGAATTCTTTCTTCCAATTGGGGTTGATTGTTTTCATTCAAGTGACAAACGGGTTTTCTTTTATATACTACGATTTGAAAATTTTTTCAATAACTGTTGACAGAAGTCAAAAATTAGCTTATTCGAGCAACAAAAATCAAACAACAGTAACGTAGGAATCATTTATTAAAAGGGAAGATTTGAAAGAAACGAAACTAAATATACCATAAGGGTATAATAAGGAAATGGAAAAAAAGACTAAGAATTTAACAATGTATGAAATTTAAGTGTTTTGAAATTTATATCTTCGTTTTAACTGTTTGCTATAATATTTAGTATTCCGTTTTGTGGATGTGTCTGTTATATAGTTCCCTCGGGCTATAAAGTTATGAAGTGCTTTCATATTTTGGCTTACTCTTAATAACCGTTCTGTTTTTTTACAATATCCGGACATATATCAAGGTCAGTAGCTATGTTTTTTTTATATTTCCTAATGTTCTTTCTTTTCGTTCTTTGAATGTTTTATAATAATTTTCGATTTCTTCCCGCGAAAAGTTTTTACAAAGGAAGGCTTAAGGCCTAAGCTTTGTGGTAGAATGTATAGTGTTATTATAAATAGTGATAATTTTGAAAATTCTATCGGTTAAGTCTGCTTTGTCTTTAGAAGCATTTAATAACCGTAGGTGCACGTTTAGAGTTCCATGCAACCTTTCGATATCCGCGTTACCAGTTGTGATCGATGCCGTTGTCCTATGAAAATCTATCTTATTCCCTTTTAAAAATTGTTCAACTGCGCAATGCAAGATGCAAGTCTCACCGTCTGCTATTTTTTTATTCGGTTTGCCTAAGAATTGAGCACTTTCTTTAATTTTACCTAAGATTGCAATCCAATTCCTATTCTCTTAGGGATGAAGTGTGGCATACTTAGAAAATTTGTCGATGGTACTGACCAAATATCGAAGTGAACAACGTCATTAAAGCCTGTAACTTGCATCGGTATGTGCAGAGGTTGCCGATCGTTGCAATTGTTAATAAATTTTTGTATTTCAATTTTCATTTTAGGATAATAGTAGCTCTTTCTTAGCTCAAAGAACACTTTATTAATTCCCCGATGGTGTTTACTTAAGTGTTCATCTGTGATAATAGCAAGAAGTTCATTTTTGTCAGTTATGTCTTTTAATCGAATAGTGGAACGCAGTACTTTTAAATTTGTATTGATGTCAAAATATTTAACAAACAGTGTTTGAAATTCTAAAAATAACGACAAATCGTCGAAATAAATGCAAAACAGCCCTTTATTAGTAAAAATAAATTTCAAAATGTCCAAAAGTACTGATTTGCCTTCTTCAATTTGAATGAAATTGTGAATTTTTTTATAAACTATTTTAAAAGTGATTTTTTCTTTGGTGCCATAAAACAAATACACTTGATTTTTAAAAAGATTAATTGGCTTTTCGGTTATGAATATGTGAAACGATTCGTCTTCCATTGCGATGTGGATAGTTGCATCCATAGAGACAATATCATTATTGTCACTTTGCATAACTGGACTCGTGATTGCTATATTTTCATTAATATTGCTTCTGTTGAACGCTACTTCTTTGTTGAAAATTCCCGCAAAATTAACATCTTTGTCAGATCCTGCAGAATATTCGAGAAATTTTTTACAACATTTATTCTCCAAATCAACTTCTTCGTCGTTCTGTAAGTAATAACCCTGAATTTGTTCAATATAGCGACTCAGTCCATCCGCAACGCAATTTTCCTTCCCATTAAGGTACTCGATGTTAAAGTCGTATTCGTTTAACATTATCTTCCACCGGTGCAGTTTCAAATTCGGCCCCTTTAGCAACTCAGCCAAACTAATGGCTTATGATCTGTCTTGACTGTAAACTGTCTGGCGTATAAATACGTTCTAAAGTATTTTACAGACCAGACAATTGCGAGAAGCTCTTTTTCTATGGTAGCGTAAACGAGCTCGTGGTTATTAAGAGTTCGCGAAGCGTAGCAAACAGGACGGCCGTTTTGGCTCCTGGTAAGAATAAACTTTTTATTGAAGTCCAGACTGCGAAGGATAGGTTCGGAAGTCAAAAGAGTTTTTAATGTTTTAAAGGCTTTTATGTATTCTTCGTCTCGAATATTAATTTTTCCGATTTTTTAAGATATTTTATCATAGAGTGGGCTACTTTAGCGTAATCCCTTATGAATTTCCGGTAATACCCCGTAATTCCTAAAAATTGTAATGGTATTTCGTAGAGGCATTTCAGCTGGATTTTACCTTGTTAGGGTCTGGTTTAATGCCATTACTAAAAACAATGTGTCCTAAATAAGAGGTTGATGTTTCAAATTTACATTTATTGCTTGGAATTTTTAAGTACTTGTAAAATTTTTCTAAGAGATTGAAAATGTTCTTCAAAGCTAACTGAAAATACTAGGATATCATCCAGATAAACAACGTAGATAACATTGATGAATTCTTTGAAGGACCGAAAGGCATCCTCAAAAATTCATAATGTCTTGTTTTTGTAGAAAACAAGGTCTATAAAGAAAAATAATTGCACTCACCAAGTTTATCGAAAAGCTCTTCCGAGCTGTTCATAGGAACTCTGTCATCGACTGTCTGCTCGTTAAGCATCCTATAATCGATTACCATTCGCCATTGCTTCTTACCAGCTGGGTCATCTTTCTTTGGTACGACCCATACTGGCGAATTATATGGGCTATTACTGGGTGCAATTAATTTCTGCCTAAGCATCCATTCTATCTGCCTATCTACTTCCTCACTATGAACCTCTGGATATCTTTGTATAAATTGGTTTTTTAGTTTTTGTTATTGTACTATTTTGTGTCGTAATTCACTGGTAAACGTAAGATCACCTCCTTCTTTATAAAAAATTGATTTATATGCGCGAAGCAGTGATTTAAGTCTGGAGGCATCTTTGGGTCTTAAATGTTGTGCAAAAATCTTTCCATTAATTTCAGGTCTAAGAGTCTCGTTACAGAAAATGGAGAAGGACTCGCCTTCATAACAATGCCTGGCATAGTCCTCCTCTTCAATGTTAAAATAAATTGGTATTTATTAAGGATGTTATTAATCATGAAATTGATATAATATAAAATTTACGAAACTAGGCTTGTTAAATTCTTTAAAAAGGGGTATACGAAATTCGGTATTCGTTTCTACGTTACGGTTGAGTACTTTAAATATGTATTTTTCAGATGGAATTTTCCGCTTTGGGTTTTATATATTTGTATTAATCGGCTTCGCAATCGATCACGAATCTAAATTGTTTTATTGGAGTCTTACAGACTATATAGGGTAGTAGTTTTCTGGACCTGTTTGAAAATGTTGATGGTTGTTCCTAAATCGATCGTTGTTTCGTTGCTTGCATTAATTTAACGAGATGTCCATTGGTTCTCGATTATTTGATTGTCTAAACCTATTTGTGTGTCACAATTGCCTGCTGTAAGCGTTGTTGTTTGATTGTCGTGTTTGGCCACTCTGTGTTAAGCGGCTTTGTTGCTGTGATGCTACGGGATTGAAACCAGAAAAACTTTGAACTTGTTGACCCGTATTACTGGAGTTACTATAGTACACCGCCTACTGTTCTGATAGTTTGAACAATTTGTGTTACTGTTAGAAAAAGTGTTAGTAATATGAAAATTGTTTCGCGCAAAACTTGTATTTGGCCCATGTCGCTATAGATTTATTTCAAGAATTATTTTATAAGCCGTGCAAAGCGTACTAGGGTTACGACTTAAAATAATTGATTTCGTAGGTTCCGGTAGGTTAAGCTTAAAAGCTTCAAGAGCAATTCTATTATTAGATTCAATCATTTGTATAAGCCCATGTTGGTCATCGTTAAGTAAGTAGACACTATTAATACGACTAAGGAGATCATTTATCTTATTATAATAATCTTCTATTGTTGTTTGAATTCTTGCTGATCGAATGCTATCAATTAGTGCATGAGAAGATGATTTTTCTCTGAAATTTGTTTTTAAAATATATTTTATCTCTTGCGAAGTACTTAACCTCCCGTGTTTTTGAAGTTCTACTTTTGCCCTACCTACAATTCTATCTTTTATGTAGCCCGCTAGAATAAGTCTTGCTGCTTCCTCAAAGCCATCAATTGTGGCGGCAATAGCGTTGACCCTGTCCAAAAAATCGATAAATTCGATACCATCAAATTGTGGAATCTTCGTAATTAAATCCAAGATTATCTTAAATCTATCTGCTGGATTAAGTCTCCACACTAATTAATTTAAACTAGGCTTTTTTTATTTTTGTAACTTATATTTATTTTAACTTACAAGGAGCAGGTATAGTATTTGTTAAAATTGAGGGGTTGATTAGCTGGACATCATGGCTTCTTGCTTATTTTTTTTTTTAAGCGGGGGGTGGTTGGTGTTGGTTATTTTTGTTATTTTTTTTTTATACAACACTTCCATTTGTTTTCACTTTTTTTTTCTTGGTTACTGAAACAACATTTTCCCTTAAGGTTTAATGTTCTTTAATTTATTTTAAATATTCATGCTTTCTTTGTTTTTTTTTATTTTTTTTTTCTTATTTATTTTATTTTTTTTTTCACAACCACACACCGCGTTTCGGTGTTTGAGTCTTAATCGTATTATTGAATAAAATAAGAAAGATGTTTATTCACAAATTATTCTTTATTCTTTATTATTTTATAAAAATACATGCCATCCGAAGCGCGCGCGAGTTAGAATAGAAGTGACTCTTAGCAACGCCAACAAACAAACAAAAAAATCAGCGGTATATATTAATGCCGGCGCTTTTTAAGCATGGCTTGGTTGTTAGCTGGTGTTCCAAATTATAGGAAAGCTGCGCTCCAACTTTATCTTCGCAGAAGATGAAGGTGGAGAGCAACTTGTTTTCGAAAAGCACCTATGCTTGGTTGTTTGTCTAGAACATCAAGCTCAAAAGCTTCTAATTTCGCATTAAAGGGAGGTTGTGGGAGCACACTCCAACATATAACAATATATATTTCTTTTTTATACTATTTAAGAAAAAATAAATAACATTAGTACAATCTTATTAAGTTTCAATTTTAAAAATCTAATCTAAGAAAGTGGATTAACGTCGCCAAGGAATGGATCCAGTATCGAAAATAAAAATTTTTCTTAGTTTTTTTCTAATGGATTTGGCTAAGTTTGGATTTCTGCCGGTGAAGAAAACAATGAATCGATTTGTAATTAACTATGGTATTCACTTCTAATGATTTCTCCATACTCATTATATTTATCTGCGTAATTCGATGGGCAGTACTGTTCTTTGTGGTGCTTTATCTGCAAGGAGTGACAACTTTCTCAACTCTGGCGGGATTGAAAACATTTTCGAAGACAGACAAGACAGTAGAATTTTGAATACAAGATACCAAAAGCATTTTCAATACAGTGCCGTGCTATACTAAGTCTGTAATTGAAGATAAGTTGTAAATATTCAAGTCTTTTGTTTTTAATTGTTGTATAGGGTTTCATTACCATATATGTTTGTAAAGGGGAAATGCATCATCAGCAACAAAAACAAATGATGAAACGTTTCCATCTGATGGAAATTGCAATTTTGCATCCATTATACCTAGATTTTCCCAAAGAACTTTGGTATAAAAACATTTGCATCCCCTTCGCTTCCATAAGTCCCTACATCCAACTAGGTGTACTCGTAATCACCATTTGCAACTATCAACATAACAATGCTAAAGTAGCCGTACAAAAATATAAATAAGTAACAGATATTGCTTAAAATGCTTAAATTGGTGATTTTGATGGACATTTTACCGCTACGTGCCTCGCATCGATTGCATCCACATAGTTCGGGAAATTCCATTCATGGTAGGTTTGCGATACTTGAAGCATTTCAGCTGGAGTCATTTTAGGAATGGCTTCATGTAATGCATTAATAATAGCATCGCAAGACTCGACTATAATTTGCCCAAAATGCTGTTTACTGATTTTATATATGCCGTTGCAATATTCCAAAAGCGAAATATCTATTTTGAGTGAAAATATTCATTTCTCTTTGGAGAAATAGAATCATTTGGATGTGTAGTAATATTTTCTAAACATAAAAGAAAATCTTATTCGTGACTGTATTCAGTCAGTTTTGTTTTAAAAAAGTGTACCAAGCGCGCCATCCAGCATTGAATAAAAGAAACTTACCTGCCAAGAAAGGACGGCCATGATTTAAGAAGCGGCAGCCACGTACACAATTGTAAACATCGCCTATCGAAGCGGACGTGCCATAGTAAGGAAAAAGGAAAATAAAGTAAAGAAAAAAGGAAGACGAGTTATTTTTTGTGCTAAAACGAACGGTGTTAAAACGTCAGGTGTGAGGTTGCTCATAATTAAATAAAATAAAACTGTGTGAAAGACCCTTTGATTGCGAAGAAAAATACAGATTTGACTCATCCCTTATGAGCAGAAGTCTAACACGCATCCAACTCATGGATACCTTACATGCTATCGGCGTCGACGTGCCCAGCACCACTCCGTTGCCAAGATGTCGAACCTTATGCGAGGAATACGGTTTAAACGTCGACGAAACCTCAGCAAAACCTAGCGGCTGGACGCTGGATGAGGCTCCAGCAAGAAACGAGAACTCACCAACAAGTGAGACTTCAACTTCAGATTCACAAGTACACGAGACTGCAAGCAATGAAACTTCCGGAAAAAAGAACACGACGGCTGTCAAAGAAACTTCTGCAGTTACCCTCAGAAAGGAGACTGCAGTTAACGCCTAAAGGTCCGACTCCACGGTTTTCGGGGTCTCTGCAAATGCCGGAAAATCAGCGCAAGATAACGTGGAACACTTTTTTATGACCTTGACGCTGAAGAAGAAAGAGAGCTGCTGCGTTTAGAGAGGCGAAAAATAATCATGCAGCTGAAGAAGGAGCTAGCCGAGATATAGTGCACCAATCAACGTGGAAGAAGTGTCGACTTCTCCGATATCGAGAATGCCATTCCTCCCTTCACCGGTGATGATTCCCATGGCATTCGTAAATGGTAAGCTGATTTTCTGGACGCGGCCTTTCCCGGATGCGATGAGCAGTACAAATACCTTGCTGCCCGCCGATTAATGCAGGGCACCGCCAAAGTCCTACTTCGAACAGTTCGTATTGACAGCTGGGACTCGCTTGGATGCCTTTTATTAAAGGAATTCGATAGGCAGGTAAGCAAACATGCAATTTATCGTCAGTTGGGCCAACGATCCCGTCGTCGAGAATTTTTGTGCACCCTTCAGTAATTTACGTGAGTGAAGGTTTCTTTATATAAGGCTCCACTCACACGATGTTGCTATTTCTTCGAATTCTTTTATCCAATTGACGTAATCTTGTCCCCCGATTCTTCGACGTCTCGGAAGACGAAATTTGCTTTTGTGGACTTCGTTATCTCCTCAGTTTGAAGTCGGACTTCCTTGTCTTGGTCACGTATTTTCCTCTTTTATGGCGCACAACACGTCCTCTGCTTTCACAATTTCCCCTTCAAAGGTATCTCGAATCCAATCTATTCAATCAGTTTTGATGTTGTTCGAATGGATAGTCCTTTGCTTCTAAGGAATGCTTCTATCTGACGAACTGTCAATGTCTGTAAGTCATCCATTCACTTTCTTCCAAATTTTTTCACTCTATACTTTTTTTTTTATTTTCACTCTTATCACTTGGTCTTCTTATTCCCTAAGCTTTTTTTCAATTTCTTAACTTTATTTCTCCTTCTTTACCGTCGTCGCTATTCACTTGAGACAAATAGCAAGGTTTCCAACTTTATTCGGTGAAATATCGGTTAAGCCCCCATGTAGGAAATTACTTTATTATTATATTTATTTATTATAAACAAAAAAATTAGAATCTTACATAGTTACAATTTAAAGATACAACAGAGAACTCCGGACCGTCAAACAACCGAACCATACTGCTCCTGTGACCAAAGCCAAAATTCCATTTCTTCCATACCTTAATCACATTAATTATCAATCTTTGTGGAGTCATTGTATTACAAAGACAAAAGTGCCCACATCGCTTCGGTTTTGATGCTTCCTAATATAGGTCACCACAAAATCCCTTCATGTAAGTCACAACAAAATCGATTCATGTTGAATGTTAACAATATCCTCTTCGTGACTCAACGAGTGTAAACAAACTCCGATCGTCAGGATCACCAGATAAAACGTTATCTACCGCATTTGGTGGTCGTCGATCCGGAGTAAATTGTTCATTGATTGTTTGCTAACTCATCATTCCTACGTATATATATAGTGTGATTCATCGTGAGGTTTGATTTATAATGTACAATAAAACACATAAATTTGAAAGTGAACTTAAATTTTTTATTATCGGTTAAAAGAACAATTTACTTAATGGAAATGATATCATGTAAATCTTGGCCACGACTACGTCTGAGGTGGTCCATTCGGAAGGTCCAATTTCTGGCGACTCGTATGTCGCGGATAACACGAGTAATGTTGGCTTCCAAAGCGTCAATCGTAGCTGGCTTATTCCTGAAGACCTGACACTTTCCATATTCCCATAGAAAATAGTCCAAAGGTGTGATATCGCACGATCTAGGCGGCCAATTTACCATAGCAAAACGTGAAATTAATTGCTCACCAAAATGATTTCTCAACAAGTCCATTGTTTCACGCGCTGTATGTCTCGTAGCGCCGTCTTGTTGGAACAAGAGCTCACCGAGACCATGTGTTTGAATTTCAGGAAGCACATAGTCTGTTAACATGGCGCGATAACGGTTATCATTGACGGTAACATTCTGATTTGCCTCATTATTGAAAAAATATGGATAAGTGATTCCACCAGCCCATAAACCATACTATGCCGTTGTTTTTAATGGATATAATGGTAGCTCTTGGTACTCTTCGGGTTGCTTATCAGTCCAAATACGGCAATTTTGATTATTAACGTATCCATTGAGCCAGAAATGGGCTTCATCACTGAACAAAATTTCACCATAAAACATCGGATTCATTGAGTTTTTCCAGAGCCCATTCACTTAAAATATGGCGCAAATTCAAGTCGCCTGACTTCAATTCTTACACAAGTTGAATTTTGTACGCTTTAAGACCGAGATCCTTATGTAAAATACGCCAAGCTGTCGAATACGCCAAGTCAAGCTGCGACGACGAATCTATTCGTCACGGTCTTCGCGTACACTCTCAGCCTTAGCTGCTGTAGGCTCTTCACTACGTGCTGGATGTGGTCTAATCGGTCGAGTATCATCCACTAATGTGAACTGTGACTCAAATTTGCCAATGGTATTGGCAATAGTGGTTCAGTAATTCCTCGAATCGCACGAAAACCATTTCTCACAGAATGCTGATTTTCGTAATACAGCTGTACAATTCGGAGACGCTGTTGTGGTGTGAGTCTTTTCATGATAACTTGCCAAACGATACTGAACAAAAATGATAAAGCAGTTTGATAGGAGTCATGCGTGGTCCTATTAAAAATCACACCTCACGATGAATCACCCTATATATATATATATATATATATATATATATATATATAGATGTATGGACAGCTGATGGCGTGATAGTTGACTCACTATCACTAACACCACTTACCTGGGTTCGAATCCCGGTAGGAGCACAACAGCAAATTTTTCAAAATCTTCATCACCCTTTCATCGGGCAATGGCAAACCTACGAAAGTCAAGTTCTGACTATGAACAACCTTCTCAGGAGAGCCTTTCGGAACTGGCAATAAACAGTAAGCCCTGCTCAGGAGTGTAAAAATTCACAAAGTGAAAAATACAAATGAGTGCGAGAAGCTAGGCCTTGGCCCACACCGGACTGTCGCGCCAAAATATTTATTTATTTATGGAAAGCTGATTAGTACATATGGTTCAAATCGCATGATTGCGGCAGCTAATTAATGAACGCTTGCCGTGCGATGACCCAGTCGCCAAATTTCTCCTTCACAACTTCTAGCGTTGCGTCGCTTGTATGGTATGGTGCGCCGTCTAGTTGGAACCACAGATTGGATATATCAATATATTCGAGTTGTGACTATAGAAAGTCGGTTAACATCGCTCTATACCTGAGACCATTGACGGTAACGGTGTCTTTTTCCTCATTTCGAAAGTAATAAGCCGCACCAAATAGTCAATCTCTGTTGATGCATTAATGCTTGGCCGAACATTTGTTAATTTTATTCGCTACAATAACGGCAATTTTGCTTTTTGATATAGGACTAGTCTAGCGCTCAATCAGCGAACTCAAGGCGTTGTCTATGGTTATCCGGCTTCAATGCTTGCATTTGTTTCGGTTGGTGGGTTAAAAATTAAAAATAGGGTATTCGCGCTCAAACTTTTTCACGGTGCTACGAATTGCTTATACAGTGAAGTTATGTTGACGACCGACCTCACGACGAAATTCAAGTTGCGTATTTACAACTGAGCCGGCATTACGATGATTTATTTTATTAATTTCCGCACAATCGGCGAGTGTGGATATCATTGGTAAATTTGACAGCTACTAAAACTTAAAAATTGAAAAACCAACATTTTTTTCATAACTGTCTGGTCACCCGTTATATATACCGGCGTCGAACAGAAGTGAAATCAGTTTCAATTTTGAGTTTGAAAAGTGGATTTAATACTAGCGATAAAGTGGTTAGAATAAAAGATAAAATAAAGTGGTCGATAGATGCGATAAATAACACTGCCCTACACACATTTTGGTGTCTAGAATTTAAGACCTATTTATGAGATGGACAAAATATTATATTTTTACCAGACACGTCTCTATTTTAAGGTAATATTATACGTGAAGAATTGTCTTTTAAGGGATTTTCTAGAGAGAAGTTGTCTTTGATAATCGCGCATAATTCCCCAGCAATAGTCTGCCATCATATGAACGTCCCATCTACCTTGATACCTGTTCTCCATCGTTTTTATATCTTGATGGAAGCGTTCTCCTTGTTCTTCACTCAGATCTCCTAGGTTATGAATATGAAGGTAATGTACTTTGCTCATAATATAGTCAATATTTCTAAAGTTAAGAAGCACTTCCTTAACTAACTTCTCATAGTCATTAGTTTAAATAGTTTAAAATTTTGTACAATCGCTACAAAAGGTTTCCACGCAAGTCGCTCTAGTTCAGTCATAGATGCCCCAAAATTAGAAGATCATTTAATTAATAAACGTATTTGTGGCTCATCAAAAATGGAAATCCAGGAAATTTCTGAGAAATATACCGAAAACATTAGTACATGGTGCTTCATTAGTCCCAATTTTATATGCAAGAATAGAATCTCTCACAGGCCAATTTTTTTATATCCAGTGTCTTATTTTACTCTACTCTTTCAAAGAAAAATAAAACATGGATATTTTGTATAGCCACTTTGTTGACCTAACAAAAAATTAACCGTCTTCAAATCGACACAGATCGCCCATTTATGTTCGACATACTTTATTTTCTGCAATAGAACTGAAATTACTTCATATTCTTCTTTCATACAAGTAGAGTGGGTAATTGGAATAGGAGATGTTAATTGCCATTATGTAAAAGGACGGCCTTGAGACTTCTTTAACTGCTGTCAATAAACAAACTCCAATCATTTGCCTGATAGGTCTCCAAGCCCAAAAAAATCAGTAAGCCTCTCACATCACTGCAATATCATTAATTGCAATTTTCACTAAAAGAAAAAAATTGCAATAAGTTTTGTTCTCTCGTGCGATAGAAAGTAATTCGTACATAAGAGGCTAGGCTAGTCTTGTGAGAATGTTTTAGGCATCGATGTTTCTAAAGAGCATTTAAAGTCATAACTTACTTGAGAAGTACTAGATCCTTCAATTTCTTCCTCCTGACATTGTGGTAGGTGATAAAAAACTGATATTCGAACGTCTTCTGGATAAGGAATTGGTCTTATTGCTGAAGAAATATTAGGATATTTCCTTTTGTGGTGATTGTTTTTGTTGATGCCCACTATACTTGTCATACAGAAGTAACAGTCGTTATGATGATTTTTTTGTTTTCACCAAATCTTCAGTACTCCAAATTTCAAAGACTTACATGCACTTTTCTCCCATTTTCGCAAATGTTGAGTGTACCCACGCTTTACCTTGATTGCAAATTTCAGTATAAAAAGCAAAATACAAGCTGATCACAGTGTTTTTTATTAATTTTTGCTGATCTTTGAAAATATATTCTCCACAAATGTAGTTTTAACTTACTATCCATTATGAAATATTTAGATTTATTTTATCAGTGGTATTGTGAAATCGATTTAGGTTTAACACAAACTAAACCGCGAGGAAAGTGGCGATTCGATAAAGTCGATGAGAGCGTAGGAAATAAACGCATACCGTCTCTATAACAGTGCGCTTACAGAAGCTTGAAACTGCGATGCTTCAGCGTTGATATGCAAGGGAATAACGGATAACGTATTATGGAGAGCTTGGAGTTAACTCAGAATGCAGTTTACCTAGCATTCAAATTGGATCAGATTAGAGAATACTGGACAAAGCTGATGACAATGAATGAGGAGATCAAGTCCTCATTGAAAGAAGCTGATTACAAGCAGGAGTACGTGTCCAACAACGAATTCGTTGAGCTGGAGCAAATATATCAAAATGCTTACATCCAAATTAAGCAAGCAGAACAACGACAATACCAACCAGAGGCAGTAACTCCACAAACTGCAACACATCGCGAAATAAAACTTCCAACAATAAGCATTCCATCATTCAACGGAAAGTATGAAGAGTGGACACCATTTTGGGAACTGTTCGATCGATTAGTTCAACAGAACGGAACCTTAAGCGATGTTGAACGAATTCAATATTTAAAAGAAAATTTAAAAGGAGAAGCAACAAGGATTGTTAATCATTTGGCACCGACATCAAGCAATTATGCAACAGCTATAGAATTGCTAACGAACCGGTTTCAAAATTCAGCAGCATTGGTCAACAAGTACATCCAAAAATTGCTTACTTTAAAATCAGTTCGACATGAAAATGCGTTCGATTTGAAAACGATCATGGATATGTCAAGGGAAATCTTGTACGGTATCAGAAATTTATAGGTCGACGTAAGCTCCTGGGATCCATTAGTGATTCAGTTGTTATGTCCGAAACTTGATTCTGAATCAAGGAAATTATATCAACAATCCAGACGAACTTCAACAGAAATAAACTAAGCGAGTTTTTTGACTTCGTCGCGTCTAGATTCAGAGGGTTGGAAAGCAGTCGTGAATTCAATCGTGAACACCAGCAAGTAGGAGCAACAGCCACAAAAAACCATTTGACTACAGTCACAGCGAGTGTGCAGCGAGTCTCATTGTATAATTGCAAAAGATTTTTAAGTATGAAGACGAAGAACCGATTGGACGTAGTCCAAAGTTCGAAGCTGTGTTTCAACTGTTTGCGAGATGAGCATACCGCAAGGGAATGTGATGAAGAGGGGTTGCAAAATATGCGCACAACAGCATAATTCGAGGTGAGAGTACAGTAGTTTTTTTTTATATATAATACCGCGCGCGCACCAAGGGGATATGAATGCCCTTTTGCTGGCCTTTTATCCAGGGCGCGGGCGGGTGGTGTAGTAGTTTGAAACTCAGGTGTATTAGGTTTCGATATTTTTACCAGAGGTGGTTGTCAAACTGGACGGGACGAGATAGTACAAACTCAATCAGTGGGTCTTAAATACGTGCTAGTTGTTAGTTCGTTACATTTAACCCAGCCAGCAAAAACTCCAACATCAGTATTATGCCTTCATGTCAGAGTTGACGCCGACGGGATTTTCATATAACCACATACAAATTCTATGAAAAGACTTTTTTCACAGAATTGCCTCGCACGGAATACGAACCCGCGACCCTCTGCTTTAGGAGTCTATGTATTACGACGCTTCGGCAAAAACAACATCTGGGGAATCGCTAAACAGCTCTATGATGACCGGCCCCACTGTACAAAAGGATTTGTTTTCCTTGCTAAATCGATGGAGGACGTTTCCAATCGTTTTTACAGCTGACGTCGAAAAAATGTATCGGCAGATTTTAGTCGATCAGAAGGACCGAGATTTACAACGTATCTTATGGAGAGAAAACTCTAGGGACCCGATCAAAGAATACGTTCTCGAAACCGTCACATACGGCACATCATCCGCACCGTATTTAGCAATTAAAGCTCTATGCCAGCTAGCCGAAGATAAAAAACAATAGTATCCACGGGCAAGCCAAACATTGCTTGATAGATTCTATGTATTCGATTGTCTAGGAGGTGCATATTCACTAAGGGAATGCCAAGATCTTTAAAGAAAATTGATACAGTTACTTCAGAATGGTGGATTTAACTTACGCAAATGGACTTCAAATAATGCAGCATTCATAAAAGCGTTGCCAACCGAAGCAATTGAGATGGAGCCAGAACATGACTTTAATAGTGACACAACATTTCAAATGTTGGGAATAAAATGGTGCCCAGGAACAGACGACTTCCAATTTAAAGTCAATTTTTCGTCATTCAGCACAATTAAGTCACAGCAATATTAAGTGACGCTGGCAAAATTTTTTATCCTTTCGGTTGGTTGTCGCCAATTACTATCAAGGCAAAGATCATTATTCAAAAGCTTTGGCTTTTGGACGCATGAAAAGGTAAGCAGAAAGAGCGTTGGTAAGGGGTGCTCAACCATGTTTTTCTGAGGATATGAAGAGTCTAAATGTAAATAAATCACTGAAATCAAATAGCAAGATATCATCACTGCACCCATACATCGACGCCAATGGAATATTGTGGGTGGGAGGTCGGTTGAAACATGCTCATTTATCAATTGATCAGAAACATCCTATGATTCTGTCATCATCGCATCCACTGACAAAATTAATCATAAATAAGACCCATAGTGATACACTTCACGGTGGAGTGAAACTAACTCTGAATCACATTCGAAGTAAATTTTGGATCATCCGAGGAACCAACACTGTCAAGGCCATAATAAATCAATGCATCAGGAGTTTCCGATTTAAGGCCAAGGAATCAAATCAACTTATGGGACAATTTCCGGAGGCTCGAGTAAAGTTCTCACGGTCATTTACACATTGTGGGGTAGATTATGCACTCCCAATCAACATACGATGCTCACAAACTCGTGAAATCTCATAAAGCTTACATAGCGCTTTTCGTTTGCATTACAACAAAGGTAGTGCACATTGAACTGACTTCTGATTTAACAACGGATGAATTCATGGCAGCATTGCGACGTATGATCAGCAGAAGAGGATCTATACACCATATCTACAGCGATAATGTAACAAATTTTGTTGGCGCAAAAAATATTATTGATGCATTACAATTCACGCTAGCCGGAAACGTAATCCAGTGGCATTTCATCCCACCTGGAACTCCACACTTTGGTGGACTCTGGGAAGCCGGTGTTAAGTCAGTCAAATACCATTTGAATCGCATCATAGGAGAGCAGAAATTAACATACGAAGAGATGAATACCATCCTAGTGCAAATAGAAGGATGCTTGAACTCGAGACTACTCTGTCCATTAACAGACAACATTGAAGATCTAGACGCATTAACACCAGGTCACTTCATCATTGGGTCGCCACTGATAGCACCACAACATGATATCATTCTGGATCTTACAGACAGTAGTTTAAAGAGGTGGAAGTTAATTCAAAAACTCAAACAAGATATTTGCAAGCGTTGGTACGAGGACTACATAAACAAACTGCAACAGCAATAAAGTGGAAGCAGCCAGTAAAGAATCGAATCATCGAAATGGCCTCTAGGCAAAATAATTGAAGTGCACAGCGGAGTTGATACTCTTGTTAAAGTAGTAGCAGTGAAAACGCAAAATGAAACATTCAAGCGACCAATAGCCAAAGTGTGTTTGCTGCCAAGCAAAGAAAACATCATGAAGCCTGATGATAACATGGTTCAACCGTCAATTCATCCATCAAACAGACCCAGAAGGAAGCCGATGGATAGAAAACAATCAACCAGTTTCTCCATTGCTCTTGTGATTCTATCATTATTTGCATCCATCACGTCGGGATCTACAAGGTATACCCACCCGGAAGTTGGATTATTTGCAGAACAAATTGGAACAGCCAAAATTCAACGAGAAGTACTATGTACGAGCATTCGATTCCCAATCGCAGACATTTTACGTGATCAATTCAACATAAACAAGACGAGAGATCAAATAATTGAGTTGTGCGACAAGGAAAAATCAGTAACAGAGGAGAGTCAATGTGATGAATTGCGTCATCACATGGAAGAAGAATGGAAGAACGTACTCTCAATTTTCAATAGACTGGAGGTACTACCTTTGCGAAGACAAAAACGAGGACTACTAGGAACTATTTTCACGTCAATATTCGGAGTCAATGATAAAGTATACCATGACATCGAAGATCTAGATAGTAACCAGAAAGCCCTGATAAAAAGTAGTACAACAAATACCAAGATTATGCTGTCTACAATATCGAGTGTAAATGAGACAGAAACTAGAATCAACAATAAAACCAACAATTTTACGAGAAAGCTGAATGCAGATCTGGAAGAGATCGACAAGATGGAATCTTGGTACAGGATTTTTGACGAGAATAAAATAAATATACATGTGACGAACGCATATCTGATTGCACTTAGCTACATGCGAGAAATCGAAATAAAATATAATAAGTTGCTAAATGCATATCTGAAACGTAGTCATTTATTTGAGTTTTTGTCACACAAGAGCATGGAAGAAATCATAAAAAAGTGTGCGGAGAAACTTGGCCCAGAGATGGAAGTACTACCAGATCCAATGGATAGACTAGAGTTGTCTTCCACTTCAACGGAGATTTTAGTTACAGGATTTCTTCATGATCAGCGATGCCAACGAGTATGACCTAATTAAAGCTAACACTGTGCCCGAAAAGATTGATGAGCAGACATATCGAGAGGTGCAATTACAGCAGTCGGTGCTTGGAGCCAACTATAATCTACAGAGGTATTTCGAATTACTACTGGAAGATATAAGCAAGGCACCAGCTCTCAACGAAACAACATTCAACCTCCGGCCTTCAATATTTCACAGTATTGAGCAGAGTGAGGATTGCATTATCCAGCAGCTGTATAAGAAGTTATCTTTTAAGCGATGTCCAACCAGGACGCTAAGACTCACACATACTGTGTGGAAGGAATTATGAACGCATAATACATGGATGCTCATTACACATGAAGAAACTGCTGTATTTGTGAATTGTGGACCAACTCGAGAAGAAGTAATTTTAAATGACACGGGTATTATTCACATCACTCCGGACTGCGTCATCCAATCCAAATGCATACGATTGGAATCAAAATTAATCAAGGACACCAGAATAGTGATGCACTTCAGTAAATCAATTGCCACTGTAAACACTTTACTATCAACGCAGCTTCCGGTTTATTTTACAAATGAAACCATCATCCCTCTGAATAAGGATATAATGGAAGTTTTAAAGTTCAACCATCACAAAGCAGTGGAGGCGCTCAACCGGCTACATGACCACAACTGGAAGACCATCAAAAAACATCAGTATTGGACAATTGGGTTGTGTTCAATTTCAGCAGCCGACATTTTTATCATTTGTCTATTGGCTGTGATCCTCAAATACCGCAATCGTCCAACTAAGAACTCTGCCAACATTGAATTGAGAGCCCAAAAAAGACCGAGTCAACGTTTTGAGATCAATTTGGCAACAGCATCGGAATAGCAAAATGTTGATGATATCAACGTAAAGTAGTTATTTTTCTTCATTATTCGCATTTATTGCTTAGGTTAACAATATTTATGTTTTTATGTGTTAACATTTATTTAAGTATTCGTTTACCTTGCACTTTGTCGCTTCGTTTTAATTGCTTAGGCTAGCAAAATTTCTGTATAAATTAAGTCGAAATAATATTACTCGGCTCAGTCTTGTTATTTAATCGAACCAAGCCTTCTACTACCTAATGTGAGGCTGCATTAGGCGATTGAATTAAAAAATATAAAAATTGTAAATATATAGTAGAATTTACAAATAGAGAAATAGAATTGAAATATGCGGCTATAGAATCTTTCAATCAACCACAACGGAAGCGATTTGGGTAACGCCAGTTGCAACAGTATGAATATGAAACTCAAGACTAAAATCCTCAAGGCCTGTTATCTAGATCAGCACGCTGATATACCACCTACCCGGAAATTATTTAGAAAATCAAAAATACAAGTTTATTCACCTAAATCCATATTGTCCCTTCAAAGTAATCCCCATCGACTGCAACACACTTATGCCAGCGCTTGATCTAATCCCCCAAACATTTGTTATATTTGGTTTTCGGTATGTCCATCAGTGCTTCCTGCAATTACCATTACTTCCTCTCGGCTGCTGAAACGCGTTCCCCGTAGTGATTTTTGTAACTCGATTGAACAGAAGGAAGTCACAGGGAGCCCAATCAGGTGAATTCGGTGGCTGTTGGATGGTATTTGTTGCATTTTTCGTCAAAAAATTACGAATAATTATGGCACTGTGTGATGGTGCGTTACCATGCCTTCTTTTTTGACTGAAAACGACGTGGTTTTTTTTGGTCTCGGCTCATTTGGTGAACGCCATTCACTTGCCTGATGTCTGGATTACGTGCGGTACTCATAAATCCCCGTCTCGTCTCCAGTAATGATCCTTTTGATGAATGTGGGATCGGATTCAGCCTCGCAAATCTTCTCTTTTGCGACGTCAACACGCTCTCTTTTTTGCATGAAATTGAGGTCCTTTGGCATCAACTTTGCTGCTACCCGACGGAAACCCAAATCATTAACCAAAATCTCTTGGACGGATCCATAGGCAATGTTCAAGTCCTCCGCTCTCTGATGGTTAATTCACGGTTATTGACCAACATTTCTTTTACTTCATCAATGCTCGTTGTTGCAAATTTAAATCCATTTCTAAAATTGTAAAAAATCACCAACACACAGAGAGATAGATGTACTCTAGGCTACGTAACTTTTGAAAATGTCAAGCTATAACGCTAAGACTTAAAAGGAATGTCAACAACAGATGTACCAACTTTTCAAAAACACAGAACACAAATCGAAAGAATGGGAGCGCCACACGGGTTTTTTTTTTTTTGCTACACAAGACGGAGAATATGGACGTACGCAACTCGTTCAATATTACATTAATGCCAGAGATGCTTGAATCATCTGTCAGCCTTGAAGGCGTCTTCCATTGACAAAGCAGGCAGAAGTTTCTCAAATGGTGCCACAGCTGAATGTAAGAGTGGAATTAAACGAAGAATCACAGTCCGACGGCAGTCCCAGTAGTCCCCTTGAAGAAAAATGACTTCAGCATGAAGTTTTGTGTAAAGTGTTAAAATCTTAACGTTGTCACCAAGGAGGATAGCTATCAAAACTTTGGATATGCTTTTCATTATATGGATATGGTTTTCAACATTTGGCCTGAAGAGTGGTAGGTCACGATTAACCGGATTATTTAAACTGCGAAGTGATTTTCCCTACTTCAAGCGATTAATGGAACACATATTGCGAAATCTCACGTTTAAAACCTTTTCAAGAATTAAGGTTTGAATTGTGATTTCTTAAGTTTATAATTGTCAAGAGAAAATGTTTGCATGTTACACGAAGGCCATGTAATCACCTGGCTTTAAATCTGCCAACGAAGCTTTATGAACCTATAAACAAAAGTTCATTTTATGCATGAATAACGCAGTTCCAAAACAGCTACTATATACAATTTAATAACCTTAAAGGCCAAGTTGCAAGACTACGACTTTTAAGTGGAACACCGAAAGGGGTAACTCCATTTAAATGCTGATGCTCTTTCTTGTCACACATGAACAGTCAAATGCGAAGAAGCTATACATATGATCAGCACTGAGCTAGTAGAGGCTTGGAACAAAGATAAAATCCGTTTCCTTAGCAAGCAAATAAAAATATTGAGCCAATCTTGTCATGGGAAGCAACGTGAGAAAAGGCCACTGTGATGTTTAACAATGTATCGGAGCTAATGAAGACAGTTTGTAAAGAGAAAATGGGGATATGTAGATGAAACAACATCTCCTGAGTAGCTAATCGTGCTACGGTTCAAAATCTGCAAGGTACTTCATGAAATAAATAACAGAAACTTAAGAGGTCACTTTGAGGAAGGTAAAAGGACGATCCTATTGGCTAGGCGTTAAACAAGATGTCAGAAATTGGTAAAAAAGTGATATTGAACTACGTTTTGATCAAGGACGAATCTCTGAAACTAGGTTCCTCCAGGAAGTGTCAATATCTTGAAATTTGGAAGACAAGGACCCTCATTCTTACGATCTGACTGTCGACCAATTTCAAAGGCCGTTAAATGAGCCTGTGTCTGATGCCGTGAGCAACTGCCAGCGAGATTGGGAGCGTCATATGAATAGCTCCGTCCTTAATGATATCAATAGTTAAAAGGGGCATATAACATCCGAGACCCTTTGCTGCGGTAAAAGTCATCACAAAAAGTCCTACTCTTCCGCTTTTTTTTACCTTTACCCATCCAAATCCTTTTCCCTTGGTTCTTTAAAATCCTAGAAATCCTTAAAGGGTGGCGGGCAGCTATTGGTGCACCACCTGGTATCTTGAAAGATCTGCAACCACAGGTAGGACAGATGGTTAGTAAAAATAGCAGATAGAGGATCTGTTAAGAGAAAGTCGCGAGATCAGCGTCCAACATAGCTGTATACAAGAGCCTTTCCTATCGGGTAGTCTCCTTAGCCTTAGAAGGCATCCCCGCTCCCTCTTTAACTCTCTTGCCCGATCCATTGTTTGGCCCGAACTCTATGTCTGTTACCTTCTTGGTGAAGCATACCAAAGAATTGGTGGCTTCTTAAACCCTGTCTTTCTGCTTTTATGCTTGTCGGACAGGACAACCAATAGGTCTGCAAGAAGGCAAAGACAGAAGTCTTGGTGGAGTGACAGACGGTTACGTTAAGAAAAACGCTGTACGTCTAGATCCAGATAGATGGTCTGGATCCCTCTGCGTATTATAAATACACAGAGGCAAGCGGACCGCCACAGACCCTCTATTCGGTGACGAACGGTCACCACCTTAAATAAATTAAAAAAAAAAATATTGTACAACAACAACAAAAAAAATGTTGTAAAGAACGGATCCATATAACTCAATCAATTATTGACAAAAGGATTCGCCGGGATGTCGTCGTTTAACTTTTCATTGGATAGCACTCCAACGTAGAATACCTTCTCCTGTGATCATCTCATGATTAGTTCCTTGTGTCGTCCTCACTGTACTCCATCCGATCATTATCAGAAACCGATAATAAAGCGTGATTCATCGTGAGGTTTAATTATAATGTCAAATTAAACACATAAATTTGAAAGTGAACTTAAAACTATTATTATCGGTTAAAAGAACAATTCATGGCATTTACTTTTGAAAATGATAATATGTAAATGTTGGCCACGACTACGCCTGAGGTGGTTCATTCGGAAGGTGCATTTTGGACGACTCGTTCGAGCATAGCGACTGGTATCTCGCTGATATCACGAGTAATGTTGGCTTCCAAAGCGTCAATCGTAGCTGGCTTATTCCTGAAGACCTGAGACTTTACATATCCCCATAGAAAATAATTCAAAGGTGTGATATCGCATGATCTAGGCGGTCAATTTACCGTAGCAAAACGTGAAATTAAGTGCTCACCAAAATGATTTCTCAATAAGTCCATTGTTGTATGTATGTATGTATGGCTCGTAGTGCCGTTTTGTTGAAACTAGAGCTCACCGAGACCATGTGCTTGAATTTTAGAAAGCACATAGTCCGTTAACATGGCGCGATAACGGTTACCATTGACGGTAACATTCTGATTTGCCTCATTTTTGAAGTAATATAGACCAATGATTCCACCAGCTCATAAACCACACCATACCGTTGTTTTTAATGGATATAATGATAGTTCTTCGTACGCTTCGGGTTGCTCATCAGCCCAAATATGGAAATTTTGTGTGTTAACGTATCCATTTTGCCAGAAACGGGATTCATCATTGAACAAAATTTCACCATAAAACACCTCACAGAATGCTGATTTTCGTAATACAGATGAACAATTTGGAGACGCTGTTGTAGTGTAAATCTTTCCATGATGATTTGCCAAACGATACCAAACGAAAATGGTAAAGCAGTTTAATAAGAGTTACGCGTGATCTGTCAAAAAAAGGCTATTGATAATCAAATCTCAGGATGCTTCACCCTTTATTAAGGATGTATAAATGCGAATAGGCCATATATGGTTGGCAAATTACATATATTTTTCCTTTTTCTTATCCCTTATCCCATGGTGATGCATTCAGAATGAATGCAACCCTAAAGAGTGATCTTAGGGAAAGGGAAATCCCAATCTTGGCGGAAATTTCCCCAGATTCGGTAAAATAAGAAAGAAACACGAATGTGTGTGCAAATTCGCGGAGCGTTCTAAAATTGGTCGGTTGCACCCATCTGAACGGAAGTATGAATGTGTGTATGGCTGAGACCTACCTACGGTTCGAGATAATATCGGGTACTTGAGGCAATAAGAAAAGCCTATCTGAAAGAAAGCAAAAAGTTTCGCGAGGCTTTGACAAAACTAATGGCTAGAATATACCTAAAGTGAGGAGGAAACACGGACAAAATCAGGACTGACAGAACAGACAGGAGTATAGCAGTTCTACGAGAAAGCTAAGTAGCATTATTTACTTGAAACCATTTCAATCCACGTTAACCCTGGCGAATCCTTTTTTTATAAAAAGAGGATAAACAGATTTTCTAACCGTTGTAATTCGGTATTGAGTCCCCAACTAGCAGTCCAATCTACCTAGTGGTACCGTCAGTGCCACCGTATAAATAACAGTTTTGTTGTTGCCACCTACCGGCTTTTACAATCTTTTACTTTGCCAACCATCCGCAAATAAAACGTTATTTTATAAATAACAAAAAAAAACTATAGTCTATACTTTCCGACGGGATATTGTAAGGTATCCCTTTGCGATTTGTTTGCCGCATACAGTTTTGCACTTTCATGTAAAGTAAAAAGTGCATGGCGCCTAACATTTATATTTATTATACGATTAGAGGTTAATTGGAAATATTTTTCCCTGAACTAAACCCAGCTGAGCAGCCACTTCGTTTAGTAAATGATTTGCTTCCATTGCAAATTTCCCCCAAAGCATTTTTTTTCCTCCTTTTGAAACCCAAGTGACAACTATGTGGTTTGGTGTTTTTTTGTATTTATATTTATACTTATTTATATTTATATTTATATTTATACTTATATTTATAGTTATGTTCATATTTATATATATATTTATATTTAAATTTATATTTATATTTATATTTATATTTATGTTTATATTTATATTTATATTTATATTTGTATTTATATTTATATTTACATGTATATTTATATTTATATTTATATTTATATATATATTTATATTTATATTTATATTTATATTTATATTTGTATTTATATTTATATATATATTTATATTTATATTTATATTTATATTTGTATTTATATTTATATTTATTTTTATGTTTATATTTATATTTATATATATATTTATATATTTATTTATATTTATATTTATATTTATATTTATATTTATATTTATATTTATATTTATATTTATATTTATATTTATATTTATATTTATATTTATATTTATAATTATAGTTATATTTATATTTATATTTATACTTATATTTATATTTATATTTATATTTATATTTATATTTATATTTATATTTATATTTATATTAATATTTATATTTATATTTATATTTATATTTATAATTATATTTGTATTTATATTTATATTTATATTTATATTTATATTTATATTTATATTTATATTTATATTTATATTTATATTTATATTTATATTTATATTTATATTTATATTTATATTTATATTTATATTTATATTTATATTTATATTTATATTTATATTTATATTTATATTTATATTTATATTTATATTTATATTTATATTTATATTTATATTTATATTTATATTTATATTTATATTTATATTTATATTTATATTTATATTTATATTTATATTTATATTTATATTTATATTTATATTTATATTTATATTTATATTTATATTTATATTTATATTTATATTTATATTTATATTTATATTTATATTTATATTTGGTTCTCGCGATGACTTCGGTTCCTGAATCAGTTGTGTTACAGTTTTGGCAATGAGTTTTTAGCGCAGCGCGTTGTACGACTACACTAGTTCTTCTTGTTTTAAGCCGGAAGATTTTACTTTTTTGGCTGTTTCCTTTCATCTTTCAAGACCTCTTACAAAATTCATCCACCTAGGTACTCACGTTCTCAGGTTCTGTGATTTGGGATCTGAATATTATTTACACCCAAATTGTGTGGCCAAATACGTACTCGGATTGTGCATGCTTTGTTTAACTATGAACTGCATTTCAATAGCCCTTAAGGACAGAAGAATATAAAGGACCAACTTTACTTTTAGTTGCTTACGACTTAAGACAGTTGGCCGTTGAAGGTCCTATTTAATCGTCCGATCATGCCATCTGATGTAATGATGATGTTGTTCTGGTTTTCCTTATTCGTGATTTTTTCATTCCTCCTGAACGACTTTGATTCAAAATTTCGTCCTTGTTAGTGCGTAGCTCCTTTAGTATTTCAAATTGGTCACCTTATGGAATGCTCTGTGGAGCTCTCTATTTCCTAGTCATTATTTCTTTCTCCCTAATTTCCCTTCGCCAGCGCTGTGAATAAACATTTTAAGGGTACTTAAATTCCTTAAGTTAATTAAATCCCTTACATAAAAAAAACCTAACCGTTAACAAACTTTTTGGTATAATCTTGGTTGGGTTACTCAGATAATCTATTAGAACGAGGATCGAAGCATCTTCGCTGACCATGACATTACTAGTTTCCCATTTCCTTCTTAACTTCTGTATATGGATCGAGTCCCCATGGGCCGAACATATGTTGAGAGTTTTGCTTGCTCAATCTTTCCCCAAGCTCTCCCCAATTGTATATTGGCCGATATCTTTTCCTTCCTGTTGAGAGGAACCTATTCCTTTTCTACACTAACCCTCTACTTTCTCTTTTCCAGCCATGACGATTTGACTTATTCCTTCTTTGTCCACGGATATTAACAAAAATGTTTTGTCTTCAGCATTAATGAGGAAAACTTCCCATATATTGTACATATAAACTAGTTTCAGCAGAGTTTCAGAGTATGTTACTGTGATATGCTTGAGCAACATGCATTAAAGACATTACCCGAATCTAGCATTGCTTGCGTCTGTACATACACATTATACAGATACGATGGTATTAAAAAGTAGCCCCCTGGCATTTTAAGAACCTTTTTCACAATCTCCAGAAGCTGATGTAGCTTATTTATAAATTTCTTTAATATTGAGTGTATATTTTATATTAAAAAGTGATTACGTACATTTATAATACATACAAGCAGACGCGCAAACAGACGGTTGTTTCTCAATAGCTTAAACAACATACAAGTTAACTGATGGAACATAGGTTTTTTGTTTTATTTATTTTTATTTTTCTTTTTAAACTTGATAACCTCCGGGATATAGGTGGTTGTCTTTAAATTTTAGTAGAAAATCTTTCTCACAACATCCCATTCATTTAGCACTGATAGACATTGTAGAGATTTGTTATGAGACTCCTTAGCGAGTCTTGGAAAGCGTTTACGGAGATTTATTGTAGTACGGTGCCAGAGTAAATATATTAAAAGCATGGGAATTGGGCATTGCTGCGCATGATTTCGACAAAATTAATAATTCTGCCCATGTGTTTGCGCGATGTCACCATGCCGACAAGTAGCAAATGATTAAATTCAGTTTATAGTTCTGAAGAAGTTCCACTCATAATGTCAACAAACTCTGAAGTCAATTTAAACGTTGATCGTTCAAATCCTAAATTCTTTGTTGATATATGCTGATATGCTGAAAATGAAATTGAAATCTAAATGAATTAGATGACAATCTGAAGTGAGGAAAATATTTCCATTATGTCTATTTTTAATTTGCAGTGAATAAGAAATAAGTCAGTATGCTGCACAGCTTTGCACAAAATTCTTTTGTGCTGTTTGGGATCGCGTTCATAATCACCATGCTTATCAATGAAGTAATAACTTAAACTTTTATTGAAATCTTTTTGATTTGGTGCAATGATACAGTATTTAGGATGGGCTCAATCAGTCTACTGTCATTGGACAAACAGACAACTTTGTATGGTCGCACCCATAGATAAACGTTTTCTTTATTTTCGATTATATTAAACATCACAAGAAGCTTTGTAGCCATCAGTTCTTGCCGCAAATCATCGTCGCATTTGACTATCCCTTAAAGCAGACACCAATTGGAAAAGTGTACATTTGGCGAGGAGTTTCTACTCTGTTTCTCCTTCTCTTACCATGGTTCCTTCATTGCAGCTGCTGAAGGATCTTCTGGATCATTGCTAAACGATTTTGCGCTTTCCAAGTTCAAATTCTTACAATATATATTATGTAAACAAAGTCTTTCACAAACCTTCTGTGGCAACTGGCAAGTCACATGGAGATTCTCAATGCGTGTTTATCTATTGGGTTTGCCCTCCTTTACAATGCCTTTAGTTTTTTACAATTTATCCTAACTCATACCACTGAAATTGTGTGACATATTCTTAGAAAAATTTTTTTGAACTAAGGGTTAGATATAGAAAGCTTTCACGACTATGAACTTTCCGAAAACTTTCTAATTCCCCGCCAATACTTTTCTTCTTTTCACATGAATCTTACTTTTTATGCTCAAAACTTAAAACTCCTTTCCCAAAGCAAAATTTCTCATTTCTGGTGATTCACGGGTGATGACGGAATAACAAAAAAGCGATAAACAACTTTCCAAACACTAATGTGATTGGGAGGTTTAAATGCCTCTTCTTAGCAGAATGCCGACGTTTATTCCACGGATTATCAGCGTTGTTTTTTTTTTTGATAAATCTTTAGCAATCGTATATTAGGTTTCTCGTATTCTTTCAAGGATAAAGAATAACTTGTATGTTTCTCCATAAAACTTAAAAGCAACACAGAAGTAAAAAATTCCAAAAGTACAATTTATGATTTTCGTTCCTTTGAACATTTTGTGAAAGTTAACAACTAAGTTAAATACAGCGTCTTAGTCTAGATTCAAAATGAATATATACTTTCGTTCAATTTCCTTGCGAGAAAAGTTTTACCCTTTATCATTGTTCATGTCCTTTCGTTCCCTTCCCATCAGCCATTAGCCCACCGACCACAGACCTCGGAAAGGAACCCACGTAGGTCTTCGGGCCATTTTCTCCTTAGAGGAGGACGGGGGGGGTTCGGTCGTTGAAGCCATAAGGACGGTTGGGAGACTCACGACGAACCCAGGATCACCGTTGTTGGAGCCCGTAAGCTAGACTGGAGACTCGCAGCGGCCAACAACAGGCAGGACGTCTGAAAGTCGTCAATGGGTGGGGACGGGTCCTTTAAAGCCAGACACCCCAACACAATGATTTATTATCAGTTTGGGATTTTACCCACACAATCTTCCTCCTTCGTCACCACACTCCACCACACCCCACCTATCTCCGATCGAACTTTCTGTTTCCTTCGCTTTGGTTTGTTTATGTAATTTGAGTAATTCGATAGGGGAAAAATACCCTGGCATCAGAAAAGAAAGGAAAATGTGTAGAATTCATTCGTATGGGAAATAGAAGAGTAGGTTTCATAGATAGGATCCACAAACTTCCACACACTCTCTCAGTTGAGTTCCCAGTGATGACTGCAAGTGATACTTGACCGGTTAGACTACACCCAGTACGTAGTGAAAAGACTATAGCGGCTGTAGCTGAGAGTGTACGCGAAGTCCGTGACGAATCGATTCGTCGTCGTTCTCAGCAGCTTGGCTTGGCGTATTCGACAACTTGGCATATTTTGCGTGAGGATATCGACCCAAAAGCGTACAAAATTCAATTTTTACAAGAATTGAAGCCAGGCGACTTGAATTTGCGTCATATTTTCAGTAAATAGGCTCTGGAAACACTCAATGAAAATCCGGTGTTTTATCGTGAAATTTTGTTCAGTGATGAAGCCCATTTCTGGCTCAATGGATACGTTAATAAACAAAATTGCCGTATTTTGGTTGATGGAACAACCTAAAGGGTTACCATTAAATCCATTGAAAACAGCGGTATGGTGTGGTTTATGGGCTGGTGGAATCATCGGTCCATATTTCTTCAAAAATGAGGCAAATCAGAATGATACCGTCAATGGTAACTGTTATCACACCATGTTAACGGACTATGTGCTTCCTAAAATTCAAGGTAATGGTTGAAGCATAGTCTCGGTGAGCTCTGATTTCAACAAGACGGCGCTACGAGCCATACAGCGCGTGAAACAATAGACTTGTTGAGAAATCATTTTGATGAGCATTTAATTTCACGTTTTGCTACTGTAAATCGGCCGCCTAGATAGTGCGATATCACATCTTTGGACGATTTTCTCTGGGGATATGTAAAGTCTCAGGTCTTCAGGAATAAGCCAGCTATGATTGATGTTTTTTAAGCCAACAATGCTCGTGTTATCCGCAGTAAAAGCAGTCGCTATGCTCGAAGGAGTCGCCCAAAATTGGATCTTTCGAATGGACCACTTCAGACGTAGTTATGGCCAACATTTACATTATATCATTTTCAAGAAGTAAATACCATGAATTGTTCTTTTAAGCGATAATAAAAATTTTAACTTCACTTTCAAATTTTTGTGTTTTATTTTACATTATATATCAAATCGATGAGTGTGTACAAGTATAAACAATTGAAATGTATGAGAGGCCTAGTTGGACATGGGAGCATACACCAACAAATTCTGCTAGTTGTGTAGCTGGAAACCCCATTGTTGGGTCCGCTAGCGCCATGAATGTATGAGCGAGCGTGTGTGAGAGTCTGGCGGGAGTTTGTGGAAACCAAAAAAAGACCTTGAAATCACTTTGGTGACGACCGGCACCAAATTTGTGCGATTTTCTGAGATTGCAAAAAGAAAATTTTCTTGGAAAAAGTCAAGTAAAGTAAAATTAAAGTAGAGTAAAATCGCGAAGTTTACCGAAGTTTTACCGAAAGGTAAAAGGGAGAAAGGAGGATCAAAATCAGATCTGGATAGAAAAAGGGAGAACAGAACGGAGAAGGAAAGACTGTTCCAGAAGGGGTTTAGAACCGCCATAAAAGAAAAAAACAATGTATATTGTAGAGCAGTTAGTTTAGCGGTTTTTTTTTTTTAAGTTTGAAAAGTGAGACTAAGGTGAACCGCGCGTGCGAAAAATTCTCGAGGATAGACGAGATACGCGACCCGTTAATTAGTTTTTTTTTTGTACGATCGGGATTCTTTAAATAGCGGGTCACTCCATCGACGAGTATACCGCTGCCTCCGTTAAAAATAAATCGTCGAGCTCCAACGCGGTTTTTTATTTAAAACTTTTATTTATTTTTTTTTTTTTTCAATTTCGGGAAGATTTCCTATTTGGTCAAGGCGTTTTTTTTACCTTATTCGCAATTGAAGGTTTCGTGATTCCTCCAAAATCACGTGAACTTCTTTTTTGTTTTCCCAGGTTTAGCTGCCCATTAAAGCGCTACCTGGAGTTCGAACGAATCCTGGCTTGGAATTAGTCGGGATTCCAAGTTACTTTGATTCGGGGTAACTTGACAGTTGCCAAGAATTAATCATAACAATTGGCGCCCAACGTGGAGCCGAATGCCTTCTACCTGATACCGGTGTTCAGCTCCTAGGCGCTGCTACGGATATGGGGCGCAAGGAGTGAAATTTTAGGGATTAGCCTAGGAGAGAATGAGGTTAGGTCCGTCGCTTTAGCCGACGGAAAGAGCACAGAGATAGTGGAGGTGGTGTCTACCATATAAGTACACTTGGTCCGTGTTAATCGAATGTCTCGCTATCCCAGCGATACCACACACCTTGATCTTTGGTGCAGATTTTTGGGCACTATCGGGAATCGTACCGGATACAAGATCACGAGTGTGGAGCTTTTCAAACCAATAGTCGGTTGCCTCGATTACCGCAGTTCACGAGATATCCGAGTTGGACGTCGACCAAGACGGGCAATTGGAAGATTTGGTCGACGGTGTTTTCAGGTTGATGCCCGAGGGATTGGGGTGTACTCATTTGGTAGAATACAATATCAGGACATCAGCAAAACCTATTAAACAGCGTTATTACCCTATATCGCCTGCGATGCAAAAGCATATTGATAAGGAGCTAAACGAGAAGCTGGAGTGTATGTTGTCGAGAAATCGAACAGTACGTGGGCATCTCCAATAGTCCTTATCAAGAAGAAAGATGGGTCATTTAGGTTCGATTTTAGAAAGCTTAATAGGATTACAGATAGGGATGCTTATCCATTTCCATTTATATCAACGACATTGGATAAGCTTAGGGACGCCAGATTTTTGACGTCATTAGACATTAAGTCGGCCTACTAGCAGATCCCCAGGAAGGAGAGATCTCACCCACTCACAGCCTTCACGGTACCGAATAGAGGCCTGTTCCAGTTTAAGAGAATGCCTTTCGGGTTATACAATGCGCCTGATACGTGCCAGAGATTTATAGACAGCATCTTAGGAGCTGATCTAGAGCCACACGTATCTGTGTACCTGGACGATATTATCAACTTCACAAATACATTTAACCAACATCTTAAAATACTGGAAGAGGTGTTTAGACGGTTGTGTAAGGCAGGGTTAAAAGTAAGTCGGGAAAAATGTGACTTTTTTAGGCCGTCTTTGAAATATATAGAATATGTAGTAGATAGGAATGGACTTCATGTAAATCCGGAGAAAGTAGAGAGTATGGTTAGGATTTCCGCGCCCAAGAGTGTGAAGGAAATTAATAGCTTTGTAGGGAAAATTTCTTGGTACAGACGTTTTGTACCAAATTTCGCCACTTTAGTTAAGCCTTTAACAGACTTATTAAAGAAAAATAGGAAGTTTATATGGACGGACGAATGTGAGGAAAGTTTTAGGAAGGCGAAAGAAATTTTATTCACGGAATCCACTTTGACATGCCCAGACTTCAATAGGCCGTTCGTAGTTCAGACTGACGCCTCGAATTATGGAATTGAGGACGTATCAGGAGCTTGACGGTGGCGAGAAGGTTATTTGTTATCTTAGTAGGTCAGTAAGAGAAGCGAAAGGAACTACTCTACCACAGAGAGGGAATGCTTGGCTGTGCTTTGGGCGATTGAGAAGTTGCTACCATACATCGAAGGGGTTCGGCTTACGGTTGTAACTGATCATTATTCGCTAGTGTGGCTAAGTTATCTTAAGGAACCTCAAGGGTGATTACGTCGATGGGCAGTGAGGTTGCAGCAATTTGATTTCCAGATAATCCACAGAAAAGGGAGAGATCATGTAGTTCCCGGCATGCTTTCGCGAGGAGTCCCAGAGATAGCTCGGGTTATCAGCATGCACGATTCGCAAACCCCAAGTACTCGATTTCGGGGATGCGCCTACAGACTAACCCACACCCTGCACTCTTCTACCACTCTCCCCTTGGAACAGCCGTTAAGTACTACTTCGCGGGGTTGGTAAGCACTTTATGCCCTTCTTACTTCGTTTGCTGGCTCGACATTGTGTACAGTATTTACTGTTCTTTGTTGTATTGCTCTCTCTGACTCTTTCCAATCGTCGAATCGTCGTCCAATTTACGATGTTTTCAAGAGTTGGTATCTCTCCAAATTTCTCCTCTAGTTCTTTGCGCTCTGTTCTGAAAAAATACATACTGTGCATCTTCCATAGCCACAGTTTAAGCAGAAGGCAGATTCCTTCACACCAATCTGTATAGATATGATTGAAAGCAGCAATGTCCAGTTAGGAGCTGACTTAAGTAAAAATATACTTCTCCGTAGTTACGTTCTACCCATTTACAAATATCGGGTAGAAGTCGGTAGGTCCATCTTCCCTTTGTAGACTGGTTCCATCTCTCTTGCCACGCGCTTGTACTTTGCTGCTTTTCTCTCAGCTTGATATTTTTCACTGAAACTCCGGGCTCCCGAATTTTGGCATCGTAGGTCCTTTGTAGCCCACTAGCCAATATATCTGCTGGTAGCATTCCCGCAATGACATATATAGCATCATCTAACACTTTCCGATATGCACAATAAACTCTCAGAGCATATAGTCTGTTGACGGAATTTGTCTTTCTTGCGTATAACTTAATTTTCAATGCTTTCGCCCATATTGGTGCCGCATACATTGTGATTGACTTCACCACCTTTGACAGAATTAGTATCATTTGTTGTCTGGGTCCTCCTATGTTTGTCATTATTCTGGATAAAGAAGCTCTCACCTTTGCAGTTTTGTCCCACGTTCTTTCAAGGTGTTCCGTCTAAGTGAACCTAGCATCGATCATCATACCAAGATATCTGATAGCCGGTTTTGATGTTATATCGTGATCGCCCACCCTGATGGTTCCTTGCGACTGGTTACTAGAAATGCTTCCGTTTTATTTTCTGCAGCTCTAACCCAACTGTTGCCATCCACCGTTGTCTAACTTTTCGAATACATTCATTGCCAATGTCTTCTATCTCCTCCAGGTGTTCCACCGCCACAATGATTGCAATATCATCTGCAAAGCCTATGATTCTAGTCTCAATCAAGATTCCAAGTCTTGGAACCCTGTCGCACATAATGTTCTATAAGAGAGGTCCTAGTACCGATGCTTGTGGAACTCCGTCAATTATGTGGTACTGCCTTACTCCATCGTCAGTATCGTAGAGGTGGGGGTGGCCTAGAGCCCTTTAGTTTTGCCACGACCGTCCTGTAGGCCATACCCCAGGGATTAATATCTGCTTCCTTGCGGAGTTCTCTAAAGCTGTTGTTTTTGCTTCTCTGAATGGCTAATTTAAGGTCCTTACACCTATCTTTGTATTGCACCTGTAAATCCTGGTGGAAGGGCTGACCTCTGGTTCGCTGGCATAATCTTCTAGCTCTAAGGCACTTGCTGCTGGTGGTGGCTGGCGGTTTGTTGGCATTTTCCGTACCAAAGATGCGTCGCAAGTCCTAGATACTGTTTTAGTAACCCTCGCCACCATGGTGTTTGCTGCTCCTGGGTTTATTGTGGATTCTCCAAAAATCAGAAAAAGGTGTTTTCGTCCAGTGTGCTTGTTTTCAACCCCATTCGTTTTGCATTCTTTGGAAGGCGGTTCTGGGTTGCTCTTCTTGCTTGCACTTCAAATAGGATGGCCTGGTGGTCACTGTGGGAGTAGTTTTTACTGACTTTCCATCTTGATCCTCTCACTAGGGATCTTGTTATAAAAGTTACATCAACTCTGGAGCCTACTCCGTTTCTGGTGAATGTGTGCTCGTTTCCCGTATTAAGCAGTACTGCGTCAAGTGACGATTCTGCTTCTAGCAGAACCTCTCCCCTCCTATTGGTCCGTATGCTGTCCAAATCAGTGACCCCTGCGTTGAAGTCACCAACTATAATTGATGAAGCACGACCTCTAGTATCATCCACGAGCCTATCTAGCATTCTCTTTAATTTTTCCAGGGTTCCATTTGGAGTGGCGTAACAGCTGTATATATATATACCCCATTGACTTTCGCTCGGACGAACGTTATACCAAGTGTCATCATTCTTTCTTCAAGTGCGTAGTCTCCGCAGGTCCAAATAGCAGCTCTCTTCGAGGCGTCTGCTGCCCAAACTTTATCATCGAGATTCCTATACTGCTCGCTTACTACGGCCACATCAATCTTCAGCTCTCTAACAGCCTGTGTCATAAGGTCCTGTGCCGTTTCGCAGTGTTTTAGGTTAAGTTGCAGCATTTTCATATTCTTCTGGTGGCCTTTGCAGCTTCTTGGTATGCAGGGCATTCTGAACTTCCTGCCGCGTGTTTGGTATTATTTGTCTATCTAGACCTTTTTCGCTTGGGTTCTGGTAGTTGTTCCAACGACTGGGGAGCAGAAGCCAATTCGCTCACTTCTGATGTTTGGCATGTTTGAGTGGCTTAAGATATTTTAATACTATCTATTTTATCACTTTCGCCTTCTACTAAACAGTTGTATTGTCTACGTATTGCACTTGCCAGCTTCCTTATTTGATGGTGAACATTATTTTTCTCTTTGATAAATACCATCAGTGCCGTGATATTTTTTTCCCAGGGATTGTATGTCTTCACGCTTTTCTCTTTCTTCGCTGGTTTCGGACGTCAAACCGCTAGTTGATATTTCACCGAGCTGCTCGCTTCTGTGTTGCTGCTCACTTAGTAGGGTGTAGACGGCGTCTGCGTGCCCATGCTCTCTTCTTGCGTTGCTGTGTCCGTTATCTTTAACGGCGGTGAACGCATCTGTGCCCTACTTCTTCTGAACGGACTTCTATTCTTTCGACTCCTGTGTTTTGTTCTTTTTTTCCTGTTTTATTTGTTTGTATAAAGTTCATAGTTGGATTTTACGAGTATGGGGGAAAGAAGGTCAACCACATCAGAGACCCCTGTAATGTGGTAAGGCTAAGTTACAACCGAAGGCGATGCACCATTCAGACCTCAGTACGGGACGCATAACGCCTTGCCTTAGGGGACAAAATGCCTATATGTGGGTGGCATCTACTCGCCCTGTCACGAAAATTTCACTGGGCTTGTGTGTTTTTTTTTTGTCACACCCTCCATTTTTGCTGCTCTTGATTGGGGACTGCTAATTGGTTATTCGCAGCTAGCCTTTATATCTGCAGGCCGTTCAGCTATCCGCCACCGTGCTGACCCCTCGGTAGCCTAAGCTCGGCCCCGAGGGATCAAGACCCTTGGATGAGGAAGATGGTTGCTGCAGTGGAAGCTAACCCGTTAGTCTACCCCTTGTGGAGATTAGAGGGGAGAAAACTCTTCAGGTTTGTAAGGGATAGGCACACAGTAGTAAACGATCATAACAATAACGAGTGGAAATTAGTAGTTGAAAAGCAAGGTAGATTAGGGATTTTAGAGGCGTGTAGATAAAACTGGCCGAAGATAAAAGTGCCAAAAAGTTAAGCCGGTGATGGTCTGATGGTTGAGAGGGTAGGTGTGTCAAGGTGTTGGGAAATGGTTTGTGTAGATCTGGTAGGTCCACTTCCCACTCGGGGTTACAATTACATTTTTACCGCGGTCGATTTTTTTTTCTAAATTCCCCTTACTATTTCCGCGACTGCGAAAGCAGTTTGTAGGGAACTAGAGGAAAAGGTTTTCTTGACATTCGGCTTACCCAAGGTTGTCGTGTGTGACAACGGTCATCAGTTTAGGAGGAAGGAGCTCAAAGCTCTCTGTGACTCTTATGAGTCAGAAATTTGGTTTACGGCCCATTACCATCCGCAAGCGAACCCTGCGGAGAGAACGTGCTTGGGATTCACAGTTGGCGAAGGTAGGGTGCACGATTCGCACAGCCTAACACGAGGTGCTGGATGTATACCCATTCTATGTAAATTTTGGGAGGGAAATACTGACCCGCGGCACGGAGTTTGAGGCCTCGAGTAGGATAGATAGCAAGGATAGTCAGATCGGTAGTAGGGACAAAGTACTACGTAGCAAGGCCGCAAGTACTATAGGTAGGGACTTAGAGATCAAAAGTAGGGAAAACTATAGGGAAATTAAGGAACAAGAGATACCGGAGTTAGGTAGGAGGTTTGAAACATTGAGGGAGGATATACGTAGGAAGTTGGCGGCGGCAGCGAAGAAGTCGGTGAAAGCGTATTACCTCCGACGGCGAGATGTTCAATATCTTCCGAACGAGTTAGTATAGCGGTAAAACTTCATGTTGTCTGACGCAGCTAACTACTACGCGGCCAAGCAATGCCGAAATTCGTGGGATCATTCAGGATCCACAAACGTGTGTCAGCGTAGACATATAGTTTGGTGAATGCGAATGGTCAGAACAAGGGTACCTGACACGCTAAGGACCATAAGCCCTATAGCGATGAGCCAGAAGAGTCCTAAGTCCTATTAAGAGAAGAGCAGAGTAAGGGACCGTTTGGGTCAAAATTTTTATTTTAGTTTTTATAGGACTGGCAATATTGGTCGTGATGGAAATGTCTTTCCAATTAACCTGTAGCCTCAGGAAATGGTTTGCACTTCCGAGGAATGCAAGCCCATTACCTAAGAGGTGAGGGTGGGGTTTGTTGCGGAAAATTTTCCCGCAACCCGTTTTACTCTTTATCCTTGTTCATGTCATTTCGTTCGCTTCATCTTTTGAGTGTGAATACCGAGCTCTGGCGGAGGTGGAAATGGTCGCATCAGCCATTGGCCCACCGACCACAGACCTCGGAAAGGAGCCCACATAGGTCTTCGAGCCATTTTGGGAGACTCACGATGAACCAGGAGCCCGAATCACCGTTGTCGGAGCCCGTAGGCTAGACTGGAGACTCGCAGCGGGTAGCAGCAGACATGACGTCTGAAAGTCGTCAATGGGTGGGGACGACGGTCCTTTAAAGCCAGACACCCCAACATGATGATGACGGGTGAAAAAGGACGATCCCCGGAGCTTACACTCCAACGAAAGCCATGAAAACAAAGGGTTAGGAGGCGTCACATCGATGTAGATGCAGAGACAAGACAATGGGGGAAGAGTTGACGATCTCTTCTATAGGTACACCCCTAACGAGGGAGCAACGGAGAAGCGGCGGTGATGTGCAGGCAGACTGCCAACATAACGAGACACATTCCAACGTCGTATTATCTTTCAAATTCAGGTTCGATGGGTGAAGGGACGACGATTCCTTTGAAGGCAGCACCCCACCGATGAAGCACCAAGGAAGCAGCTGGGGCGAGTAGGCGGACAACAAAATAACAAGCAACCTCCAATGAGGGAACATACAAACATACAAACACACGAATATATAAACAACATCGAACAACTAACCACAACAACAAACAACAACCAACAATAAACATCACCAACCAACAATAAGAACAAACCAAAACGATACAGCAGGAGGACTGAAAGGCCCACACACAAAATAAATATGTAAATATTTGTAAGGAGTGACACGCTATTGGTCAGTCCCCATTCCCCCCAAATCTGAACGCCGATCCACCGGAGTAGTTAAGGACCCGCCTAGTAAAGTGGCACACAGACACTTATACTTGGCTTTGTTTGGAGCGGCGATCTAGAGAATAGCTAGATCGGGGTATAATCAGTTTGGGATTATACCCACACAACCTTCCTCCTTCATCCCCACACTTCACCTATAATTTTTCTTGGAAAAAGATAAAGTACAGTAAAAGTAAAGTAGAGTAAAATCGCAAAGTTTACTGAAAAAAAAAAAGGGAGAAAGGAGGATCAGAATCAGATCGGGATAGAAAAAGGGAGAACAGGATGGAGAAGGAAAGCCTGTGCCAGAAGGGGTTCAGATCCGCCAGGGAAAAAAAAGTTAAGTATAGTGTAGTGCAGTTAGTTTAGCGTTTTTTTTTTTTTAAGTTTGAAGAGTGAGACTCCGGTGGGCCGCGCGTGCGAAAAATTCTTGAGGATAGACGAGACATGCGACCCGTTAATTAGTTTTTGTACGTTCGGGGTTCTTTAAAAAGCGGGTCTCTCCATCGACGAGTATACCGCTACCTCCGCTAAAAATAAATCGTCGAGCTCGTACTGAGCCCTTATAACCTTGTAGACAATCCGGTTTTTTATTTAAAGCTTTAATTTTTTTGTTTTCAATTTCGGGAAGATTTTCTATTTGGTCAAGGTATTTTTTTTCTTTTTCGCAATTGAAGTTGCCAAGAATTAATCATAACAAGTTCTAAAGTGGAATTTGAAGAGCGAATTACGAGTAGTGATTAAGTGGTTTAAGTGAAAGATAAAGACAAGTGAAAGTGGTTGATATAAGCAATTTAACTGTGAATTGTGTTTGTGTTGAATAAAGCGATTGTATTGAAAGGAATGTGTTCTATCATTTGTACCCGTACAAATATTTCACAGTATTAAATTTTTCCTCGGTGATGATTCCACTAGTTGTGATTTTGATTAGAATTGGGCTGATCATCTAGACCTGGTATCTACACTGGATGATTTTAAAGTAGCAACCGAAAGGGAAATTTTCGAATGGAATCGAATGAAATCAATCTCAGTAGGTGAGGATAATATTTCATACAAGTTTTATTATTATTGTTTATTATTAAACTGACCCTACCACGAATTATTTTGCACTTGACCCATATATTTATACACGATTTCCCCTAATTCTTCAAGAATAATTTGGGAAATGATTCTGAGTATATTCTAAGAAAAAGATTGTTCTACAGTAAGAGTCTATCTCCAATACTGACTTAATTGATTGAGTATTAAAGAAAAGGCTTGCTCTGGTGTTCCCTGACCCATGTTCACAAAAATTTCTCTGTTAATACTAATGGTAGAAACTTCGTTTAGGGCTTTGTTTTTAGAAAAAATACTAGCCTCTGTAACTGCATTCAAATAAAGTTGACATCTTATTTAAATCTTCAGATATCCAATTCCTAAACCTGTCCCATTTTTTTGCCTATAGGCTTGCTCTGGTGTTGCCTGACCAATGTTCACAAAAATTGCTCTGTTAATACTAATAGTAGAAACTTCGTTTAGGACTTTGTTTTTAGAAGAAATACTAGCCTTTGTAACTGTATTCAAATAAAGTTGACATCTTGTTTAAATCTTCAGATATCCAATTCCTAAGCCTGTCCCATTTTTTTGCCCATACTAATTTTTGATTTTGAGGTCACTTTTTTCCAGAAAATGCGTATTAAATATACCGCTTTAATATGAAACTTTAATAAAAAAAAAGCATCATTAACAACGCTCAACATAGGATTAACATTGTTTGCTATAGAAGAATTGTGAATTCACCCCCCCCCCCCCCCCCCCACAAAATCCAATTAACCCTCTGTAATGCGGTGTTATATTTCTGTCATAAGCCGATTCTATACATATCAAAATTAAAATATTTTTTCAAACGCATTTTGAGTCAATGTAGCTTATCTGTAACGAACCGATTTATTAACTTAGTTTAACACAAAAAATATAGATGACGTTAGTGCCGCGTGACCGCCGTTGTTCGTCGACTAATCGGGTTAAACTTCCTACGTGCTTTTAAAAAATCAGTAAAAATCAGTAAGAAATAGAAAAACGTGATAAATACTGTGTATATTTCGAAAATATATGTACTTTCTGGTGTAGTGTGGGTTTTTATGTAATTGAATACCTTCGATGAGTTTGACTTTCTGTCGTGTTTGTACCAGAAGTGTCACATTGCCTAACATGGGCAAGTTTTTCTTTGTGAAGGGGCTTATAATATAATTCATTTGTTTTCATTTATAGAAAGACTTTTCGACCTCTTCAGAATGGTAAAATAGCCAAGAGGTTGAATACTTACGAAGACAGTAAAGATGGCATGGAAGATGACGATAACAGTGTTGCAGATCTAGATTAACAAGCTGAGAATGAGATGGAGCAAAAGCAGTTTTCAAGCGATTAAGTTTATTCATATTTTGAAAGACACTGAACCTGATCTGTCTTCATTTACTGCTTCTGTGACAATGGATTGCAAAGAACCCAATCTGTGGTACATGCCAGAAAGCCACAAAAACTCAACCTGAGATGGAAAATCTGCTTTTGAATGACGAACAGTTGCGTGGTCGCTCTATGCTATAATAAACACAACCATTGCTTCAAACAATTTCACCTAAGTTAAGTTATATTTATGACGCAGTGTGATATTTGTCAATCTCCCTCTTTATTTGTTTCTTTATTAATTAATTAATTTTAATTATTAATTAATCAATTATTAATAAGAAAATTAAGATTTTTTTCGATTAACATTTTTCATTACTTTTTTTTAAATTTTATATCTTGCCCTACAGGGGGGTAATTGTAAAATAAAGCCCATAATTCACACATACAGGGTGTTCCGCATAATGTGTCGAAGACTTTAAGGGGAGTTTCCTTGACATATTTGAGAACAAAATCGTATGCGCATAATATGGTAAGAAATGGGGTATCGCTGGGCGCATTTTTAATCTTCAATAACTTTTGACTAACTTTAGGGTAACATTTATTTTAAAACAATTAACTAACTCATAATTGCAAATCGCAACGATACCCTAATTTTTGCCGTACACGCATAAATTTGGAAGATGAAAGTGCGGTAAGCTCATTCGAAAGCTTGTCGGCAAACTTGCAAGATATTGAAAATTGAAAACCGCTTTCCACTGATCCACCTATCCATAATCTACATTACACAAACACGAGCAAATCGCTCTCATTCTAGGATCTTTACTTTGAAATTACTTCAATTCTAGCAAATTTATTTGTAAATTGCTGTCATTCTGATAGGCTATAGAGATTTACAATGCGTTGGTAATTCACTTACAGTTTGTCTGGCCGGAAGTTAAGGGTTTGCAAAAGTATTAGTAGAGTTTGCCATCTAAATTAGTTCATCTATGCTTAGTACCAATAGCAAAAAAAACCAAAGACAAAAATAAAACGACAAAGGAGAAAAGAAAGGAGAAGGAAAACACAACAACGGAATAACAACAATAATTAAGAGAAGATTAAGAACGACAACACGCAAAACAAAAAAAATATTGCAACAACAAACTATATATCATACAGCACATTAGAAAACTCAACCGCTAGATCAACGGATACAATAGGACAGACAAGTGATTGCGGCGGCGACGACCTACCCTCTTGTACCAGCAAGACCCTAGCTAGAGAGCAAAGGTAGAAAAAGCGTCTTATTTTTCTTAACATTTTTCTTGTGACTTAAAACTGTCCCTACAGAAAAATTAAATTAAAATAATCTCCACTGTTAAGGAAACTTTTTTATATTACGACATACTGTGTATCCCCGTTAAAACAATATTTTTCCCAATTTTAAAAAAAATTGATACTGCATCGCCAGTTTCAGCCTCCTTGCCGAGGCCACTACGTGGGCTATGTTTTCTTCATTTCGCACCAATCTCAGTCTGGAGATTGAGATTCCACGGTGAGACGAATTGCCTACTACTAAGGCTTTGATGATGACCAACCTCATGACGAAATTCACGTTGTGTATTTACAACTGTTCCGGAATTTCGGTAATATTTTTTAATCATTTCCGCAAGTTCGTCAAGCATAAAACGATGCGTTATGAAATGGCAAAGCTTACTGAATACTTTCACCGTTGGATGTCGTTGGTAACTTTGACAGCTGTTTTGACATAACAATTGGAAAAACTATCATTGCTATTTGGTCAACAGTTAGTACTAGCAAAAAGAGATACTTAATATTGCGATGTCCATTCCAACCATACCAGCCAATGTTGAAAGGAGAATGGGATCGAGTTTTCTAGCAAAATGAAAAATTGTATGGGACTCTTGATGGAGCGTATTGTTCTCGAAATATATTAGGGAGTATAAATATCAGTATTACAAAATATGCAATTTCAGTTCATCAGTTGAATTTGAACTGTCATCAAGAGAAGTATTTTAGTGGTTTAAGTAAAAGATAAAGAAAAGTAAAAGGGTTGAGATAAGCGATTGAATTGTGAATTGTAACTATATTGAATAAAGCAATTGTATTGAAAGGAATAAGTTCTATAATTTGTACCCACACAAACAATTTAAATTGGTGTCATAAGTGGGATAGGACTTACCGTGTAAAAAAAGTGCTTTGTGTTTGTTACAAAAAGCTATAATGGGAATATGATAGCTTGAAAATTGTTGCAGTTGACCCTCGTCCAGCTCAAATCCGAGTTGAACCAGAAGTACCTCAGTGGATCAAAAACTGACTTGATGCTTCATTAGTGGAGCACTTTCCTTCGCCCTGGCGATGGAAGCAGCCAATCAGACTTCCAAAGGAACACATTTCGTCAGGGAAATAGCATCTATTAAATGCTCTTGCTCGTCCCAAAGAACGAGATACTCCGCGAGAGAGACAAAGAATACACTGCTGAAACTGCAATAAAATAAGTAATCGTCAAACACAGTGTAAGGAACCAATGCAAAGAAAAAGCTACCCTCACTGTGGTAACAAGCAAATAGAGGAAGAAACTGGCTAAAACGGTTATCAAAAAGCCGGTCAAACTTCCCGAAATCTTCAGTTGGAAAATGCTTAAGCACCAACTTCGCAGGGTAAAAGTTAGAGGAAGAAGGTAGAAGAAGAAGGGTTAGAAAGTGGAAAAATATGCATCGATGTCGTTCGTTGATGTCGTTCACAACGGAATCAAATAGTCCAACATTGGTCGCAACAGTTCAGAGCATACAAATCAAGAACAAAATTCTCAGCCTCTGTAATCTGGATCAAGAGCAGCGAGCCCCAGCAAAAAAACTAATCGGTGACTAATCGGTTACTGGCAGGTAAAGATTAATCGTACGGATCGTTAGAAAACTGCCTTTACTACAGGAAGCGGTCTCTGGCAGTTTACAGTGATGCCGTTTGGACTGTGCAACGCTCCGGCCACATTCAAATAATTAATGGAACAAACATTGCAAAGGCTCACGTAGGGAACCTGTCAAGTGTATCTGGATGACGTTATCGTCATAAGTAAAACGTTCTATGAGCATCTAGAAAACTTGAAAGAAATGTTTGAGGGGCTGCAAAGCGCACATTTCAAACTAAACCCAGAAAATTGTACCTTGATCCGTCCGAAAGTAAAATATCTGGGTCACATTATATCAGCGCAAGATGTAAGGGTGGATGCTGACGGAAGGCGTATTGGGCACGGTGGGGTACGCTTTATGTGCGAGATGGTTTACTGAAGAGAAAATGGGAAAGTGTAGATGGAACAACATCTCGTATGCAGCTTATCGTGCCACGGTCCAGAGTCAGCCAAGTACTCTATGAAATATGGGACGGGATCTCAGGAGGTCATTTGAGAGTAAACAAACGCTGGAAAAGGTAAGGGAAAGTTTTTATTGGTTGAATGCTAAAAAAGATTTTGGGAAATTGGTGCAAAAAGTGCATAAGGTGTGCGGCTACCAACGGCCCAAAAGTAAAGTCACAAGGACGAATGCAATAATACATTGTCGGAGCACCATTCGAACAAATAGCCATCGATATGGCTTTGCCGTTCCCTGAAATATTTAATGCCAACCGATACACCCTTGTAGTCATAGATTACTTTAGTAAGTGGCCGAAAGTGTTTGCCACCCCAAATCAAAAGGGATTTGGTAGTAGCAGAAGAGGTAGTGAAGAACTGGGTGAGCAGGTTTGAGGTACAAATGTTCAAGGGCGAAACTTTGAATCGAAAGTCTTTCAGGAAGTGTGCCAATATCTGGGAATAAGGAAGACAAGGGCAAGACAACGACACTACACCCTCAATCTGATGGAATGGTCGAGCTATTCAATCGGACCTTGAGTGAGCATCTGTCTAAGGTCGTCAACAACTGCCACTGAAACGCGGTCCATATTTCAACAGGACACACACCATCCGAGATCTTATCATCACCAAGGAGGTGAATAACTACATGGACGACTTGCGCAGCAGGATTCGTAAATTGCATGAAATCAATCCTCAGCGAAAGAAAGGCAAATCACCGAAAATAGAAGATGATAACCCACATTAATGACTTTGTCCACCGGATCCAGCGTGGGCATCGATAAAAATATAAGGCGGTCCATTTGGATATAATGTGTCATTTCAATCTATAAGTTCTTTAATTTGTACCCACACAAACATTTTACAATATAATTAAATGTTATTTGCAGTTTAAGTTGAGATCGGGAGCCAACTTTAAGGTAGCATAATATAAAATAAAAGTTTTCATAAGTTTTAACCTAGTATCAACTGGCTCACATACGTTCGGCCCACAATGTGATTTACTTGATCACTGCAGGTAAGTTTATGATTAGTTTTGAATCGAAAAGAAAAACAAGTGTAATGGAATTAATATCAAAAAGTTTGTCGGGTATGAAAAGTCGTTGCGATTTTAACGGATTTCGAATAAGCCCATTATCGGACTTGGAGATGTAATGTGTGTAATTTGTTTTGTTTTGCAAAAGTGCAATAGTTTGTTCTGATCGTTGACCCAAATTGGGTTAATTCGCGTCGTTTTATTCGATTTTTGTTTGATATTAAATTTTTTGGTTTTGTGTTTTTAAATAATAAAAGGTAAGTGTCTTTTTTATTTATTAATAATTTTTGTCTGCGTCCCTTACTTCCCGAATATTATATTTCGTTGGGAATTCTGTACACCGACGCGAATACACAATCGAATATCCGTATGTTTGTGCATATATATTGATATACACAATGTTTTTATGTTTTTATTATTATTATTATTATTACGATAAATGTTATTTATTTTTTATGAAATGTTAAATTAGTTTACGATTTTTATTACTAGTTATTATTGTAATTGAATGTTGTAAAATTCAAATTATTTTAAAAACTGACACCTGTTAATAGGTTAAAGTGTTGTGTTGTGTTTCGAGTTGGTAGTATTGAGTACTACTGAACCTCCAAATGCCGTCGGGGTTTTGATTCTCCAATTCCCGTCTGCACTTTGGATTTTGTGTTTGAATGATTTTTTTGTGATTGATTGTACTGTATGTATGTGTTGTGGTGTGTAGTGAAGACTAGGGTGAAAGAAATTTGTAATTATTTGTATTAAATTAACGAGTAAAATATTGGTAAAAGAATAGAAATGCCCTTGTTTTTTTTATGAGATTTTATTAAAATTGTGTTTCTTGTACTTTTTGTGTCGTTTAAATGTCTTGTTTTTCGTTTGCGATATTTGATGGCCAATAGAAACTTTTTCGAAGTGACAAAGAGCAAGTCTGTCTTTTCCAAGATGTGTATCGAATATCCGTCCGAGTCGCCATTGCGGTAGTCTCCCATGCTTGATGAGATCCGGTTTTCGTCTTGTCCACTTCGGGCGCTGTTTCATCCTGTACATATATTCTTCGCCTTACCAACGTGCAACACCGTGTGAAGAAAAACCGTTGCCTTTTATGCCACTCGTTCCAGCTACTAGTTCTAAGGTTGTAAGACGGGTTTCCAGGAACTCTGTAAACTGTGTTAGTGCGGGTAACTCCTCCGCATAGAAACATTCCTAGGACATGTCCTATAGAGACTTTATATTACTTGCAATCCCCTTTGTCAACTGCTGCTGTTCAAAAAAAGGTGGAAGTGAGCATTTACCAACACTTGCTTTTGGTCGTATCTGGCGACAAATAGTTCCCACGCTTTGTCATAATTGCCAGAATATAACCCTCAATGCTGCAACAAACGAGCAGCTTCTCCTGTAAAATAATGCAGTTTTTGGATATCATCCAGCTTTCCATTTGTGTGGACTAGTGAAAAAGAGAAATACGTCATGGAAAGCCTGCTATTTTGTGTAAGAGTCCTCGAATTTCCACAATCTTTTCCTTAGATGTTGACTGGGCATTGTCGATAGCATCGACCAATTCACCACAGTAAGTGCAATAAATTTTTTGCAATTTATCAAATACGAGTATGTCATCACAATCTTCTTCTTTCAGACCTTCTTCTACTTCTCTTTGTCGAATGTTCGGTTAAAGACTAAGCTCGTTCTACTATAAAAAGACGACCCGAAAGATAGCTGGCTGTATTGTGTGATGCTCTAGTATTTTTGAAGTTGGAGTGGTCACGAAGAATCTACTCCAGAACACTTTATCTGCTTGATGTAACAGCAAAGAGAGTTAATTTATTCTATCGGAAATAACATCCATTTTCAACTTTAAAGTGTCATGCAATACATTCGTATTACAATCATAGGCTTACGTTACGTTTATTCTTTAACATATATTTTAAGTTGTTACATTTAGTTTAATTTAAGCTTAGTTTCAATAAAGGTATTAATTACTTATCTAAAGATATTATTATTTAAAAGTAAAATGATATGTATAGGGTGATTCATCGTGAGGTTCGATTTTCATTAAGCTCCAACTGCTTTGTCGTTTTTGTTTAGTATCGTGTGGGAAATCATCATTGAAAGACTCACACCACAACAGCGTCTCCAATTTGTTCAGTTGTATTACGAAAATCAGCGCTCTGTGAGACCACATGCAGCACGTAGTGATGAGACTATAGCAGCTGCAGCTGAGAGTGTAGTGAGAGTGTAACGAATCGATTCGTCGTTGGTGGATACGTTAATAAACAAAATTGCCGTATTTGGGCTAATGAGCAACCCAAAGAGTACCAAGAGCTACTATTGCGTCCTTTAAAAACAACGGTATGGTGTGGTTTATGGGCTGGTGGAATCATTGGTTCATATTTCTTCAAAAATGAGGCAAATCAGAATGTTACCGTCGATGGTAACCGTTATCGCGCCATGTTAACGGACTATGTGCTTTCTGAAATTCAAGCGCATGGTCTCGGTAAGCTCTGGTTTCAACAAGACGGCGCTACGAGCGATACAGCGCGTAATACAATGGACTTGTTGAGAAATCATTTTGATGAGCACTTAACTTCACGTTTTGCTACTCTAATTTGGCCGGCTAGATCGTGCGATATCACACCTTTATACTATTTCCTCTGGGGATATGTAAGGTCTCAGGTCTTCAGGAATAAGCCAGCTAAGATTGACGCTTTGGAAGTCAACATTGCTCGTGTTATCCGCGAGATACCAGTCGTTATGCTCAAACGAGTCGCCCAAAATTGGACGTTCCGAATGGACCTCCTCAGACGTAGTCATAGCCAACATTTAAATGATATGATTTTCAAAAAGAAGATGAATTCTTCCTTTAACTGGTATAAATATTTTACGTTCACTTTCAAATTTATGTGTTTCATTTTACATTATAAATCAAACCTAACGATAAATCACCCTATATATCGGAACAGGCCCAATTTTATATAAAAATACTGTCTCAAGGAAATCTGAAATAATTGATTTTTTTTTGTTTTGTTTGTTTATTTATTTTTCAATATGTTTCAATACTAATCGGAAAATGAGATGATTTGAAATTTGTACGGGAAATAATGATGAGTTCGTCCAATACCAATTAACGTATTTTTCGGTTTTTTTTTTTGGAAAACGTATTATTTTTGCAACCTTCCAGCTATAGCGGAATGTCGATGACGTTATACAGAAGAGGTAAATAGTATGTGTAAGTGAGCAAAGAATGAAGTGTATAACTAGTTTCACAAAGTGAAGTGATACTCCATCCACCTCATCCTTAGAATTTAGGGTTATAAGACTTTTGATCACATCAATTTCTGTAAGCACTTCAAAATCCTGATATAAGTTCTTCACAAGTTCGTTATTGATTTTAAAACTAAGGTTTATACCACAACCAGACAAAAAGAATTGCCAAGTTAATTTTGATTAATCAAATACTATGAACTATTTCAATTGCCCTCACCAATGCTTTGCAAGTTTTTAATGAACACATCGAGCGTAGTGTTCAATTTCGAAAAGTAAAAGTGTTTCTTAGCTATGCGAGTAATAAAGATACACGAATTGCGAACTCTACAAAATTCCAAGAAAATAACATTGATGGGATCAGTTTTCTACAATATTTGGAGAAAAAATTATTGCGTTTCATTCTGCTGTAAGCAGTGTGCCAGAGACATTTAATCAATTTGATCAATTCAATCAATTGTATAGCTCATTAATAAGTGTTTGAACATAAACTAATTTGTTGCTAATATTGTATTAGATAATCTGCTATTACACAGTGACTTTTGAGTCATGACTCTTTTGAAAATACACAGTTGCAATATGAAGATAGCAAAACAGCAACCCGATGAGTTGTAGGTATAATCTCAATGCCTCTTTTTTGACGTTTCTTTGACATTTTGATGATATCCAATTGATCAATCATAGTAACATTCAATGTGTTTGATACAAGAAAGAGATCGAAAATACTGTTATTTGAATCAGCGGAATATATAGTTAGATAAGTATTAACAATGCTGAGTCCAGAGACCGCAGACAGATTACAAAATTGATATGGTCGCCAGTCAATTTTCAGCAAATCCGCATTAAAATCGTCGCAAACTATCAAATACTCATATAAAGTGAAGTTTCTGGAAAAAATCTCATCCTAGGGTTGTAAAAACAACCAACTAAACAATTATCATCACCATCATTGAATTTAAAGATAATATACTCAATGCTACTACCAGAAGATTTCCCAATTACCTTAGAGTTTAAAAAAGACTTGCAGTATGCTGCAACACCTCCACCAACAATAACCGTGACACTGCCATTGCTGTTCGAAGTGAAACCCAGAGGTCTATCAGTAAGTTTAAAGTAAAGCCCAAAATATTATAGTTATAGTTATCTACATATATGCGAGTACAGCTTAAATTAAGTCTAACTAAGTCAACGCTTTGTCGATTAAAAACATAATAATAATTAGGATATGAATAACACCAACAAGCCACAGAAATTGGAAAGGGAAAAAAAAGAAGAAAAATTGAGAGATGTGAAAAAGGAGTGTGGAAGAGAGCAAAATACAATATTGTAAAACGTTTCTGTGGGTTCAAATGAACTTATTTCTTTCAGTACAATCGCTTTATTGAATACAACTACAATTTGTAATTTAATCGCTTTTCTCAACCACTTTTACTTTATATGCTTAAACTACTTAATAATTTTTAATTCACCTTTCAAATTCAAGAACCAACTTTACCTCTGTGGGGTACTGGTATTTATACTCCCCTTGCCATCCTTTAAAAACCTTCTTTAGCAGCTGGACCACATGCACCACCCTCATTATCCTGTTCCTTCGTGGTGTGAGTACTGTTGAAAGAGAGGTATGTGACGATCCGAGTCCGTATGGAAGTCGCCGGCGACCTCAAACAAATGCTCATTTAAAGTCCTTATGAATCGCTCGAACATTCCATCAGGTTAAGAGTGTAGTGGTGTTGTCTTTGTCTTCCTTATACATATTGGCGCACTTCTTGCAAGACTTTGGTCAGAGTGTAGCACCACTGGGACCCCAATGCTTCTATTTATCGCTCGAAGGTTGCCGGAGCGTTGCACAGCCCAAACGGCATGACCGTAAACTGCCAAGTAGCGCTTCCTGTAAAAAAGACGGTTTTCTAACAATATTCCCGATTAAGCTCTTCCTGCCAGTAACCGCTCTTTAGGTCAAGTGTTGAAAATCATTTCGTTCAATGAAGCGTATCCAAATGCCCACGGACTCTGCGATTTTTCAATCAGCACTCAACTTCTTCGACACCATTTCGACAACTCCTTTTCGCTTTGCAAGTTGATGAATTAGTCGGGTGTTTCTGGGGTCAATGTGGTATTGAACAAGTTGCGTATGTCCATATTTTTCGCCATTAGTTTTTCTGCTAGAATGCTGCTCTTGTTCTAGTTTACAGAGGCTATCGATTTTGTTCTTGATTTTCGTAGTTTCGGTGTTGCACGACTTGTAACCGTTGTTTTCCCTTTTTCACCTTTACTCGTGAAGGTCGTTCACCGTGATGAGTAATCACTAGACGCGATTTTATGATCGTCCACCAAAAGTCTACTAAATAGTGTCTAAAGTTAACAAATAAACTCTAACAAAGCTTCGAGACTATTGGTTTGAAGTTGTTCTTCCGGTTGTTGTGTCGTAAGGCTCTAAATCTGCCATTTCTTAGGTGTCATTGACTTTTTAAGTGTAAATCGGTTCGGGAAAACTTTTTGATTCTGCTTTGTCATTGTCCTACCACTACCACCGTCATATAACCGAAATTATTTTAAATCATGTCCGCTCCTAACCTACGCCCAAGACCGATCTCTTCTTCATTAGGCCTGCCATCAACGCCCACTCAACCTGTATAATCAGCTGCATCTGGACCAAAACAGCGTAGTGATTGTAATGCTTCTCTTACTGCCAAAACTCTAGAGGAACATCTCAAAAGACAGGCTGAGATATTGCAGCATGGGTTCGCAAACGAAATATCCAAAACGCAGAAGGAATTTCTATGTTAAATAGATGAAGTGAATGCAATTTGGAATCAAGGTTCCGATGAAATGAAAAAATAAAATCATCGAACGTATTGATGTGCTTAAAAATGACACCAACACAGCATTACAGGGGCAAAACGCTGAGATTGTTGCTCTTCAACGACGTTGCAACGCTCTGGAAAGGAGGGAAGTTGCTTGTGATGCAGTGCACTTCGGAATACCTGCACTCCCAAACGAGAACCTCGAAAGTTTATTTGTGCAACTCTGTCACACTATCGAATGTAAGCCGCCTCCATTACAAAATATATTTTCCATAAAAAAACGAAACAGCAATGTCATCACCACTACATCTCCAATCATGCTAAAGTTCAACAGCACTCTTGAGCGAAATGCAGTTCTCTTATCAGCTGTCAACTACCGAAAGAAAAATGCAACTGAACTACATCTCCAACAGGCTCGCTTTCTCTTAAACAGTGCTGTCGGCCTCAGAAACAACTTTTTTCTGTCTACATGATGCACGGACTTGTTTATGTAAAGAAATTGGGGAATGGAAAAAGCTTTCTCAACAATAAATCATAATTTTTGTTCTTGGACTTGCTGTCAACTATCCATCACATAAGCTTAAGCTATTCATGTATCTTATAATTCTGTTGTCTTTTCCTTTGTTTTTGCCACTCTCTCTCATCCTCTCCATACCTTTGTTAGTTTGATTGCACTCTTTTTGTTGTTCAAAAATTATTACTAATACCATGATGTTGGGACACCAAAACAGTATGAATGAAAAATCAACGTACACTATGGTAAAAATTCTTTCAAAATATTGCGATAGACTTAGTCTGTTCTTTAAATGCGCGGAGCTTAAACAATCAAAAATTAGATTATTTAAAGTACTTGTTTTCAAATTCCTGTGTTGATGTTATTTGTGTATGTGAAACTTGGTTTATGCCAGATAAAGGTGACTTGCTCCATAAGATTCCTTACTATGAACTTTTCCATAACGATTGAGTAACTGATACTACGGGTGGTGGGGTTGTGTTTATTGCAAATCAAATATTAAATGTGATATTGTTACCAAGTCTACTGGAAGTGGAATCGGATACATTCTAGTTGAATTACGCGACTGTAATACCAAATGTGTAGTGGCTTGTTCTTATAATAATCATGTTCATATTGCGCTCTCTATGAACACTTAATCATTTGTGGGGATTTTAATTCGCTGGTCTTTCAATTGAAAGACTCAGTTTCTTCAGTAGGAATGCATCTAGTAAACACAAATTACCCTACACGTTTTGCGAAGAATAAAGTACCCAGTTTTCTTGATCTTATAACTGTTTCGTGTTCGTCGCTCGTTCTCTTGTTTGACCAACTTTCATTTGATGTTTCAGACCATGATCTACTTTTTTGTTGTTATGATATCAATTTTTCGAAAACCGCCATCCCTGATACTTTTACTTTTAAAGACTTTAATTCTATTGATACTAAAGTCCTTCAAGCTGCGACTTTTTATGCTCCTTGGGAGCAATGCCGATTGACTGGTGATCCAAATGAAAAAGTAAGACTGTTTCAATCAATACTACTAAAATTGTATGATGAATGTGTGCCTATGAAAACAGTAAGAGTTCAGAATAAAGTACAAAGTGGCTCGCAATTACTTGGGAGCAACCTAAGGACAATCGGCACACTCTCAGTGAGCTTTGGATCCAGATGACTTGAATAATTTTTTTCTGGGTGATGACCCCACTGCTGGTAGCCCAACTTCTAATCGAATAGTAGACTGTGTAAACTCTGTACCAATATTCGAAAGTTTTGAAGTAGCCACGGAAGCTGAAATTACTCAATGCGTTACAGCCATAAAGTCTAATTCGATAGGTGAGGATGGCTTTCCAATTCGATTTGTTAAACTTATTTTACCTGAAATGGTCTCTCATTTTGCTCATGTAATCAACTGGTGCATAATAACGTCAACTTTTCCACAGCTCTGGAAATTTGCAAGAGTTTTGTCAATAGCAAAGAAAACAAATGCATCTTCTCCTGTTGATTTAAGACCTGTTAGCATTCTACCTTGTCTATCAAAGGTTTTTGAAAAGGTTTTGGCAAAGCAGATAACGAATCACGAATCACTGAATCATTTGTTGTATGCTCAGCAATCTGGCTTTAGAGCTAACCACAGTTGTGCTACAGCTATGGTGAACTTATTCTTCTCATCAACGAAGACTTAAAACATATTGCAACCTGGTCTGTAGCTAATGGGCTGCTTCTTAATCCATCAAAATCTCAACTAATACCCATTTCAAAAAATAATTTCGACCCTTGCCTCCTTCCCGATGTTTACCTTAATAATAACAAAATTAAAGACGTGGACTCTGTCACTAGTCTAGGCTTTACTATCAACCGAAATTTGTCTGATTACAATCACACAAATGTGGTCGTGGGTCGTGTCTACGGATGTCCTCGCAAATTGTGGATCAGTGCTTATTTTACCCCTCAGGAAACAAGACGAAAACTGGTATAGTCTTTAGTTCTACCTCTCAAAACTTATGCTGAGGTGGTCTATTGCTGTCTTGACTATTCATCTAAGCGAAAACTGCAAATTGCCTTCAACGACGCGGTGCGTTATATCTATGGCATACATAGATATGACCATATTTCTGTGTTTGCCAGGGGTTTGTTTTGTTGTAGTTTGGAACAATATATCAACGCCAGGAATTGTATGTTTTTGCACAAAATTATTATAACTCAAAATCCGTCTTACTTGTTTAACAGACTCAATGTTACTCGCTCCTCAAGAACCATCAACCTCATTCCCTATCCCTACAATAACCTTAACTCGTCACGTTTATTTTTTATCCATACTATAAAGCTTTGGAACTCTTTACCCTCTCAATTGAAAAATATTTCAAATCCAACTAATTTTAAAAGTGCAATCTTTCAACATTTCTCCAACTTATCAATTTAAATTCTTTCCCTCATTATCCACTCCCTTTCTTTATTTATTCTTTAAGCCTTGCTTAATCTTAATATCTCACACTTAGATTAAGATAAATATTGTTATTAGAGTTAAGTATTTTGAATTATTATAACTGATATATATTACTAAGTACTATAAAGATCATATCTTAATGTACAAACTATTTAATAAATGTATTGAAACGTAAAAAAAAAAAAATGTAATTGAAATGTACTTTGTATGGCTTTGGATTTAGAATCCTAACAAGAAACATGTTGTTCCTTAGTTCCACTAAGGCCTTTCCCACCATGAAGTCTCTCATTTTTTGTGATTCCCTGGTGGCTACCAGGACCACCTTACACTTTTGCCCAAACAAAAACGAAAGCTATGGAACCTTATTTAGGCAAAGACTACTAGTCTATATTCTTTCTTAAAGTCTATATCAATGAAGCACTCGTCAGATATGTCGGCTAGGCGGATTTTTATACGGACTTCACCATATACCTTAGCCGTTACTCCTATAGATGTTCGCAAGATAAAACTCCTGGTATTATACAACCAGGACTTCTGCGTGCGCTCAATGGATTTGAGTACACTTAAAATGCTTACATACAGCGCGGGTGAAAGAAAATCAGGGAGGAAAGAAAAAGTGGTACCGATGAACGTTGGTTTTAAATTTTTGAAAGTTATAATGACAAGAAAATAAAGAACTAGGCAGGGTATTCCATAAGCGAGTTTTAGGGCTTAGGAACGAATTACGATATTTTAGAGTAAGTCCGAGGGGGTGTACTGATGAACATTCATAGCGAAACGGGTGTTACGGTTAAATGTTTGAAGGAGTAAAATGCTACTGGCGATTTCTGTGGAGCACTGGTCTTGGAAATAGGGATAAAACAAAGTGCGAAACGAGGGTATACGTCAGTGTTCGAGGATATCGGGGGCGTCCATTGCCTGAGTGATATTAGTGTCATTTATAAGTCTTATCTCAATTTTATGGATCTTATCTAGCAGATGAGGAGATGTTCAGTTCACGGACACATGCGCTGAGAACAAGTCTTAAAATTAAACAAATTAAAAATCTTTAATTTTCTATATTTTTGCTTGTAAAATAATAAAGTTGGTTGTAAAGATGAAATGTTGTTTTTGCAGTGTTCAATTTGCAGCAATATAATGCTGATGCGCTATTAAAAATAATGTATCTCTCAACAATAAGGTTGTTGCCTTGGAGATGAAGGTGAATTTACTAGAGCAAAGGGAGAAGCAGTGTGTGGTGGGTGTTGTTAGTATTCCCGACGTCAGTAATGCAAATATACATGAGAGGGTGATGAAGCTCTTAATTGCTGGTGTTAGTGCTCAAATTGCACCGGAGGAGATTGAGTCTTGCTACGTAAGGAATATTAGAAAATCGAAAACCAAAAATAACTCAACTGGTAGTATTGTGTGCGTACGATTGTCATCTCCTTCATCGAAGGCGAAGATGTTAAACAAGACGCGTGTGGATAAAATCAAGCTTTCTGCGAGCATCTTTAGTAACGACAGCAGCGGTAGTGGTGGCAGCAGCGGCAAAAGCATGATTTTTATCAACGACTCCCTCGCTACATAAACAAGATTTCTTCTCGACAAGACAAAGCAGATAAAGAATTCTTGTGTTCATCAGGAGACAAGAAGGAGATAAGGCGATCAAAGTAATTAGTTTTAAGGACCTTAGTAAACTTTAAAATTAAAAATTTGTAGTTATAATCTTAACTTATGAGTAATATTAATTTAAATAATTATTCAAATAGTCCCCATAAAAATTCAAGTGATAGCTTCTCCTCTTCTATTGTAGTTCCGATAATTTTGAATGGTTTTGCATAGATCATCCTCACAAAGTGTTTTACTCTGGTCTCTCCGCAATCACCAAAATATCCGTAGCATTTGTAAAAAATTTAATACGTTTTTAACTCATCTTGTGTCTTTAGATAGCTTACCTGATCTCACTTGATAATGAAGTGCAGACTATCCCATACCTAATTTTACATAATAACCCTTATTCAGTTTCTTATAGAAGCTTGTCGTCGAACATTGTGGTTGAGCGTTTTAATCCAAATAGTTTTGAATTTATTAGTATAAGTTGTGATATTTCTGGTGCTCAATACTGTTCTGTTAGCGTTTATAGATTCAACTAATGTTCAGTTAATTTCTTTCAGGTTGATTTTTCTGACTTTCTCAATAATCTTGTGTGTAAAAATCTAATAAATCAGGATCTCCAGATTAAAATGGCATGTAAAGTTTCTCAATAAATTACAATTGCACTTATTTGACGCAAGTTTACAAAATGTAAAGAGCAGTGGATGACTGGTACTTTTATCAATAAAATCATGGTGAAAAAACTTTTATTTAAGGGTGTAAAAAAACATCCCTTCAACTCTAAGCTGAAAAGGTATTATGATAAGGTTTGTCAGGAACAGAAAATGGAAATACCTCTTCAAAGAGATAATTTTTATGTAATTTACGTCTAGTCTCTTAAAGCATCTAATTCAACTTCATGTGATGAAATTACAAGTCACATTTTGAAAAGCATATATTTTCTTCTACATTTTCTTGTGTCAGATATCTTATATTATATTTTCAATCTAAATATACAAAAGGATATCTTTCCTGAATCATTAAAAACAGCTTCTGCAATCCCACTACATAAAAAAGGTTATACTATGTCTCTTAATAATTACCGCCCAATATCCCTTTTATCATTTTTTCCTAGTCTTTGAGAAGGAGGTCAAATCAAATATGCTGTCCTTCTTAGATAAAACATGTTTCTTCAGTGATTCGTAGTTTGGCTTTCGAAGTGCCAAATCCACTGAAGATGCCTTGTTCAAGTTGTAGAAGTCTAATTGTAGCTGATGTCTCTGCAGTTTTATTTATTGATATCACTAAAGCTTTTGACATGGTGGATCATATATTGCTTGAAAAACTTTATAAAACTGGTTTCAGAGGTTTTATACATGACTGGTCTACTTCTCGTCTGGAAAATAATAGTCAGAGAGTTAGAACTCGAAACTGATTGAATGCAAAAATTCTAATCAATATAGGTTTTCCACAAGACTTTGTGTTTGGACTTTGTATAACTCCTGCATCTGGCTATTCCCAAACCGTTTCTCAATAGTTTATGTCTTTATTCATTATATAGTTTTTATGCCTTATGCTTTATATAGTCTTGTATAGTCTTTATGCTTTCCCATGTCAATGTTTGCGAAATTTCTGCTGCAAAGCCGTGCAAGGAAACTGTTACGGCAAAGCATTCTTCCACATTGTCCCAGTTGTACGCGCAGTTAGAGATTTTAAACAGCTTCTTATAAGTAGACCATGAGGTTTGGCCATCAAATGAAGGAGGCTTTAACTCTTTTCTTTTTGGACCGCTTAAAGAGCATTCTCGTATTTTCTGTTTTCGCACTTTGTCGAATTCTTTTGCTAGTTGCACAACTTTGTTGTTGTAATTGATTCAATTGTAAACTCGCCCTTAACCGTGGCCGTGGTGTAGTTGTATATGCATAGACTCCTCAAACAGAGGGTCGCGGGTTCGAATCCCGTGCGAGGTAATTCTCTGAAAAAAAGCCTTTTCATAGAATTTATATGTAGTTATATGAAAATCCTGTCGACGTCAACTCTGACATGAAGGCATAACTCTGATCGGAGCGGTTACTGGCTGGGCTAAATGTAACGAATCAACAACTAGCACGTACTAATACCCACTGCTTGAGGATGCAATGGCTCCAGTTTGACAACCATCTCTGAGAACAACATCGAAACCTAATACACCTGGGTTTCAAACTACTACACCACCCGCCCGCGCCCTGGAAAAAAGCCAGTTAAAGGGTATTCATATCCCCTTGATATGCGCGCGGGATTAGATTCCAACACATGAATTTTCCTTCAGCTGTCAACTTAAAATATAAAATGCTTTCTTTATTATTTCGGAGACATCAAGAGAAGGAAGTGCAAACCGCAGTAAAATCCTCTTTATTTCGGTAATCTCATATATATTGTATCTCCTTTTCCAGAAATAAATACACAAATACATTTTGAGTCTGTATTCAGTTCAAATACTTCGGCTCCGAAATAGTTGTTTATTTGTTCGAATTTTTAACAACATTTTTCTCTTTTCTTTCAAACTTGTCACCGATTTCTTTGAATTTTTGGTGTTGAATGCTCTTCTTCTTTTCCTCTTCCAAATTATTCTTTTGTTGATCCATTTTTTGTTGCAACGTGCAGACTGTTATTTTGGTCGTCTAGATTATTCTTTTGTTCGACGAATTTTCGTTCAGTGCTGGTAATATGTTCACCCAACAGTTGTTCGCCCATTTTCAACAAGAGCGGTTGGCATCATCGGAGCCCTATTATTGCCCATACTCATCTGTTGTTCCTTTTCAACATCAAGGAAGAGTGTATCTGGATCATGCCCCTAGTAGTTGACATACACAAGACCACGAAAAGTAAAGGTCCATAAACAAATCATCGAATTGTGAGTGAGCTGACTGCGAACTAATCATTTTTAATACATTTAATGACAGACAGAGAAAAATTTATCTGTGGATTAATAAAGAAAACTCAAATTCAATTAATTCTTGCGCTGAAATCAATGATTCGCTTAATTTCTCTCAGATAAACTAATACTCTGAGAACTGTCAAAATTTACTCGCGTTCCACAAATGTGTAACCCAATCTATATTCGCACAATCAAAACATTTTTGCGAATCCAACCTCAAAATTCTTCTTTTCAAAAAGATGATAATCTGTATTCGCAGGTCACTACGTCTAATGAACAAAGGAACTGTGAATGAAATGTTAAAATTTGCGAATATTCGCTGTGAATGGAATTCAAATTTCGAACAAAGTTTGTTTTTTTTTTTTTTAATTGATTTGCCGCACGCAGTAAGTTGTTGTTGTGTTTGATTAACGCGCAGGCAGATTATTGAATTGAAGCTGAGACAAAGATCTTTGAGGCACAGTTGTTTAATAGTAGCCTTTCGATATTTGGCAACCGACGTTGCCGTGGCTTAATATTTAAGATGGGACAGAGGTGATTGAACTAGGTTTTAAGATTTTTATCAGATGTGCGAAGTTCGAGCTGGGTATAATTATAGAGACTCAATGTTAATATTTGCCCTAGAACAAAATTTATGTATGTATTAGTATAAAATTTAAAGCAATTTATACTCGTATTTGGAATGACACTGTACGTCTTTTATGTTAAACTGTATTAGGGGTGCCGCACTGTTTTAAGAGGTTTGATATTGTTGGTAATGAACACAGCAGATCAAGAAGATAAACGACTAACAAGAATTAATTTAAAGTCAATTAAACTACACCAACGCTACAGTTTCATATTTTATCTTAAGATTTTCAGTGAAATACAACCCCCCGAATATATTTTATCGTTTTTGTTCAAAACACCATCAAAAATTATTTCAACGAAATTCCTAACATACGCAGAAATAACCCACTTATTGCCTGAACTAGTTGCTCATCGATAACCGGGCTCAAGTGTGTAAAGTATAGTTAAGTAAAAAAGATTACTCGGATATACACCGTATATACAAAACTTTTTCATGAATGAAGCAAAAAAATAAATAAATAAATAAATAAAATGAAAATTTAACAATAAAGTATTATTCGAAATAATGAACTTAGGCATACATTCAAAAGTCTATTATCGAGGATATTAGAAATTAAACGTCTATATCTCTGTTAAAAACTACAATTGGTTACGAAAAGATCTATCTAGAGAGAGAGAGAGAGAGAGAGAGATAGATCTATCTATTTATTTTCTTCGGAAAAAGGACAAGTATTTTTTTTTATTAGTGAAGATCAGAATCAAACTGTGTTGCCAAGTGGCTCAAACCGGTAGTATAGGAATGTCATTGAGAATATAAGCCGAAAAGAACTTTTTTTAAATCATCATAAAATTGTATCGTATAATGTTGGTGGACTTGGTATGAAATTAATATTTCCTGGATTTTTAAAATATTTGTATTGTTTTAATATTGTTTTTTTTTTTTTTTTTGGAAATACGTGCGGAGGAGAAAAAATTTAAAAATTTCGAAAATTTTTTTCTGCATGTGATATTAAAACTACAGAGAAAATAGTGTACATAAAATTAAAATTTTCTATATATTGTGTACATCTACTTGAATTGCAAGTTATGACTTTTTATGCTCCCTTAAATCACATAACTTAATAATAATGGGAGACTTAAATGCAAGGACAGCGGACTTAGAACCGGATATGGTACTTGGAAGCCGTAAAAGGAGCTCTATAGACGCAAAAGTTAATGCTGAAGGCAAAAAAACTCATTGAATTGTGCAACGAATGTGGATTGAGCATTTTGAATGGAAGCGCGGACGAAGAAAAATGGTGAATTAGTATTTTAATATTTATTGGAAAGCAGGGCAGGTCCACAATTGATTATGGGCTTATTGGTGGAGATTGTCACTTCATCCTTAAAGACTTTGTGGTTGGGAATGCAACATATTCGGATCATCTTCCAATCACGATCATGATTGGAAGCAATCGAACCCAAGAATCTCTCACAAACGAAAAACCTGCTCAAAACATCAATGTTAATTGGAACAAATACAAAAAAAAAAAAAAATGAATTTCAAGTAAAAATGGATATTAAGCTAAGCGTCATGGAAAATGTTTAAGTAGCAAAGTATATACCATTATGTGAATTTGAATCAATGATTCGTGAAGTGGCTGGTTCGGTACAAAAAACGACTACTATACGAAAAAAATCTGAATGGTATGATTACGAATGTGAAAAATTAAGAAAAAGATCCTTAGCACTTCTTAATCTTTTGCGGAGGCACGATTTAAGGAGCATCAAAATAGAATATGTGGAAACTAGTAAACAATACAAACATATGTGCAAAGAAAAGAAACGAGCACAGGAAGAAAAATGGGCATTGTTATTGAGCAAAAGCAGAGATTTAGCTGAATTTTGAGCCGTGACAATGAAATTAAATGGGAACCCAAAATCAAAAGAAGTTGCTAGTGTACCAATGGAAAATTGACGCGCACACTATATTTCCTTGCTATACTTGTCAGAACAAACTAATTAGAATTACGCACAATTCAAAAGGATCTAAAGGACGAAATTTTGGATGCAAAAATAGTAATTGAAGAAGTCGAAATAGTGCTCCAATAGAGTTTCTTAAATACAACAAAGAATCATTTGGTATATAAACGATTAAATACATGGGTGAACGCTAATAAAAAACTCGGCAAATTTCAGGCTAGTTTTCGAAATTACTCTGCAATAGACAATATTTTCGTACTAACATCTATAGCCAAAAATAATATGGACCAAAGTAAAAAGCTTTTCACCTTTTTTGTTGATTTTAGAGCAGCCTTCGATACGATAAATCGAAATGCGTTGTTTTATAAACTGTACAACATAGGAATATCTACAAAGTTCGTTCAAGCATTAGAAAAGTTGAACCAACAAACTACGTTAAACTTATATAATGGCAAGGAACAATCTGAGAAGCTTGTGATAAACCGAGTAGTCAAACAAGGCTGTAAACTGAGTCCCCTACTTTTCGCTCTGTTTCTGGATGATCTCGTGGAATGGCTTACATGTGGTGTAGAAATTGGCAGTACGAAAATTAAAGTTATCTTGTATGCAGATTACATAGTCATACTTGAAGAATCACCTTATTCTCTTCAAATGATGATAAACAAACTTTTCCAGTACTGCACACTGTGGAAAAAGTTATGATATTTCAAAAAGGGTCTGGCAGAAGAGACGAAGAATGGAAATATGGTGAACACGAGTTGGAAGTAGTAAAAAAATATACTTACCTACGAATGGAACTGACATTCAACTTAGAAACTGAGAAAAACATCTAAAAACTAAAGTGGATAAGGCGAAAAAAACAATTTGTTCGAATTGGAATAGAATTTTCAGCAATAAATTGCTGATGATGATCCGAATTTATTTTCTTTTTGAAACGAACTGTTTTACTAAACAAGATTTCAGATGGTGTGTGTCCTGTTGAACTATGAACCGCGTTTCGGTGGGCCATTAGGAAGAGGTGTATATGTCAATCCCAGTCCCACTGATAGTTGCCAGCCACCTTAGGCATTGATGGTCCCATTGGTCCCATTGAACCCCATTAGATTGATAGTGTAGTGGCGTTGTCCTTGTCTTCCTTATTTCCATATATTGGCACATTTCCTTAAAGACTTTTAATACAAAGTTTCCCCATCATCAGAGAGTAGCTCTATTAGGAACACAAATCTACTCACCCAATTATTGATTCGGGATTGCTTACACTATCGGCCACTTACTGAAGCACTTCACTACCACAAGGGTGTATCGGTTTCCGTTAAATGTTTCGGGAAACGGGACAGTGACCTCGATGGCTATTCGTTCGAATTATGCTCCAACATTGTATTATGGCATTCATCCCTGTGGCTTTAATCGGTAGCCGCATACTATATGCGTTATTGCAAATATTCTCAATATCTTGTTTTGCCGTTAGCGAATAGCAACGTTGCTTTACCTTCTCAACCGTCTTGTCTATTCTCAAATGGCCTCCAGAGATTCTGTCATGTATTTCATGCAGCACTTGTCTGACCGTGGCACAATTAGCTGCATAAGAGATGTTGTACCGTCTGCACTTTCCCATTTTCTCTTCAGCAAATTATCTTGAACATAAAGCGAGCCCTACTGTATCCAATATGCCTTCAGAGTTTGGCGTCGGTCCGATATATCCTGCGAGCTTATGTTTTCCTCTTGTTCTTTTCAGGAAAATATTGATTCGAAGTCATTATCTACCTGTTGGAAGGAACGGATTTCGTCTGTACTACAACCCCCTACTATCTCAGTCCTTACCATTTAGATAGTAGCCTGGTCCTTCCCTTCCTAAGAAGTGTTCACATTAGACTCCGCACTGTCGACGAGAGAGAGCATCAGCATTTGAATGAAGTTTTCTGATCGGTACATCTCGCAACTTAGCCTTCAGAGTTCTTAAATTTGAGTAACCATTTCAGAGCTGCGTGGTCTGTTCGGAAAATTAACAGCAGCCTCTTAAAAATTTTTCTTAGATTTTGGTGATGCTCTGCGAACATCCTGCCTATGACGGTAACATCGTCCAGATTCACTAGGCAGGTTTTCCATGTGAGGCCTTGCCATGTTCATTCCATTAATCGTTCGTAGGTGGCCGAAGCGTTGCATAGTCCAGACGGCATTACTGTACACTGCCAGGGACCGCTTCCTGTAGTGAAAACAATTTTCTCACGACCCTTACCATTAATCTTAACCTGCAAGTAACTACTTTTCAAGTCAAAAGTTGAAAACCAGTTCGCTTTAGAAAGTGTACCAAAAGTGTAATCGATTCTCGGAAATGTGTAGATGTCCTTTTTGGTGACATAGTTGAGACGTCGGTGGTCTACACTAAACCTCGTACTGCCGTCTTTCTCCTTCATGAGGACTACTGGAGAAGCCCACGGACTCTGCGATTCTTAAATCAGCCCTCAACTTTCATCTTCGATACTATTTCGGCAATTTCTGTGAGCTTTCCCATTGGAAGACGCCTTACAAATTGGCGGACTGATCAGTCGTCTCCCGTATCAATATGGTGTTGAACAAGTTGTGTGCGCCCATATTCTCCTTCTTGTGCAGCAAATATATCAGCGTACACACCGATTAGGTTTTATGCCAGTATACGCTGCTCTTGATCCAGATTACAGAGGCTGATGATTTTGTTGTTGATTTTCATACTCTAGACACTCGCGACCGATATTGTGGTCGATATAGCCTCGCTAGTTGCATATTTTCCCGGTATCTCTCCCTTTTTAACCTTTACGCTGAGTGTCTTTGGACAACGGACAAAAACCATATTGTTCTTTGCTTCCACTAAGGTATTCCCACCATGAAGTCTCTCCTAGCTCCCTCAAATAGAATCGGTGGTTTTCAGGACCACCTTCCAGTTTTGCGCAAACAACTGGCTCCGACGAAAACTCTAGAATCTGATTTTTGCAGATGACAACTTTTAAGATGGAATACGTACGTTTTAATGAAAGCTGAGAACTAGTCGTACCGGTCATTCTGGGAATTTTGTGAATCATTTTTCTGCTCGTAAAGTTCCCTAAATTTCTCGTGTTTCCTCATAGAAGCTGTAATAAGAATTTTCATGTGAAAAGTGATTTAGGAATCAAAAATCGGAAAAAGAAAATACCTACAACTGAATTGTCTTTTCCAAACTCAGTGTGTCGATTTCGGTTCCCGCGCAACCCAAAACGATTTTATCCAAAATTCATTGCACTCACCATTAAGCAAAGTAGCGAAAGCTAGAAAGATAGAGTACAAAATCAACAATTGGAAAACAAGATTGATGAAAAATTAAGTAAACAAAGTTAATATTATCTCTTCTTTCGTCCAAAATAGCTGAATGCGAAGCAAACGTAAAACAAACAATATACGCACAACTTATTGAAATAAAAAAAGCATCAATGAACCGGACAATAAAGTCAACAAAATTCATGCTTTACTGTCAAAGACAATCTGCGAATCCAAATCGAGGAGAACTGAGCTTTCCACTGCACAATCGGCGGTCTCTGACATAAACAAACAAGTCACATATGGTACATTGAAACATATCTCGACAACAAAAACACAGAACTCTCAGTTTTAAAGCACGCATTAGAGATCATCACTAACGAATCAAACAATGTCAAGTACACACTTCACACACAAGAAAACCGAGGCAAGCAGTGGTCTATTTTGGGGCCTCCATTATTTTCCATATACGTGAATGAACCACCCATCATCACCAAACACTGCTCCCTACAAGTGTACGCTGATGACATAAAGTTGTATAAGAGTTGCCCGCTTGATCTAATCGACCATTGTGAAAGTTGTATTAATAAAGAACTTGAAAACGTAGCAAGTTGGTCTCAGAAAAATGGTTTTTTATTGAACCCTAAGAAGTTTTGTACGATAAGCGCTAGAAAATGTGTAACAGAACTTATGGTATGACTAGGTAAATGTTGTTATCAATTTTTATTCTCTTTTCCTTATTCCATTACTTTTAACTTCCTTTTATATTTGTTTATTTTTTTTTTTATTTTCTTTATTATTATTACATTTACATCATCGATATTATGTATTATGAACTAATTACGCTTATGTTCATTACTCTGCTAAATTATCTTAAAAAGCATTATTGAATTATGAATTAATCTTACCTTTCATAGATGTAACCATATATAACTTATCACTAGTTTACAAGACATTACTTGGAATTTCATTCCCAAATAAAATAATTAAAAAGTGTTGGCGTTTCCGCATATCGTTGGTTTGTGGCCCAAAGTCCGCTATTAGTCTATGGTCTTTCATGAAATGTTTCCCAATGATACACTCGACGTATATGTCCACCATCATAAAAACGTGAGAGCAGGCTATTCCGGACATGTGGATTTCTCATGTTTACAACTCTTATTTCGTGTAAGTTGCAAAATATTTTTAATATTGGACAATAATTTTCTTTATTATATTTTCTTGAACAACAAAAGAAGAAAAATCAAAACATCAGGAGCAAGAAGAAATAATTTTCTACAAAATACTGCTGCCACCAACAAATTGATTTTATGTGGATGTGGCAAAAGCAGTTGCAATTGTTTGTTTACGTTTTCTTGTAAGAAAAGTAAGTCAAAACATTTTAATATCAAAATAATTTATTTTTTTCTTTTTTACAGTAGGAATAATAAATGTAAATGTGCTAATCCAGAGCTTGAAGAAATGTGGATAAATAATACATATGAGTAAAAAGTATACATTTAGTTTAGCAATACATTAAATGCCTTTTTCTTTGAAGATTTAACATTTGGACTACAACGGTTCCGCCAAAAGCGTTCCAAGTGTGGAACTACCATATCATAATAACGATATGTTTAATATAAATATCGTATCTAATACCTTTTTCTCGATTTTTGTTTTGATTTTTCTTTAATAAATAAAACAAATTTAAAGAAATTATTTTATTTTTCTTAGATTAAATAGATTATAATAGCGTTGCGTTAACTGATTTTTTTCCCTTAAGGCCTATTGCACCCATTCTGCATTCTGAAAAATTTCACAAAAATTTTAAAACAAAATATAACCTAACTCTGAAGAAATAGTGCAAAATGAAACTCTTCGGCAAAATTTCGCAGCAAATATAAAAGCGAGCAGATTTAATTTTAGCAGAAATTTCCGGTGCAATCCTGTGCAAAAGTAGCAGCAGTAGCGCACGGATATACTTGACGAATTCGTGGGGCGGGGCAAGTAAGTTGCAATTGTTATATTGCTCAAAGGAGGTAAACGTAAGCTCAGTGGTATTTTCAACGCTGTCTACAGTGGGCAATGGTAAGCTGCACTTATGACTTTTACAACACTTCTTGTAAAGCAAACAGCACACATACATAAAACTGTTTTCTTGTATAAAACTAATTATTTTTATGTCCGAAGTTAAATTTACACTTAACATGCTTTTTGGTGTCATGTCCGACTGTTTTTGTAGCCAGGATGTTTGTTTAAACAAGTGATTTTATTTTAGTGCAATGTAGTTTACCAATTTAAAAATTGTCGAAAAACTTGCGGAAGCTACGCTCGTGCTCTTACCTCCATGACTTCTTACTTCACTAAAAAAAATTTGTTTGTCATACCACCTTAAACAGTTAGGTAGATTGTTTGCTGCCTTCTTTGCTTAATAAATGTTGACTGGGATTGAGTATTGTTAATTTACCACATAAATAATGGATTAAAATCCAAACACACATCACTCTTTCATAAAAAAGAAATAAGTTTTACTAAATTAAGACAATAGATATTTTTTTCGAATATATTTTTGTTCCTTCTTCAAAAAATATATTGGCATTTGTTCATTCCACCATGCTTTTATCAGGAGAGTATGTTCCAACAAATGTACAATATTGTATTAACTTTTCATAAAAAATAATAGAAAATGAATAAAAAATAATGATTATTTTGACTGTTTTTATTTGTAAAAATATAACCATACACAAACATTTTGCAAAATTGAATTTAAAATATTGGTAATAGCAACAAACAAAGCAAGCACAATTTGTCGTAACCAATTCTTTTTAGAAAAAATTGTGTGTGACTGGACACATTTAGCTTACATGGAAGAAAAAAGTGTAAATTACACGGCAAATGGTAATTAACTTATATGAAATATCTACGGTCAACAATTTCAATTTTAAAATACCTATTTGCATGACTCTATCGTTTGAGCGATATCAAAGTAAACCATGCACAACGATTGGCATGTTGCAGAAGTCGCCAACCGTTCTCGTAGTCCATCTACATAAAAAAACGTGCCGTTACGAAGCTGGTGTCGAGAGACTTGAATTTCCTACAGAGAAAAGAAGCACCTAGAGATTACAAAAGACAAGTTTTCCAAAGCTGCATCCTGATTTCTTTGGAGAATCGTTGGAAAATACATTTTCAATGTTTTTGTACAATTTATTTCATTACTAACGAATCATTCAATTTGGCGGATTTTCGTGAATGTCAACGAAATCAAAGCGAAAGCAGCTTACAACACAGCGAACGAACGAACTGAAGTTGTGTGAGAGAAGTCAAAATTTAACATTTATGGATCAAATAGTTTTCGAACGCATGAAGGCAACCAAATAAAGCTTTGAATCGAAAAACACAAGGAAAAAAGTAAAACACGTTGATTGTGGTTTTATGATATGGGGATCTGTAATTTAGTCATTGTCATTGAGATCATGACAAAAGGTGTACACTAAGAAAATTTTCTTCAAAGTACAAAAAACAAAAACAAAAAAAAAAAAAACTGGTTATCATGAAAGATTATTACTTCCAACAGGACAACAATCTGAAGCATGTCGCACAAATGATGAAGCTGTGGTTAAATACGTAAAGTCGCTCAATTGCTAGTAACACCACCACAAAGCTCCAATTTTAACCCAACAGAACGTCTTTGGAAATATTTAAAGAAAATCTTACGCAAATATGTCATTACATCAAAGCTTTATTTCTAGCGGAATGCTAAGAAATAACAAGTGAATATCTTGAAAATTTGAAGCATTCCATGTCAACCCGGATTAAAGAAGTTAAAAGGTTTAAAGGGTACTCAACAAAGTATTAGGTAAGTATTTTTCTGCAAAATTAAGGTATAAAACAAACTCATTTTACATGCAGCGGAACATTTTTATTTCTATATTTTCTTTTTCTGAACGACATATTATTGTTTTTGTTTTTGCCTCTAAGAAGATACAAATAAGCATTAATTACTTGCAAAGAAACAGATCTGTTGAAAACAATTATAATATAATTCCCTTCAACAAAACCAAATTAAGTTGGGACATCAAGAGTTTTGCTGCACATTGTATGAACTTTTTTCAACAAAAAAAGCAATTAAAATACCACTCATTTTGTACTTTATAATGTGTGAAAACAAAAAAACAATCTGGAAATTTTTAGAAAACCTTAAAATTCAGTAAGAAAAAGAAAGATTTTCCTAAAAAAACTAAAAATAATCAAAAATGCCAATTTATTAGTTATTAGTATTATTTTATTAATTTATGTTCTTAACACTTTTCATTGATGTCCGGAGTTTGTGCCTAAACATGAAAAATGCTAACAAAAGTGACTATCTTACTTACTTTCACCTTTTTGTGCACTTGAAACAAAAAAGAAATTTTTCATACATTCCATTATCTTCAATTTCAATTTCAATTTCACCACGTTAAAATAAATATTCACCAGCGCAAAATATTTTTCTTTTACTTTTGCCTTTATTATTAATACCTAGTGAACATTACGTGAATTTTGCTGTTATTTTAGCTCTTCTGACAGGTTATGGAAATGGAGAATGAATTGACAAATTCACTTACAGTGCGTCGGTGCGAAAGTTAGTTTATTTATGGTATAAGGTGAGCTTCTAAGTTCTTGCTCTTTGTCAATGCGAGTAGGTGGCTATAGCAGTAAGTGCTGTTCGATTTTGACATATCTAAAACGCCATATACTAAGTTTAGACATATGGTAAAAAAAAAAACCGTCCACGTGAAGGAAGGAAAAAGTCCTCCGAAGACGCTGAATTGGAGTTCATAAGAATCCGTTTCAAACGCAAGAATAGCTTGCTTCAGCATAAGGAGTTACTCGCCAAGCAATTGCATCTGTTAGGAATGATTCAAGAACAAGGAACTTGGATTCAAGTTTTTTTTCGGCTATGAACAACTGCACCAACGGCAAAAAAGGAAGGGTTTTCTTCATTGCATCGTGACGGATGATGAAAAACGGATTTATTACAGCAACTCAAAGAGAAGAAAGTCATGGGGACTGCCCGGTCATGCTTTTACCTCGTCAGCTCGGCCGAATATTCACTTTGCGAAGGTTATGCTGTGTATTTGGTGGGACCACGTCGGTGTTGTTTTTTTAGGAACTGTTAAGACACCACCACTGGGGAACGATATCGACTTCAATTGATGCGATTGAGCCGAGCACTACGCAAAGAACTTTCCCAATATGAGGTGAAGCACGAAAAAGTGATTATACAGCGTGACAACGCTCAGCCTCACGTAGCCAAACTGTTGAATCATTGAATTCTTCCCATTTAGACGTTTATCTCCCGAGACTTTTTCAACAAATGCTCGAAAAAGTGACCATTCACTTCAATACAATTGTCTATCTGCGCTCTTAATGAATCAACGGAACTGAAAAGTATTTCTGGCGTAATCTTCCGGCAAGCTCCAGTTGTTCGTCTTTTCATGTCCTCACGTGTTGTTGGCTTTTTTCTGTAAACCTCACTTTTTAAGTAGCCCCACAAGAAGAAATCAAGTGACGTAAGATCAGGTGATCAGGCCATTGCCTCGGACCCCCTTGTCCGATCCATCGTTGACGGTAAACATTGTTTAATACACCCCGGGCTACTTGGGAATAATGGGCTGGACAACCATCATGTTGAAACCACATTGTTTGTCGCAACTCCAATGGCAGTTCTTCTAGTAATACTGGAAGTTTGCATACTTTTCGCCATTCAAGTTGCCTTCAATAAAATATGGACCTTATAATTTATCCCCAATAATTCCCGCTCAAACCTTAACATTCCAAGGATGCTGGCGTTCAACTTGTTGCAACCAAAAAGGGTTTTCGGTAGCCCAGTAATGCATATTATGTCAATTGACCGTACCGTCGACTCATCAGAGAATAACACCTTGGCGAAGAAAAGGGGGTCTCGTTCAATTTGCTGAAGTGCCCATTGACAAAAGGAAACCCGGTTGATGTAATATCTTACAGACAGTCGTTTGAGAAATTCCTGATTCGAGACTTATTTGGCGAGTGCTAATGTGAGGATCGTGTGCAACGGCAGCTAACACTGCTATTGCATTGTCCTCAACAGCCACCCTATCTGGCCGATTCCTTTTCTTTGGTTGCACACTTCATTCACCAGTGAATTGTTGGATGACCCGATAAAAGGAAACGCGCAATCGTATCTGGTCTGGGAAACGTTGGGCGTAAAGAGCAACAGCACCATCGATATTCCTTCCACTTCCTCCATAAATCAATATCTTTTCAATTTTCTCTTGAATTGAAAAAGCCTGCATTATTAATCTGAAAAACGTTACTAATAATAATCAGTTCCTCAAAACAAATATCGAACTTCTAAATGAAGTACAGTTCCGTTCAAGTAGAAAAAAAGGACAGAGTGCACATCATACACTCTCAGATAAGTTTAGGACAATTTGTCTCTATCTGAAATTTCTTTGAGTTTTAACTTCACTCGAGGCAATAACGACTTCCTCAAAACAAATCTCGACTTTCTAACACCCTAAAAACATTGGAAACCGATTAATGATTTAAGTGTGCCAGTGCAGTGGTATCTAGCACTGAATGAATAAGAACTTTGAGACAAAGTCGTGTGCCCCATTGAGGAATACGACTGAGCAATGAAAATCAGGAATTATCATTTGAAAAATCAAAAGTGACCTTCGTTTGACCTTGAAAATGGGTCTCAAGGTCAAACTAGTGGTCACCATCTTATGTCTCCTTCAGAACCTTGTGATTTTTGTCTGAAACATTTTTCGCGATATCGCGTATTTTTCGGATAATTTGGATGTCTCAAGTTAAAGAACTCACCCGGTATACAATAGTGTACTTTTTTCTTTTGTTCATCCATTTTTTCTCTGATATTATTCTTTTGTTCTTTCATTTTTTGTTCAAGGCTATTCTTTTATTGGTCGAATATTGGGTCAATGTGGTTCTTCTGTTCGTCTAAATTATTCTTTTGTTCGACGAATTTTTGTTCAATGCTGTTTTTCTGTTTGTCTAGGTTTTTCTTCTGTTCGCCCAGTTTTTATTCATGGCTATTCTTTTGTTCGCCTAGATTTTTCTGTTGTTCGTCCATTTTTAACAAGAAGAGTGGCATCGTCGCAGCTAAGTCATTGTCGTTATTTATCTGTTCTTTCTCGTCAACGTAAAAGAGTGTGTATTTGGATCGTGTCCCTCTTTGTTCAAGGCGTCCTGAAACCGTTTTTTCTTCCACTGGTGCTGAGATTTCTCTTGTACAACTCGCATTTGAGTTGGACGAGGGTCAGCTGTAATAGTTTGCAATCCATTATAGCTTTTTCAAATAATCACAAAATACATTTTTTTTTTTTACACACAGTAATTCCTATCCCACTTCTGACACCAATATAAAATGTTTGTGTGGGTACAAATAATAGATCTTTTTCTTTTTAATATAATCACTTTATTCAATACAGTTACAATTTACAATTCAATCGCTTTTCTTAACCATTTTAACACTTCTCGTAATTCACATTTCAAATTCCACTTTAGAACTAACTTCCATATCTGGGCGATGCCGATATTTTTTCTTCCCTGACATCCTTTGAAAACATTCCGTACCGCCCAGCGTTGCATACAAATTTCCATTTTGCTAGCTATTTCAATAAGAGTCTCCATTATCTGCTATGTAAATATAGGGTTTTCTAATAACGACTTGACAACTTTTTTTTTCAAATAAAAGGCAAACCATTTGAGATATTTCAAAAACTTTATTATTGGCTTGAAGTACAATCAAAACATTTATGAATGGAACTCGACTTCGTTCATATGACCACCGCGGACACGTTTGCAGCGGTCGATTCGTTGGACCCAATTTTCAACGACTCGGCCACACACTTCGGCTGAAACGGCCGCTATTTCGCGTTCAGTGTTGGCTCTGGGCTCTTCCAATGTCGTCGGCGTGTTGGCATAAACCAATGACTTAACGTAGCCTCACAGAAAATAGTCAAGCGGCGTTAAATCGCACGACCGAGGCGGCCAATCGACTGGCCAATGTCTTGAGATAACACGCTCACCATACTTACTCTTCAATAGATCGATTGTAGCGTGCGCTGTGTGGCTTGTGGCACCATCCTGTTGAAACCACATGTCGTTCAAGTCCATATCTTCCAATTCGGGCCAAAAATAATCGGTGATCGCGACGCGATAACGCTGACCATTCACAATAACGTGACGATCGTTATCGTCGACAAAAAAAATATGGCCCAATAACGCCGCCGGCATGCAAACCGCACTAAACAGTTATTTTTGGTGGATTCATGAAGCACATGTGGGTTTTCACCCGACCAATAATGATATTTTGCTTACTGACGAACCCATTGATCCAAAAATGAGCTTCGTCACGTTAGTGTACTTTATCACGATAAAAATGTTGAGTTTACTGAATAAATTGACAGTAACAGTTTGATGATTAGTGAAAGAGTGCGTTCACAAATTAAATTCAAAGTTGTCAATTCCCTATTGGAAAACCCTATATAAATATTCTACTATTCAAATAATATATAGACGACGCCGTTCTCATTCAAACTGCCTACATGTGTATCCACAAATTTTGCGCTGAATGAACTTCACGGCAACTTGGAACTTCTAACGCGATCTGTTTTGGTAGACACTAATTAAGAATTCATGGAACAGTGTACGACGGTATTTTAACAATTACTTATAACGGACGCATATTTTGTTCTTTGCTAGCACAGTAAATAGTTACAAAATATCATGTATTTAATTTCGTCATTTAATTTTCCCTCCTTGTTTCCTGACCGATACAGTAGCTTTATGATAATTAACTTTTTCGTGTCCTAAATATCTTTTTTCCTAACTCTTAAGCATTTTTCCCCAAATTCTATCTTTATTCTAATTTTCCGCAAATTACAGTTTTAATTTTCTCTCTCACTTTTTATTTACGAATAAATTTATTCATTATTCGTTATTCGAATAAATTTGCCTAATACAATACTGCGATTCTATAATACAGCCTGAATTAATGGGAAAGGAAGCGGAAACAAATTGAATTTCATTAACGGTAAAAACAGATTAAGATAGCTACATGAACATCGACATCTAAAGCTTTTGAAAACATTGATGTAACATAAAGAAATTAGACAACAGCAAAAGCAACAAAAATACTATTGTAATATTTGATACTTTAACTTTTTCTCTATACCGATAAAAAAAAATAAATATAATTTTGTACATAAATTCAAACACAGGTCATGTAAATTCTGTCATGCAAATTCCGTCATGCAATTTAAAATACAGTTTGTTTCTTCTGTCGTACAGGAATTAAATAGGTAATTCCTCATAAGCGGAGTTATCCATTCTTATAAAATTTTCATAATCGTCTCATGCAGATATGTTGAATTCATTCAAACGGTTTTCGGCATGAAGTCATTCGATTGAACATTTGACATATTGTAGATAAACTAACCTAAATAACAAACTTAACTAACACTTTGCAACCCTTAACTTTGGTACAGATGCACTGTAAGTGAATTACCAATACTTTGTACATTTCTATATATAACCTGCCAGAATGTAATTAAATCAAAGCAGTTAGAGTTGCCAGAATGAGAGCGATATGCACGCGTGGGTGTAATGTGGATGACGTTTTTGAGTAAAATGGGAGAGAAATTGCCATTGATGATATTTCACAGGTTTTTTTTTTTTTAACTTTTGAGGCTTTCGCGATTTTTTGATAACATTATTAATTATTTTTGGGATTAATCGCGTAAATTAACATTAAATGAGTCGAATACTTTACTCGCCCCGAACGTTTCGCATCAAGCTACATTTTGTGTGGTCACCGAGCTCCCGGTATTCAACTCATTTAATATTAATTTACGCGATTAATCCCAAAAATAATTAATAATGTTAATTCGTTTTTATTTTAAAGGGAGATAAAAATAGGAAGAACAAGAAATACAGTTAAGGATGTAATACTCACATCCAATGGTACCGCCCGGAATTTGAGAAAGCTAGACAAGTATATATTATGCATAGTGAGAACATTTTAAAGAAAATTAAATTCTACTTTTCCTCAAATCAACTTACGGGACATAATGATTCTTCGATTACGAAGCTGTTTCAAATTATGAATAGGAGGGAGAGAAACTAGACGAAACACTTAATGGAAGCGAAAATGAAAATGACGAATCAGAAGATGATGATTACGAAGTTGATAACGAATGGTTTGTAATAAAGGGTGATTCATCGTGAGATTTGATCTATAATGTAAAATAAAACACATAAATTTGAAAATGAACTTAAATTATTTTATATCGGTTAAAAGAACAATTTGCGGTATCTACTTTTTGAAAATGATATCATGTAAATGTTGGCCATGACTACGTCTAAGGTATTCCATTCGATAGGTCCAATTTTGGGCGACTCGTTCGAGCATAGCGACTGGTATCTCGCGGATAACACGAGTATTGTTGGCTCCAAAGCGTCAATCACAGCTGGCTTATTTCTGAAGATCTGTGACTTTACATATCCCCAGAGAAAACAGTCCAAAGGTGTGATATCGCACGATCTAGGTGAAATTAAGTGCTCACCAAAATGATTTCTCAACTAGTCCATTGTATGGCTCGTAGCGCCGTTTTGTTGAAACCAGAGCTCACCGAAACCATATGCTTGAATTTCAGGAAGCATATAGTCCGTTAACATGGCGCGAAAGCGGTTACCATTAACCGTAACATTCTGATTTAGCTCATTTTTGAAGAAATATGGACCAATGATTCCACCAATCCATAAACCACACCATACCGTTGTTTTTTATGGATGCAATGGTAGCTCTTGATACTCTTCGGGTTACTCATCAGCCCAAATATGGCAATTTTGCTTATTAACGTATCCATTGAGCCAGAAATGTACTTCATGACTGAACAAAACTTCACGATAAAACAGAGGATTTTCATTGAGTTTTTTCAGAGTCCATTTACTGAAATGGGCAAATTCAAGTTGCCTTGTAACATTCACTAATGTAAACTGGAACTCAAATTCGCGAATGGTATTGGCAATAGATGGTGGTTTCAGTGGGTAAATTATGCGCACCGTAAGTTCCTCGAATTGCATGAAAAACAATTCTCACAGAACATTGATTTTCGTAATACAGGTAAAGAATTTGGAGACGCTGTAGTGGTGTAGTCTTCTTATGATGACTTGCCAAACGATACTGAACAAAAGTGACAAAACAGTTTGATAGGAGTCACGCTTTATCTGTCAAGAAAAGCCTATTAAAAATTAAACCTCATGATGAATCACCCCCAAAACGGAAATGACTCGAAGAAAAAAAAAAAAAAAACAGAGCAAATAAAACGACGATATCAATGCAATTTAAGAAATGAATGAAATGAAAATTGCAAACAGTCATACGACTGTCCTACAATCATTTGGAACAGGTTGTGTATACGTGCGATGATGTTCTGTGAACGACTGCTTGTTGAATAGCTTGGAAGGACAGGTTTTAAACCATAGATTAACTAAACATAGATGGCAAACTTTCTAGTTATTGGAAAATAAAAACCGGTTTTCTTCTGATTGCCCCTATACGTGTGAATTGTCAACAATGTCAAAATTCGAGAAGTGTCGGCCATATAAAAATGACATGGTGAATTCCCACTTTGACACTTCTCATGTTTACAACTCTAATTTCGTGTAAGTTGCAAAATATTTTTAATGTTGGACAATACTTTTCTTTATTATATAGTATTTTCTAGGACAACAAAAAATAAGAATCAAGACATCTGGAGCAAGAAGCTATAATTTCCTACAAAATATATCTGCCACCAGCAAACTGCTTTTATGGGGATCTGGCAAAAGCAGTTGCAATTGTTTGTTTACATTTTAGTTTACATTTATTTTACTTCTTTTTTACAGTAGTAACAATAAATGGAAATGTGATACTCAATAGTTTAAAGAAATGTGGATTAATTACACTAACTCAAAACACGTGAGTAAGAATTATACAATACATTTTTGTTTAACAATACATTTAATGCCTTTTTCTTTGCAGATTCAACATTTTGACTATAAAGGTTCCAACAAAAGCATTCCAAAGGTGGAGCTTTCAACTACTAGTTAAAAACATTTGAGTAAGAATTATACATTTTTGTTTAATATTACATTTAAAGTCTTTTTCTTTACATATTCAACATTTGGACTATAAAAGTCCCAATAAAAGCAACTAAGGGCGGAACTATCAATTACTGGCTAAAAACATGTGAGTAAGAACTATACATTTAATGCCTTTTTCTTTGCAGATTCAACATTTGGACTACAACGTCAGAATACAATTTTTTTTTTACTGCATATTAGCTATATGTTTAATATAAATACTTAGTGCCTTTTGTTGTGATTGTATTATTATTTAATAAAAAAAATAAATTCAATGACATTGTTTTTTTTTCTTGGATTATGCAATTCCTCATCACATTTAAAGTATGCGTAATGGCGCGTTAACCGATATTTTTTTACTGGGTGTTCGGTTTCACCTGTAGGCCTATTGCACCTATTGGACAGCAATTTTGTTTTAGAGATGGCTCACTGAAAGAAACTTGTTCCATGCATAATACACACTTAACTGGCTTCCTGGGCGGTACAAATGTATATACGTTTTACATCTAAATATATATATTTTTTGTTTTTTCTATTTTTATCCTTCTTTAAAACAAAACGAATCAGTTTTATTAAATTAAAACAATAGAAATTTAATTTGATAATTTTTTACTTACATATTTGCTCCTTCTTCAATAAAGTATTGACATTTGTTCATTTCGCCACGGTGGAGGTAAATTTTCCTCTTTACCATCAATGCTATTGCCAGGAGAGCATGTTCCGAAAAATGTAAATTACAATTCAATTGTTGTATTAATTTTTCGTAAGAAGGATTAATGATTATTTTGATTGTTTTTATTTGTGGAAATATAACTTTACACAAACCTTTTGCAATTTAAAATATTGGTAATAGCAACAAACAAAGTAGAAAAAATATTGTGCCTCATAAGTCTATTTGGTATTAACCAATTCTTATTTCATATTCTTTTAAAAAAATATGTGTGGTGAAAAAATCTGAATTACACAGCAGATGGTAATTAACTTATATGAATTTGTAAATTTCAAAAAAATTGTCTACGATCAACGATTTTAATTTTAAAATGTCTATTTCTGTGACGCTATCGTTTGACCGTTTACAGCCGATGTAAACACAACGCTGTTCCTTTCACAAAGATCCTTTTGTAATGCTAAAATTTGGTGGGCTTGTCGTTAATGTCAACGAAATCAAATTGGCCTAATGAAAGCAGCATACACAGTATGAAGATGGACACAATGATCTGAATATGAATGTTATACTGCTAGAAGGAAACATTTCGTCAGCGAAGCAAATAAAATAAGAGAAGACTTTAAAAAAAAAAAGGATTTTATTTATAGAATTGTTTTCAGAATATTCAAATAGGCATTGACTTGACATTTATGGATCAAACAATAGTTCTAAAGCTTGAAGACAACCAAATGAAGCTTTGAATCCAGAAAAACAAGTAAAGCGTGGGTATGGTGGTTTTATGATGTGGGACCACTTTTGGGATCGGAAATTTAGTCGTATTGATATCATGACAAAAAAAGTATATTTAAAATAATTTGCAGGATAATTTGCTTCAAAGTACACAAAAAATGGTTATCGCAAAAGATAATTACTTCCAACAGGACAATGATCCCAAGCATGTCGCACAAATGATGAAGATGTGTTTGAAACATAAAGTCCCCTACTTACTACTAACACCACCACAAAGCCCCGATCTTAATCCAATAGAACTTCTTTGGAATCATTTAGAAAAGATTTTACGAAAATACCATCATCATCAACATCATCATCATACATCAAAGCCTCAGTTAAAATCCTTATTCTTAGTGGAATGGTAAGAAATAACAAGTAAATATATGTAAAAGTTGACGCATTAAATGCCAGACCGGCTTAAAGAAGTTAAAAGGCTTAAAACGTATTCAACAAAATATTAGGTAAGTTCTTTTCTGCAAAATTAAGGAATAAATTAACGCCTCTCATTAAGGGTATCAGCAATTTAGCTGCGCTCATTTTGCATGCATCGGAACGCTTTTATTTCTATATTATTTTTTTCTGAACGAAATATTACTGTTTTTGTTTTTGCCTCTAAGGAGGTACAAATAAACATTGATTACTATCAAAATTTATATCAACAGTTTTGCTGCACTTTGTACGTTAACACTTCTTTTGTACTTTATAATGTGTGAAAAGAAAACATTCTGGAAATTTTTGGAAAATCTTTAAATTCAATGAAAAAACAAATGTTTTCCTAAAAAAACTAAAAATGGTCAAATATGTTAATTTATTAGTTATTAATATTATTTAATTAATTGTTTTACAATACTTAACACATGTCAAACTAAAAGAACAACAGGGAAACTGAATTTAAAAGATGCCCTTAATTAACAATCCTTTTCATTGATGTCCAGAGTGCAAAGTTTGTGCCTAAACGTAAAAAATGTTAATATAAATGATTATTAATACAAGCTTAAGCTTGAGTTCAGAATTGTAGTAGTTGCAATCCATTTATATCTTCAAATGAAATGTTTAAAATTCTTAGGTCCCTCTCCATATATTCTATTATCTTCACTTTTTCACAACGTTGAAATAAATAATCACAAGCTAAAATATTTTTCTTTTTACTTTTGCATTTATTATACATACCTAGAGAACATTACGTTGTCATTTTGGCTATTCTGACAGATTCTAGAAATGGAGAATGTATTGGTAATTCACTTGCAGTGTGTCTCTGCCAAAGTTCCGGGTTTGCAAATGGATTAGTAGATTTGACATCTAGTTTAGTTTATCTATGGCTTAAACCTAGTACACCAACACTAGAGCAACAAAAAAAAAAAAAAAAACGTTAACTCGCTTATACATACATTCACAAAAAAATGCATTAGTTCCTGATTTCATACTGAGATGGCTCTATGCACACAGAGACAAAGACACGTGACTACCGGGATACTGTTAGAAAATAGCGCATATATATGCAAATATCTCTGGCATTTCCCGGTAGCACACCAAGGGCTATTGAAAAAAGATTTACGGCGCTTAAGCAAAAAGTAAGACGAGAAAAAAAGGTAAACCTGAGTAGAGGATCTGGCTTAGGAGTGGCCACATTTAGGCCGTGGTATTTGCTGCCTAAGCTTGAGTTTCTGACTCAAACCATGCAGCCATGGCACACAATATGCAGCGACCCTCAGCCCGGTCGTCCTGAGAGCAGTTCAATGGATTCGACTAGTATCGTCCGGCCCCCCTCGCTCATTTAAATCATCCAAAAATTTGCGGGCAGATTTCTTTGAAAAAAGAATGGACGCGCTTGCGAGAATTGGTGACAGTGCGACCAAGATTACTATGCAGCGACAGCCGTCTGCTGCGCCAACAGTTTCGGAGAAGAAAAAATGCAGCCACTTTAAATTGCTTAAGTTCATTGGAGAAGAGTGTGAGTCGATAAAACTCGATAAAAGAAACAATCTCATCCACGACATACTTGAGGTATTTTGGAAATATAAATTAAAGCAGAACTAAATTCTTCTTCAATTTGTACCCTCGATACCTTATCGAAAATTTTGGTAACGAAATGCCATCTCACGGTGTAAGTATAAACGATTGAAAATGATCGCCTTTGTAAATAGTTACGATGGTTTTTGTTTTTCAGAATCTACTACCAACACATGATTTTCTCAACGGCCTAAGGAAATGTTTATAACTCAATAATAAACTATGTATTGCTTAGTAGTTCACGAGTTTTTATTGAAACAGTTTTATTTCTTCTTCTGTACAGAGTGATCAAATACGATTTGAGAGGAAAAGCTTCAATGCTTGTGTCTTCTAAGGTAACAATTTATGAATATGTATTTCTCATTTTAGTTGTTAAAATTAGTAGTTAAAATACTACACATACCTCCCGACAAAGGTGCTGGACTGGGGAATTTCATATAACCATTCTCAAGCGAAACGCCTAATGTGGTATTCTTAAGTATGCCACCATCGCATTGTGATCCATATGCTCCGATGTCGACGTAGGAAAACTTGTATTGTGCATCACTCAACGCAAGCAAAACAATGCTATAGTTTTTTTTTTTTTTTTTTGTAATTAAAATACTGCGATTCGCTTTTTATGGGTGTTTTCCATCAATTCCTCCTACGCAATGTGGGGAGTTTCGTGAATAGAAAAATTCGTTCTCGATGAGTTTCTAATCCTCTGCTGTCTTTACAGGTACATAAATAGGCATCATAATTGCTTGAACAGTTGATTTGCCTATGCGAAAAGCAAATGCTAGCGAGTTATAACTATCGCCTGTAGCTAGATGTTTAAAAATTATTATCACAAATTAATCTAGCTTCTGGTAGTCCTTGCCGATGAATATACTTTGTTAGGTGGGGTTTTACTAATTGTGATAAGTACTGGAATTGTTTTATTTTCATTCTAGTGTAGCAAAAGAAAGATGGTGCACCCATATGACATCGTTTGCTAGTTTTTCCAGCTATTTCAATTGCTTAAGCTAAAAGAAAACTAAATTAAGCACTTAACTTCTAACTAAACTCAGTTACTTACTTGATTAGAACACATTTTTACTGTTCACAATACATTTTTTTGCAAATAAAATTCTTGTTTATCTTTTCTAAAAGCTTGCAAATGTCAAAAAATAGCTTTTTAGGTCAGTTTTGACTACCAGGAGGCAAATACATATGTGTGTGAGCTTTCACTTTTTGACTTTTTGCCGAATGCAGCTTATACATAAATGAGATAATCTTTTTAATTTCAATCTTTTTTTATTCGATTTAATTAACTTGTATTGAAAAAATTAGCCAAACTATTTTTTCGGTCGTATCGGTGTTGTGATGGATTCTAGATATCGAGTTCTTTGACAAAATATAATATTCCCAATCTGCGGGTTTCAGCATGCTCTGCCAGGAGGTCGGATATACCAGGTACTTTTCTTACTATGTGGAATAGCACTTCGCCCATTAATTATTACAATACTGCATCTGGAAATGGGCATAGATGGACTAACTTAAATGGCAAACTCTACTAATCCTTTGCAAACCTTAAAACACTGTAAGTGAATTACCATCGCATTATACATATCTATAATTTATTAGATTTTTCTAGAAGAGCAATTTACAAGTCAAGTTGTTAGAATGAGAGGGATTTATACGCGTGTATAGGTGTGAATTTTCAGCAATGTCAAAATTTGAGAAGTTTTAGGAGTAACGTCTCCCATATAAAAGTGACGCATTGAATTTTCTTTATTATATTTTCTGGGACAACAAAAGAATAAAAATCAAGACATCTGGAGCAAGAAGAAATAATTTCCTACAAAAAACTGCTGCCACCAACCAACTGCTTTTATGTGGATGTGGCAAAAGCAGTTGTAATTGTTTGTTTACATTTTCTTGTGAGTAAGTAAAAACATTTTAGTTTCAAAATAATTTACTTTACTTCTTTTTTACAGTAGAAACAATAAATATAAATGTGATACTCAAGAGCTTGAAGAAATGTAGAAAAATTATACTAACTAAAGACATGTGAGTAAAAAGTATGTATTTTGTTTTAACCATACATTTAATTTGCAGATTCAACATTTGGACTACAAAAGTTCTGCTAAAAGCGTTTCAAAGGTGGAACTATACCATATATACATTTTAATTTAATAATATATTTAATGCCTTTTTCATTGCAGATTCAACATTTGGAGTATAACAGTTGCGACAAAAGCGCTCCAAGAATGTAACCATCGTATGCTAACTAAACACAGATTCAACATTTGGGCTATGGTACAATGACATAATTAATTGTTCTTAAAGCATATTAACGATATGTTTAATATAAATATTTATTGCTTTTTTATCGATTTTTGTTTTGATTTATTTATTAAATAAATAAAATAAATTTAAAGAAAAAGTTTTTTTTCTGGGATTATGAAATTCCACACCACCCTTTGAGGTATGCATAGCGGTGCGTTAACCTATTTTTTTTACTGGGTGTTCGGTTTCCCCTGTAGGCTTATTGCACCCATTATGTATTCTGAGAAGTGAAGAATGACAAATAGTTCTACAAAAATGGACAGCAGTCTTTTTTTTTTTTTTAAGATGGCTTACTGAAAGAAACTTGTTCCTGAAAGAGGGATCGCAAACATCTCTATCCCAAAATTTTCAAACATAATATATCTTGACTCTGAAGAAAAAGTGCAAAATGCAACCCTGTGCAAAAGTAGCAGTAGTAGCACATGGATGTGTTCGAAGAATTGGTGGGGCGGGGCAAGTAAGTTGCAATTGTTTTATTTCTCAAACGAGGTAAAAGTTAGTTCAGTAATCTTTTCAACACCTATTTCCTATTTTCATAGAAATTGTATGTAGTTATATGAAAATCCCGTCTGCGTCAACTCTGACATGAAGGCATTACACTGATGTTGGAGTGGTTGCTGTCTGTGTTAAATGTTAACGAACTAACAACTAGCACGTACTAAGACCCACTCGTTGAGGATGCACCGGCTCCAGTTTGACAACCATTTCTGGAAAAATATCGAAACCTAATACACCTGAGTTTCAAACTAATACACCACCCGCCCGCGCACTGGAGAAAAGCTAGTAAACGGCTATTCTTATCCCCTTGATTCGCGCGCGGTATTATAAAAAAAATCTATGATTTAAACGTAACATTCACTATGTATGTGTAACATATATGACGTGGATTTATAAAATGTGAGACGAACTGATATTTTTCACATGCATTCACACAGATTTGTACACGAGGTCAATTTCAAACAATCGAAATCCATAGTGTTTGCTATCTGCTCGTATATTAGCTCATTTGTGGTTAGGACTGGGTTTTTATTTGCTGAGTTAATTTAGATGTTTCATTACATCTTTTGAATTAAATTAATTTTTAACTGAACTAATATAGACAGCAAAAAAGAACGGCTTTTCACTGATTTCATCAAATCGTGGAAATATCTGTCTGCTTCTCATTAACAACACCAATCCACGGTCGATAGCATGGAAACAAGGAGATTGTGTTCCTTCAGAGCACATGCTAGTAATAGTGTGCGGGATATTTTGACAGTCGATTTGTAATTAGTGCAAATGATTACAAGATCTTTAGTAAAGTGTGCATTTAATTTATACTTTTAACATAACGTAAGGCTGACGAAATACCAGTTCTAATTAACTTTATTTGATTTCAGTGGAATTAACCCTATGTCAAAACTAAACGAACAGACCAGTTAATTTCTGTCAACATTCAAGTTACCCAAAAAGTACTTGCGCAATCTTAATAATCTGTCAAATTGTTTATATTTGGATTGGTTTCTTAGCGGGAAAAACTAAAATGGAAAATGAATTAAAAAAACTAAAAATAGCAAAATTATTGCTATCCTCAAAAAAATAAATGAAATAAAAAAGAAAATGTTGTTTGTATCTGCTGTCAAATTTCCGTAGTGATTTTTTTATTCTATTGAGACTATGTTTAAGCCCACTAAAGTTAAAAAAACTTGACGAATCCGAGAAAAATCCCATCATGGTCATACAATTGAGGCGCCGATTATTTTTGGTGCTAAATAAAATCAAAAGTCAGTATTTAAATAATTCAAACAAACTTCATTCTACTTGAACCGGATAGCAAAAACGTCCCTCTTAGGCTGTTGTCAAAGTTACTGTTACTTTACTCCCTCGACGCCAAGATTTTTTCGGCTCGTGACCGAAGACGCTGCAGTTTCGTAACGTCTTCATTACATCTGAACATGTTATAGCTTCAGATCGAACTTCAATTGAAGAGGTGTTACCCTTAGCGGCAAAGTTGTGGTGAGAAGCCAGTTGCGCTGTGTGGTGTGGGGTTGTAATTTGAAACCACTTTGGGTAAAAAATTGGTCCATCTTCTTGTTGGTGAGTCAACTGCTGCTAAGCGTAGTCCGCGCACAATCGTGTCATTGGCCTTTTCACACAATTAATTTGCTTGTGGATGATAGGGAGACGGAGGAATTGATGAAAACGTGGATAGAACCTCTCTGCAAATATTTTACTTCTGATGACCTGAATTAATGTAGCCCAAACGTATCTTGAGTGATGATTGGTAACAGGTTGAATATATTTTTCTTCAGTTCTTAAAGAAGAAGTATCCATAACTATGGTGTCGATCGCCCAGACCTTGTTAAGTGCTGCCGGATTTGGTACTACTTGGCAAGTTGCGCAGCTTTGCACATAATCGCGTACGTCGTTAGTCACTGTTTTCCATCAGTAGTGTTTACAAATGAGTTGTTTTGTTGTCACTACTCCCGTATGGCCATACTCTTCGTGAGAATTTTCACTTGGAGTTCGTGTGGTACGACGAACTGTGTTATCCATCGAGGTCGATGAACTTCGAATCCGCGTTCATATTTCTTAACAATAGAGTCATATGAAGGACTTCTCTCTTAAGCACGCTTGAGTTCTGTTGTACGAAGAGTGTTGTAGAATTTTCATCTGGAGTTCGTGTGGTACGACGAACTGTGTTATCCCTCGTTGTCGATGAACTTCGAATCCGCGCGCATCTTTCTTAACAATAACAAATAAATGTCAACATGACGACCATGAACGTACAAATGAAAACGCTCCATTGAGTCAACAACTGCAAGGCATTCGAGCTCTGTTGAGTGGTATCGCTGTTCGTGTGTATTGAGGCGTTGTAAATGGTAAGCTTTTCTCCATCATCTCCAGGTTACATAAGAATTGCTCCAATGCGTATGGTGCTAGCATCTGTATAAAGGAAGACGGGTCGATTACTTCTAAAGATGGCGATAACAGGTGTTGTTGTAAGTGCCTCTTTGATTGAGTCAAACGCTTGCTGTTGTTGTGTGGCCCGTTAGAATTTGACATACTTTCTAGTCAGTCGGGTAAGCTGACTATGGTGCTAAAGTTCTTGATGCACCGTTGGTAATAGGTTGTTAAGCAGAGAAACCGGAGTGATTTGACATCAGTGGGTGGCTCATATTCCTTGAATGCGCAAAGTTTTTCCGGTGATGGTCGACCTGTTTATATTGAATATGAATTCCACTTCAACTTGAGCCAAGTGACATTTTTCACGCCGGAGTCTAACTGTGGCTGTAGTAAGGCGTTCGAAGGCAATGATATCGTTTAAATACGGAATAACGGGGCGAACTCTTAAAACCAAAAGGTAGAACAGTGCAACAGAAACGTAGTCTAGCGCAATGTGTTAGGATCGACGGGATCCGTGCTGTAAACCAGATTGCGAGAAAAATCAAGTTTAAAACCAAGCAGCTTTGTAAAGTCGGTTGTGGCTTGTGGCTCGGTTGAACTTCAAAAAGATTGCATCAAAGGTCAGCTCCTACAGTTTTATGTCCAGCGAATTTCGCCAATAGCTGTCGACCACTGCAGGCATTCGTCGAGGAACTCACAGAAGTGGGGCTGTTCTTTGCCATTGTGTTACTTCTAGCGATGTCTCCAACTCCGTCATAAAGCTATAAAATTCAAACAAACATTATTCTCCTTGAAGCGGATATAAAAATCGTCGCTATTGGACTGTTTTCAAAGTTGGAAGAGACAGATATCAGTCTCCGTCAGTTACTTAACGGTGCGTGCGCTGTCGTGGGCAGTTTATGCAACTGCAATAAGTGCTGCCACTTCATAATACTATTTACATATAATAAGAAATTTCATTAAGCTGGGTTAAGCTCACCAAAGTCCACTATGGTTGGCTCGTGATCCATTACATATTTCATATATATTGTATATGCACTTAATACATCCCGATCGCTCTACTTTCGTAATTACGAAACTATGTTCGTAACTTTTAACGAAATCGATTCGCTCTCTGTTAACATACCAATTAACTAGGATTGAATGAGGATTCGATCTTTAAAAAGTTACAGTAATTGACACATTGTATTAAATAGATGGGGAATGTAGCAGAAGAGAACATATATTTTGAGTTAATTCAGCTCAAAAAAAAAACATCAACTGCGGTTATATACCGATTGAAAAAGGACAGAGTCCGTGCAAGTGATCAAGGATGAAAATAAAGTTGATTTTCCTTAAGAGTTTGTTTACTGTAATGTTAAAACCAGACGAGAACATATATTTTTTCCCTTTCCCCTCATTGTTGTTTTACCATTGACGCTCTTGTACAAAGTCCGATAAGGATTTTAAAAGGAACAACAACGTAAATATTTAACAATGCATGTTGTTTCTTCAAGTAAACCAAAACAAAAGAAAAAACCAACAAACAATTATCTACATTATTAATATACGATTTTTAAATTATTTGAACGTATTATTCCTTTCAGCTTACATTTTTTTTTTAACCATATTAGAATATGTATTATCCCCTATCTTAATGAAATAAAATGACAACCGAATTAATGTTTACATTGACATCACGGCGTTTCAGTATTACAAAGTTGGGGAAATCGAAATATGCCCCCAGAAAGTATATCACGAGGAATCACACCGAAACACCCTTTCTATATTTTTTTAAGAAGCAAGTAAATATCGTATTCTGATATACGAGTATAAACGAATTTTTTTAGATGTCAATTCCGCTTCTGGTATGTCTTGAATTCAACCTGAATAAATTTACTTGTAAACATAGGGAAACTACATTATCTGCGTCGTCATTCTTCTTCTACGTTTGAACGGGACGCATAGTAGCTTAACACAATTATAGAATTATTGGGCAGTGTATAAAAAGTGTAAAATTGATTTCAGAATTAACCGACGATGTAGGTTGTCTTCATTGATAGGGGTTAATTATTATCAGTTCACTCAATTTAACATAATTTTGTAAGGATTATTGCTAAATTTTAGTGATCTAGTCGGGTGTGCAGTGCACTAGGAATAGTGGAACAAGTTAAAGCAGTAGGTTTTTAAAGGAACAAAGGAATTTGGAAGAAGAACAGTGGAGTGGAACAGAAAATTTTCTCAAATATAGAAGTTTTCTGGACAATCGTTTTACGTTCTTTCCGTCGAAGATTTTTCGAAAAATAAATAAATAAAAACCGTGTAAGGCTGCGGATAGTTTTTTTTTTGTTGATTGAAATCAATTCAGTTGAGTCTTCATAGAAAATGGCGTTGAAAAGAATCAACAAGGTAAGATGCGATTTTTCATGCCACTCACGTTCACATTTTTGTGTTTGGTTCAATATAAATTTCGTTATTTGTCTGCGGTAACTGAATAAACATATTGGTGTCGAAAAAGGCGTGATTGCAGCCATTAAAAAGACGGTTCGCTGTTGGTCCCAACTGCGAAAAATATACTCGTGCTTAAGCTAGTATATACTATATATATATATATATATATTATATTTATATTATATATATATATATATATATTATATATATATTACATATATATTATATATATATATATAGCAACTACAAATGTGTATATATGTTTCATACGTATGCATAAATATATATAAGGATGTTCATCCACACATGTATATATGTATTCAGGTGCGTAGGGATGAATTTTTCTGTATAAATATATATATGCACATAAAGCAGGTAGGCGCACCAAAAGCCAAATTTTAATCTTAAACTTTTGCATGTGCTTGGTCTAATTGCAGTTTCGTCGATATGTGTATCTCAAATTTTAGAGATATTTTCTTTACTTTTGCCTGCATTTAAGCACTTCATGTATTTTTGCCGAGCGACGTTGTGGTTGTTAGTCATAACAGAAACTACTCGGTCGAGACTCGTTCCAATTCAGAAAATTTTGCCAATTTAACTGGCTAACCCACAAGTTTAAATTAACTTTCATGTTTTCATGCGAACAATTTATGCTTATCATAATTCACTATTATTTCGTTTTTTTCTTTTTTTTATACAGGAACTACAAGATCTTGGCAGAGATCCTCCAGCACAATGTTCCGCTGGACCTGTAGGAGATGATTGTAAGTGTTTTGGTTTTATTTATTTATTAATTCTTTTTTACTAATTTAAAAACATTTAAATGTTAAATATATTGCGAGCACAAATAAAGTATTAAATATAGTTATTAGCCATATATGAAAAAAAGAAAGTGCATATAAATAAACACCCATCATTTGTGTCTTAGGTTCATACAATCATATACTTATTTAATTAACAATTCAATTTATTTACGTTTCAACGATTTCCCTCCAGAACACAAAATAGGCTAACAAAAAATCGGTAAAAAACGTGTTTTTTTTAAAGGGCGCTTTTTATCATTTTGATATGGGTAAACTGCTACTGCCAAATGCATATGTGAAATTATACCGAAAGCCAACATATACATACATATGCATATACATAATAATGTATTTCCTTTAAAATTGTTTAGAAACAAAAAAAAAAAAATTTTTTTAAGGGTAAAAAGTACTAGTTGTGACATATAAAAGATTTAATAAAGAAGAGGTCAGTGAATTTGATAGATTTTATTACCTCTGAGTTTAAGTTGGTACTGAACATTTCTCTTACAAAGCAACTGCTTAGTACATTTTCAATATAATTATAGGTTTATAAATAAAAAAATATATATATGTTTATATATAAAAAGTAAAATTAAAATTTGAGAAACATTTACATTGCAATAAACTTTAAAACATGTTATTGAAGAAAGATCAATTTAAATAAGTAAATAAAGGAAATACAAGCAAGTAGTCTGTAATCTAGAATCTACAAAATAAAAAAACCACGACGGTTTTGCATTAAATTACTTGGAGAAAATATCAAATCATATACGTATGTACAGTGAGCGGCAAAACTCTTGCAACCTAACGAGTTCAAAAGCGTTATGAAAAATCTAATGATGCAGTTTTGTTTCAAATCTTTTATTAATAATACACCATAAAATAAATGAATTTAACAAAAACTTTACAAGTAATCCACAAAAAACAAAAAAAAAAAAAAATGACAAAAGTCGTAGACTTTAGTCGCTCACTGTAGATACGTACGTTCGTTTGTTATCATAATCATAGCGGTGCAGACGTAAAGGAGTTCACAAGAAAATAACTTAAAATATGACTAGTTTTCAACAGAATGCTAATATCAATAAAAAAACCTTTTTGTTGCCTATTTTGCGAACTCTCGAGACTTGAGTTTTCCGACCGAACTCCTGTAACTGTGATCCTAGCTGTGTGAGGCTGATCGTTATACTGATAAAATAGGACATCCATTCGGGAAACCGGATCTTGTCGTTTATGCTCTAGTGCCGACTTTAATCTGCGCAGCTGTTGACAGTAGACTTCTGCGATGATAATCTGGTTACGAGGCAGCAGCTCAAAATAAATTCTACTCTGAACATCCCACCATACAGACATTAACACCTTGAGCGCGTGAAGTCCATGTTTGGGATTTCGTTTCAAAAACGGCTCTTGATTGTGGCGCGACAGAAGCGCAGTGCAAGTTTCGATTCTTGGCTGAAGACAAATTTGCGATAAGTGCTGCGGTACCTATTTTCACAACTTTGACTTTTCCCATATTTGTTAGGTGTCGATGTATGGTCATATGGTTTTTGTGGAGTTCCTCCTCTACGAATTAGCTTATCGAATTCGATAGTGGACTTTAGGAGTTAAATGTCTAGCTCTTTTGGCCTACCCAAAAACCAACGCTGACACCTAGACTCACTGAGAATACTCTCTCCATACACATTTTGGATGTCACTAGTGCGTGAACTTTTATTCTACTTTTTGATGTACAGAAACAATAAAATATGCCGAATATTCTCTTCCGATACATCCATTTCAAAATTCACTTAAAAATGCTTAAAATGCAACATCTCAAATACTAATTTCAATAACCAATTTTCAAAATTGGTTTTGTGTATTTTATCACAATTGGAAAAAAAAAAATGCAATAATTATGTTCCAACCTGATACGCTTTAAGGGTCACAGAGTGTGACCTAAGGGTCACAGAGTGTGACCGCCCAAGAAAAAGGTGATTTTTGGGATTTTCTTTTTCTTTTTTTAAAGAAAACTGCATAAAATGCATAAATGTTTTAAAATATAGGAGGATATATTAATACATAAATATTGAACATACACTGGAATCTTCGAAGGAAAATTAAATTTTCTGCAAGTTATTCGCTATTTTCCAAGTCACAAAAAAAGGTGATTGTGGCCTCCACCGTGGCTGAAAAAAAAAAAAATAAATAAACTAAAAGGTATTGCCTATACGAGGTGTGTTCAGAAAATAAAGGTAATTTTAGTTTTTTGAAAAAAAAAAAATATATATATATATATATTTCGTCTACATTAGCCTTTAAAATAGTTCCTATTATATATTATGCACTTGTGTAAGCCTTTAGCTTATTCAGCGATGCGCTTTTAACATGTCATTTATGTTTGTAAAACGACGGCCCTTCAAGGTTCTCTTTATTTTTGGAAATAGGGAAGTCACACGGACCCATGTCTGGGAATATGGAGGCTGGGGCATCGTTATAGTATTGTTTTTGGTCGAAAATTTGCCGCTGTTTTTATTCAAAGTTCAACAATTTTGAAACAATTCGAAAAAATTTCATTGCATGCGCCAATGAATATGTCAACATCATCAGCGACTCTGATTGTGATGATTCGGCGATCGTTTATGACCATTTCTTTCACGTTTTTACCGGTTGTTGATATGATGGGGCGTCCGGGGCGGGTGCCATCTTCAATGTTTTCAGGGTCATCTTGGAAACGCTTATACCACTAGTAAACTCTTGTTTTACTTTTAGCAGACTCACCATAGGCCTTTGTTAACATTTCACACACTTCATTTCATTTTTTACGCAAAATTTGATACAAATTCTTTGATCCATTTCTTAACAAACGAATTTTGCCGAGCTTATAAAGATCCAGACGATGGCGTGCGTCAGTTTTTCTCCGGCTGCTAATATAATCCGCTTCCATGGCTAAATGTATGCAAATTTATAAATAAATTTCTGCTGAAGTCTAAATCTTGAATTCGAATTCTTCCCTAAAACCATACAAATTATGTTATTTTTTGTTTTTCTTTTTCCATATTTCGAAAGTGGTACTTATATTTTTGATAGTCTATGCCAATCCGATTACAACTTCGCAGCAAGCTACAAACTGCTGCAAAATTACAATACAAATAGAGTCATTTGACGTTTATGAACATAAGTAAAATTTGTAAAAGAAAATGCATTTGAGAGAGTAATTCATTTCTCAACTTTGCCAATTCTTTTTAATTTCTACAAGAGATGTTTCTTAGGGCAGGAATTGTAAAAAACTTCAAATCAATTAAATTTTAAAAGAATGCCAAATTCAAATTTTCAATTTGTGTGAATTGTGACAATTGTGTATTACGGATACAATGACCCACGGTTGTGAAAAAAAAAAAAAAAAAATAATAATGAAATGGCAGAGTTTTGGAAAAAAAAATCTCGAATTTTGTCCGAAAATTTGATGATTTCAACTTTCGATCAAAACGATCGGATGATTTGGCTTCAAGTTACAACTACCGCAAATTTGAAAAATGTGGTAGTTTTTATGATTAGTTTTTATTATTAGACAACTCAATGGTAAATCTACAGAACTATTTTTAATGTGTCGTCGTCATTACTTCATGTCTTCAACTCTGTCTCAGATGTTTCCTTTTATATTCACTCGATGTTATATCCAGTCCCATATCGCCATGCTCCTTAGTAGGCTATACCCATGGTTGCCCAGCTCAGCAGAAATCTCAGTCCAATGGCTCCCCCAATCGATATTCGTCTTGGTATACCTGTGTTTATAATTATCACTCTTTTTTCATGTGTCCGTCTATTTGAATGATTCGAAATTAGGTCACCGATCGTCGCCCTGGGATACACATATCTTGTCATTAGCTCTACTGTGGCGCTTACTAATTGCTTGCTGTGAGGGTGTGGTTTTTTGCTGTAGCCAATCGCCATGTTATTGGATCGGTATTGCTGGAATGCGCTGTGTATGTTTATTGACTCATAAGCGTGTTGTTTGTCATCGTATGTTGCTGGATCGATATGCGCTGTGTAAGCCTATTCACTTGTGATCGTGTCGTTGGTCATCGTATCGATTTGTAAATGCTATGTCGATGGTCTGAAATAGTATCTGTGATTTATGTTATGAGTATTTTGTTTACACAATACTCATCTTAATAATACTTGACATTGGGCCATACATTGTATTTTATTTATACTTAGCTTATGATTATTGGCCCCCACAAAAATATTTAAAAATCATCTTATCAATAATTAATCTGCTATACCAGGCTCATATAATTCACCTTCCTCTTTAAAAAGCACCTGCTGGGCTGTTGAAGCTCTTATTAGAGATTATCGGCCCTCTTTCGAGGCAGATTGTTGGCGGTGCTCTGCTACTCGTAGTCTTGTTTCATCTTTGCAAGTGATATAATCTCTTGCTGCAGTCCTACTATCACTCCTATCACATTAAATATTTTTAAAATAGATGCAAAGTCGTTATTGAATATTAAAGTAGCAAAGTAATTTGATAATTCAATAGTTTTTAGACCACTGTGGAGGTGTTTCGGAGCAAAGTGCTAAAGTAAACGTTATTATTCTGTGTATTATTACCTTTACATCTATCAAGCAATTCAGAGCTTTCTGAACATTTGGATCAAGTGCTTGAACTTAGTCAAGTTCATTCGAACTCAAATGATGAAATGAAGCCGTAATACTTGTAAAGTTTATTTATTAACTTGACAGTTAATTTGAGCGTAGTTTTACTTTTTTCACTTAAGCTCTTATATTCTTTTTTGAAACTACGGCATCGTAATCCCATTCTTTTTTCTCTCTAGTTTTTCTACAGGAACGTCATATGGATTCAAATCTAATAATCCTTTATACGTGGCACTATCACCATCACCATCAATATATTTTCCCAAAAGACACAACTCTGACAGTAAGTAGGCTTTATACACGAATCACCAATTTTTTACAATATTTTCCTGTAATTACTACACCAAAACGTGAAGTATCGATACGTTTTTTTTCTAAGGGCCATTTCTCAGAACTGTTAAATTTGTCTCTAAATTTTCTTTCTCTAATGTCTGCTTATTCTCTTCTTCAACAGCTCTTTCCATATTACATTTACAATAATTCGTGAAACATCCAGTGAAAGTTTGATGATAAAAGTACATCAATACATCTAATTTCAAAAAAGATTAATTTCGTTTATTCCTATACCCAAGAGACGCATCACAGCCATTAAACTTATATTTATTTCATATGCATTTTCGATCATAGGCCCGTAATTGATGTATGAAACACCGCATTCACACATAACAGCAATTTGAAATCCTAAACCTCGCGAATCTGCTTGATTGATCACATTTTTTTTTGCAAGTTGTACTCATTAACTCATAAACTTTCGTTTTCTTGAAACTGATCTATTCCTGGGCATGTCGTGAGTACCTTTTTGCTATGAATACAAAGGTTGATCACTCATTTTTGCTATAATAACTTAACGAAATGCTCAGTATAACGGTCACAGTAAAGCTAAATGTGCCTGGTTTCGAAAACATGTGATGTAGTTATAAACGAAAAGTCCCTAAGGAGTACCCCTATTCATGCATTTCTGCAATAGAAACAGGAATCATATTATAATGATATACTATGACGACAGAGCCCGGAAAATAATTCTGGTAGACCCTGTAGCAAACGCAACTTTCTGACCACTGTGCGGCTATTTTTTAGAAGGCTGTAACTCTAGAGACAATATTATAAAATACCATATGTATCTTTCATCCAAGAATAATTTTTGAAATTTCAACTCATTTACTAACATAATCGCTGTATATCGAAAATCCTCTATCATCCCTTCACTTAGCTGTTAGAACCAGCCTGAGAGCATTCAGGACAACAACAATCAAAAATATGCTGACTGAAGCAAGACTACTAACCATTCAAATTGGCGTTGATTATTTTACCGAACTCGTTATATAGAAAAAATCAACCACAACATGATGGAACTATCTCCAAATATAAACCGATCGATTTGCGAAAAGTCCCTTCTCAACAAAATATTAATGTACCATAGTTTCTAAACTTTTAAAAATTCTTAATTTAATAAATAATAGCTAGCCTGGGCCCTATTGCACCAACCACTTATCACTAATCACTAAGCAAATTATCAAATTAATATTTGTTTGCTAAGTGTTAGTGATAAGCGTTACAGGACAGTATGTTACATTTCGCTTAGTCATTATTTTTCAAATTATCACTTATCGGCTTAGTGATAATAACTGTTTCTCAAAAACAAAAATCTACTTTGCACTCCGTTGTCGCTAAGCAAAAAATAGGCAATGTGTAAGCCAATTATGTAGTAGCTTGTGAGCTTCATTAAATTAAATAAAAGTGTCAAAATGAGCCGGAACCAGTCGAGGGAAAAAGAACTAGCAGTTTTAGTAATAGTGAAAGCAAAAAAGGTACGAGTAAAATTGGTTTATTTTTCATTTATTTCGAAATAATGTTTGTCCTCAACATATTTTATTCGGCTCATTTCAAAATAATGCATCTACCAAAACAGAAAAAGAGACTTGGTATGAAGCGTTAAAACAAAAACACAATCTTTGGGCTTAACTTCGGCAAAAATGGAAAATATATTATAGTAATCGATGAAATAGATGAAGCAATAATAGATAATCTTGGAAGGAATTCTCCAGTTGTGTAAGGACTAGGATTGCCTGAAGCGGATGGTATCGCAACTCAACCAAGTAAACCGCTGTCGGTATATGCCAACAAATTAAAAAAAATTAAGTTTGAAAAAGAACTAGGACTACCGACATCTAATCTGTTTGGAATTCTACAACCTAATCACGAAGAGACGAAATTACTCTGGATGATGTTCTGAGTTTAGATGGTTTCATTGGCAGTTCTGAAATCTGCAACCGTACTTTAAGTTTAATATTAGTTCATTTTTTCTTATATTTTCTCATTGGAAGAAATCCAACAAATTTCGAGTATTAGCAGGTAATGCGTGATCGTGGACATCATCCTCTTCATCTTCATCATTGTTGTCACCCTCTATAATGTTTGCAAAAATCGATGCAATTTTTCAATCTGATTGGGCTCAAACATAATAATCCATTTTTGACCAGCTAAACCTGCAATTTGGGATTGTGATACCAACTACCAAAAAAAAAAAAAAAAAAAGCCTCGTCACTATATTTCCACTCACTCCTAAATCAGCTGCATTTTCCGAGAAGGTGTTACTTTGATCTCCAGCAAAAAATTTAAGTAACTGGTATAAGCAACCTTTTGGTATTCAAAAGCAGATGGAGCTCAAAAAATCGTTTTTGTACAGAGCATAATATAAGAAGTAATAGAGCAAAAGTGGTGTAAGTTGAATACACCACTTTTTGGCTGCAGCTTACGTCAAAATTCCGTCCAGGCAATGTTAAACACGAAATTTCATTGTAAATCGTAAACCAAATCCCAAGTGCTTAAAAAAACGAATTATATAGCAATAAATCATGGACGAAGATGATACTACTTCAGGTAAGTTAAAATGTTATTTACCAATTAGATGAAAACTTGTTAACGTTTAAATATGTACATAAACAATGTTGAAGAATATGGCTCTAAATATATACCATCCCCTGCACCCTCATCAGACAATGATGACTCAGTCCAACAAAGAAGAACTAGTTCAGAGTCCAATTTACAACAGCCACAGCCAAGTACGTCTAGTTCAATAAGAGCAGAACCGCAAGTAAGTATGATTAGACAAGGCTCACCAGCTGAAACCACAGATGAAACTCCTATCTTCAAAAGTAGAAAGCGTGTAAAAAAGTCAGAGACTTGGCAGCGAATGTGCTTAAATTAAAGCGAGCAAAAGGCGAACAATATAAAAACTGCAAAGGCACCTAAAACAGGCGAATATCCATGTCCCAAGAAATGTCATCTAAAAATAAATGAGGAACCGTCAGCTGGAAATATTTATTTTGTCAAGAAGACAAAAAAAAATTCTTAAACTAATGATCGGAGAAGTCGACAAAGTTCTGAAAACAAAACACCAGACAATAAGATCGCAGAGGTAAAAGAATTCATTGGCCGGTTTCCAGTTTATGAGTCTCATTATACTAGACATAAAAGTGAGAATAGGCGATACCTTTCACCGGATCTGAGCCTTGGACGAATATATTCTCTATATAAACAAATTACACTTGAACGATGTTCTGTCAACATCTTTCATGTTCAGTAAATTTTTTAATGAATGTTTTAACCTACGTTTCCATGCACCCATTAATGATTCTTGCAAAAAATGTGATCTCTTCCATAACAAAATTAAATGTGCTGAGAGTGAACACCTAAAACAAGAGTTGCAACGTGAACAAGAATTACATAAGAGGAAAGCAGTCAGTGCCAGACAAGGATTAAAAGACGATACGACCTTGGCAAAATCATCTGCTGACGTAACTGTAATCAACTTTGATTTAATGAAAACCCTAACTACCCCTGTGTTGAGTACTGGTATAGTGTATTACAAGAAACAACTTTGGACTTTTTGCTTTGGAATACACAACATGGGGACAGATGATGCTTACATGTTTGTTTGGGACGAGTCTGATGCTTCGCGAGGACCCCAAGAAATTGGGTCTTGTTTGCTTTACTTTTTTAAAGTAGTAATGTATTCTGACCAATGTGGGGGTGGGGAACAGAATAGTATGTTGTATCTCACCCGGACTTTACTATTGAAGAAATAGATCATAAATGTTTGGTCAGTGGACAATTATATTAATCATGTGTCCAAGATTTTGGTCTAATAGAAATATACGTTATAGAAAACTGGCTCGAAGTAATTAAAACGGCTCGAAAAAGGTAACAATTCAAGATGATACGAATGAGTGCAAGTGAATTTTTTCTTTTCCAAATCGTTGCAAAAAAATATAACCAACAGAAAAATTTCGGCTAGTAACATCAAATTCGAGTGGCCGAGTAAGGATGGTTCTTTCTTTCAGGCAAGATTAATCTTTTAAGTGTAAATTCGCTAAATCTGGGTAAATTCTTTTACCCAACGTTGTCAAATCGTTTGCAACTTCTCATAAGTCTTTTGTATATATATATATATATATCCCGCACGCGCACCAAGGGGATATGAATACCCTTTTACTGGCTTTTCTCCAGGGCGGGGGCGGGTGGTGTAGTAGTTTGAAACTTAGGTGTATTAGGTTTCGATATTTTTCCCAGAGGTGGTTGTCAAACTGGACGGGACGAGTCGGTGCATCCTCAATGTGGGGTGTTAGTACGTGCTAGTTGTTAGTTCGTTACATTTTAGCCCAGCCAACATCAGTGTTATGCCTTCATGACAAAGTTGACGCCGACGGGATTTTCATATAACTACATACAAATTCTATGAAAAGACTTTTTCAAAGAATTGTCTTGCACGGGATTTGAACCCGTGACCCTCTGCTGGAGGAGTCTATGCATATACCACTACACCATAGCCACCACCGAAATTGACCGCTTTCTTCTAAAGGTTGCCATTACCGTTCTGTAAAAGTAAACCTCCGCCTCTAAATCACCTTTGAGATGCATCTGCATGTTGACCCTCAAGGAACGACCTTGGACTTTAGGCCATAGCAAAGAACTATTAAAACAGGCTTTGAATGCATCTGTTTTTGTTATCCTAGGTACAACAGGTAAAGTCTGCCTGAAGTCTGCTGTAATTAAAAGTGTGACTCCCACCTATCAGGTTCTTATTATATCTAAAGTCCTTATGAGCCATGGTGCACGCGTCCCAAATTATAAACTTACAATATTTAAGTTCCTTCGCTGAATCACTTTGTTTAGATATGTTGCGAAGGATTTTAGAATTGGTTATCCTGATGAAGCCACAGCTATAGCAACTCTGCCCTTGGCTTCATCAAGCGCTGGTCTAAGGAGTTTTCCAATACTTATGTTACCAAATCTCTTTACATAACCTTTGATAGGCCTCTTCTTGAATATGCTAGCGAAGTTTGGTCACCCTACTACAGAACTCACATCCTCTGGATAGAAGTTGTTAAACGCAGGTTTTTACATTCTCTTTATTCATAAAATTTTAGTTGGTAATATCGATTGTCCCTTCTTACTTCAACTTATTTCTTTTAACACCTATCCACGCAATCTTAGGTCAATGCCACTTTTCCGGCTCAATCTTTACAGAACGAATTACGGATACTTGGAGCCAATGTCTAGGATGCTTCGCGAAGTTAACGATATTCTGCCTCTCTTCGAGTTTCATCTTGGCAAACTCTCCCACAAGAATATTTTTATTTCCACCTATGCCTCACGTAACTTTATTTAACCGCTCCCACCCTTTAGTTTTTAAGTGTAAATGTTAGTTTGAAGTATGTATGCTTGCAATAAGCTTAATAAATCAAATAAAACAAACATTTTCGGGATAAATTCTATGGCAATTTTCAATATGTAATTATTATTACTATATATTTTATTAAATAGTAAATAAATTACAAATTCAATAACTTAAACTAGAAATTAGCTACCAGGACTATCTACTAGAGTGGTAAAAGAATTTAATTTAATTTTTTTATTTATTTATTTATTTTTTTTTTTTTTAATAAGATTTTCGAGTTTCAAATCCTTAATTATATTGTACATCGAATTAGAATTATCTATGTTAATATTATTTAAAAGATGTTGTATGTTGTTATTCAATATTTTAGTGCAAGTCAATGAGACTTTTGGCCAGAAGGTGAGTCATTGTGAGGTATGAGTTGTTATCTTCACAAAGATAGCAGACGGGAGATAACTCCCTGTTGAACAGGTGCTTATGTGTTATGTATAAATGGCCTAGTCTGAGTTTGATGTATGTTTTTAGTTTTTTGTGAGATATATTGTTGAAATAAATTGCTCTGACGCCGTTTGGATTTATGATTTTGGAGGAGAAAATTCGAGGTGTCCCTTTTATTATGTTGAATAAATATTTTGTGGTCACTTTGAGGCTGATTTGGCTTCTGCATCTCCTCCCTCATTGCCGTAAATGCCGACATGGCCGGGGATCCAAATGATTTTTAAAGTCTCGGAATTCAGGATGAGATGGTTTCGTATTAATTCGATTATTTCAATGGAGTTGGAGATGTTTTGTAGATCGGCTGCCAGAAAATACAATATTTTTTTTTTTTTTAGGAGTGTTATCTCTTTGTTTGGTATATGGCAAACGCTTCATCGGTGAAAGTTGGTGTATATGTTGGCAATAGTCGTTTGTAAATAAAGGAACTGGTCTCATCAACCACAGCAAAAGAGGTTTAGGTGTCTGCTTTGGAAGCATCTGTTAATAGCAGTTTCCATCCAAGCGATTTGTCCAACATGTCCATAAAAAGAGTTTTGTAGATGTCGTCAGTAGTTGAGCCTTTTGGATAGTTACAAAAATCGGTGTTTGTGGTGAAGTTTCGTAGATTCCGAGATGGTTAACTCAACCTTGTGTGATCTTGAAAGCAAATTGGTAAGTTAAATTTTTTTGCAAAAAAAATTTTTGGTGTCTTCCAATTTAGGATCTTGACCTCAGAATGAATAGATGTTTTTTATGAAGAGTTTATTTTTGTTATTATTTTTGAAGTGAGAAAATCAATTCTGTTCGTTAAACGCGGGAGTCCAGTTTCGGTCAGTATGTTCATTATAGGACTTGAACCTATGGCTCTCATACAACTTCTGGCGCCAGCAACTGGTAAACCGTAGTCAATTCTTGAAAGTATAGGGTGCAACTTGTGCAAGAATTGAAGCCAGGCGACTTGAATTTGTGTCGTATTTTCAGTGAATGGGCTCTGGAAAAACTCAATGAAAATCCGGTGTTTTATGGTGAAATTTTGTTCAGTGATGAAGTCCATTTCTGGCTCAATGGATATGTTAATAAACAAAATTGCCGTATTTGGGCTGATGAGCAACCCGATGAGTACCAAGAGCTACAATATCATCTATTAAAACAACGGTATGGTGTAGTTTATGGGCTGGTGGAATCATTGGTCCATATTTCTTCAAAAATGAGGCAAATCAGAATGTTACCGTCATTGGTAACCGTTATCGCGCCATGTTAACGGAATATGTCTTTCCTGAAATTCAAGCACATGGTCTCGTTGAGCTCTGGTTTCAACAAGATGGCGCTACGAACCATACAGCGCGTAAAACAATGGATTTGTTGAGAAATATTTTTGGGGAGCGCTTAATTTTACGTTAATTGGTAAATTAAATTGGCTTACGGTAAATTGGCCGCCTAGATCGTGCGATATCACACCTTTGGACTATTTTATCTGGGGATATGTAAAGTCTCAGGTCTTCAGACGTAATCCAGCTACGATTGACGCTTCGGAAGCCAACATTACTCGTGTTATCCGCAAGATACCAGTCGCTATGCTCGAACGAGCCGCCGAAAATTGGACCAACATTAACATGATATCATTTTCAAAAAGTAAATGCCATGAATTGTTCTTTTAACCGATAATAAAAATTTTAAGTTCACTTTCGAATTTATGTGTTTTATTTTACATTATAAATCAAACCTCACGATGAATCATCCTAAACTACAGATTTAATTAAATTTATGATAGTATTGATATTTGTGTAACTATTTTTTGAGCATAAATATTTAATTATTGACTCTAGCAGTTTAACTTTTTCTTGAATAGATAAAATGATGGTTAAAACTATATTTGGAATCCAATATAAGATGCCTAAAAATTTCGGTAGAATTAACATTTTTTATAAAACTATTGTTTAAGTTAAATTGAATAAATTTTACACAGTTGCAGTTGCATATGTGAAAAGTTACAGATTTTGAATTTGAAATTACCGAACCCGAGTAATTACCCCATTGGAGGAGAGCTTCTACAATCAAAAAAAAAAAATACCCCAATTCGTCCAGGTAGTGAGTGCTTAACGTTGCGGAAGCTGTCTATTACGTTGCTTACTTCGTTAAAAGCAAGAGATAGTGGTAATCTTTGGGGGATGCCATTGTTTAGTTTATGTATGTTGAGTAAATGTTGTTATATTTTATTCGGAAGTTTCTGTTCGACAAAAAGGATTTTATGTATTTATATATTTATAAATAAAGGCTTGTGGGATTATACTTGTATTAAATACTCTGTTGTAAAGTTCCAGGAGACGTGTTATTAGAGCCTGTGAAGAGTTTTTTAACATTGCGTAGGAAATGCGATCGAACCCTGCTGTTTTTCGTTTGACCGTCTGCAGACACGAAGCTAGTTCCAACATATTAATTTCTGATTCAATGGAGGTAGCTGAAGGACTGGGGTTAAAAGATTTGAATTTATGCATTTACATAGTTTGCGGTATAAGACTAAGTTTGGATCTGTAGAGGATTTTTTAAAATTGTACCAAGCTTTCCATTTTTGTCTACGCAAAGAACTTATTTCCTTATTAGACCAAGGAGATGATTTTTTTCGGCTTTTATTGTAAGTTTGGGGGATGGCTTGGTTTGCGGTCGTGCGTATGGATCTGTTTCTTGCGAGCAATTCTTTAGTAACTGTTGGCCTTGTCGAGAATAAACTTTATGGGTTTTCTTAATTGCTGATTATTTCGACTGGTAATAAAGTTAATTAAAATTGGAAAATGATCGCTCCTAGAAAGGTTGTCGGATATGTCCCAAGTTATTTTATTGAGGAGAGGACGTGATTAGTGATTGTAAATTGGATATTCAAATGATTTGGACTCCTATTGCTAAAATGTTTGTGTGGATTGTTTGAATGGATTGAAATGCTTGAATGTGGAATTGACTTATGGATGACGATTCCAATATGTAGACAAGGAGAAGCAAATTGTCATTATTGTAGTCCCGGTCAATTGGATTCTCCATTTCGAGAAATAACACGTTCAGGAAATGTGTCACGCTTTATTCATTTCCAGTACCCAATCAGCGAAAGTATAATTGCTGGCTTCAATTTTTGTGTCAACTGGACCTTATAAGCATGTAGACGTTTATGCTAAATGCGGTGCAAAGTAGTTGCGGATGGCGACTGGAGTTGTAAGAATTAAAATCAGTTCGCCCTATAATAGAATTACTTTATTTAGCCTCAGGCCAAAAAGCTAGTAATACAAGTAGAATTTGGTTTCGAATCTAATTACTAAACTCTCAACATACATATGTTTGTTTAGTTTTAAGTAATGTATATATACAATATTTTAAATGTATTTTAAGCCGATTATATTTACCTGTTCTAAAAATATTAGATATTGCACATATCTACATAAAAAAGGTCCTTCCAACGTTAGATACCTTATGAAAATCGGTTCTGTAGAATTAAAACCTGTTAATGATTTCTATTTCACGCACTTTTACATTCATATAAATTTTAACTAAATATAAATATGGTACATTCACGTATGGCTACATCTACCACTCTGTTCAGTTAGTTAAAGCTCGCAACAGCTTTTAAGACCAACAGAAACCAAAAGAGCTAGTGAAAATAGAGGTGGAAAACAATATCACTTTGTTAAAATGAATACTAGTCCCGTTAGAAAATTTATGTCCCGACTTCCAGACAGACTGGTCGCATTGACGTTGTATCGGATTGTTATAGGAGTTAGAACAACAATTTCAATGTAAACAAGTGACAATTTGTGGTAAAATTAGTAACCTAAAACTAAGCGATAGGCAAACCTGTGCCACCTGTGCTGTCCTATAAGAGCTGTACTGCAGATTTTTGTTGAATAAGGTATAGCTTGCGGCACTCTTCTGAAGATATATCACCCCACTCTTGCTGTAACACATTTTTAAAAGTTTCTTTTTATGTAATCGAGTGCTCCTCGCGTTGTATCACGCTTCAGAATGCCGTATAGATGTTCAGATCCGGAGACTGTGAAGGTTACTCGAGTAAGTTTATGTTTTTGTCTTCAAAACACTTCATAGCTACAGCTGATTTTTAGCAGGTGCATTGTCTTGTTGGAAAAGGGTTGTTGCAGCAATTTTTTCAAATTTAAAAATTTCTAATTTTCCATTCGAGTTTCACGCACATACATTTCACCCACACCGGTGGCTACCATGCAGCCCCAGATCATTCTTCTGTGCTTAACAGCATTTTGGGCTGTATAACTTTCCAACTCTTCGTTCCGCATAGTCACACCACCAGGGCTGCCAAATATCTAAAAAATTTGTGAAAAAACAGTATTTTACTAAAAGTAACCTCCTTGACAGCCAGAATGCGCTGCTACTGCAAAAAAGCTTATGGTGCCTTGAAGTCCGTTCATATTTAGCCAGACATGCCAAATTTCAGTGCGATACTGTCTTTAGTTTTGTTTTGACAGTTGATTGTTGTTGACGTGTTTGGCATCATGTTGAGTATGGACAAAAACGATTTTCGTTCTCTCATAAAACATTATTTTTTGAGAGGCAAAACGGCGAAGGAAACAAAAGAAAAGTTGGATAAGTATTATGGGGCTAATGCTCCGTCAGATTACACCGTCAAATATTGGTTTCGAGAGTTTCGTAGTAGCCGCAACTCCACTATCGATCAAGTCCGCAGTGGCAGGCCCTCCGATGCGGTTACAGAGGAAAATGTTAAAAAAAAAAATACATGAAATAGTGTTGGCTGAGCGGAAAGTGTAGGTGCGCGAGCTAGCAGATACCACAAAGATTAGTACTGAGCGCACACGCCATATTTTGGGCAATGTTCTGCATATGAAAAACTTATCCTGATGCTGGGTGCCGCGCATACTCACTCCTGACGAAAAACATGACCGCGAAAGCACTTCGAAAGACTGTTTGGACTTGCTGATGCGGAATCGGGTGGACTTTTGGCGTCGATTGGTAACTGTTGAACATCAGAGAATGTGTTGCCGGAAATGGACTGAAGCCGGCACGAGTGCTCCGAAGCGGCAGAGAGAGGCTCCGATGGGTCGAAAAGGTTATGGCATCGGTTTTCTGGGATTGTCATGGCATACTCTTCGCGGACTATCTTGAAAAAAGAAAAATCATCAACAGCGAGTATTACTATGCATTTTTGGAGCGATTGAAGGCCGAAATCGCTGCAAAACGGCCTCACATGAAGCGAAAATTTTTTTTTTTTGCAAGACTGCATTGGCGCACAAAAGCATCGCAACCATGGCTAAAATCGATGACTTACCCGGAAAAACACTATCCCGGAAAATTACTTTTCGGACGGGATGAAGAAGTTGGAAAATCGCTGGAATAAGTGTATCAAACTAAAAGAATTATTGATTAAAATAAAAAAACATTAAAAAATTTTTTTTTTTTTTCATTCCCAAGGAGGTTACTTTTCACCCCACCTAGTAAAAATTACCTATACTACATAAAAATTACTGAAATGTTTTTATGGCAAAATTAAAAGTGATAAATATTTGAATGACCACAGTATGAAATATGTTTTACGCCAATCTTCAATAAAATGCACGTATTTCTTTGCCCACTCCAAGCGTGATTTTTTTTTTTCTGAGAGTCGTGTCTTTTTCGCATTGCATCTTTTAAGTCCAGCTTCCTCAAAACTACTACAATAGGTCAAGAGGGAATTCTTTTTCCTAGAGCCTTCGACAACTTTCCAGATAGGTCAGATGAAGTTTTCTTCCTATTTTTGAGCGTATCGAATACCAAATTAAATTTTGGTCCTCACAACGTGTGGACCTTGTATCTTGTACCGTTCAAGTGCATCTTGCACTGAAAAAAGTGGACATTTCACTTCCTATGTTATATGATTAATGCACTAGGTCATAAAATTCATAATTAATATTGTAACTATGCGAAAGGACTTCTCAGTAATGAGAGAATGAAGGGAAATTTAATACATTTGACCAAGGCTCTATATGGCGTAAAGGAACGAGCGAGGGGAATTATAGGATATCCTTAACAATTTTGTTTCTTTTATTTTCAGTGGGGGAGAAGGCTGTTTTCTTTACACTCTTCTTTTTTCTTTGGCAAACAATAGTAATTTTACGTTGGCCACTCAGCCATTGTTAATATTATGCGGATGCCGGACCGTCCATCCGCAGAGTTTTCAGGCCCTACGCCTGACTCCATTCTTGAAGGTACCTAGGGTCACCTCTGGAGTAGTAGGCAGAGTAAAGAAATTGTATCCAACGGATGATCAATAGCGGAAAAAACTCATCAAAATCCGTTAGGTTAGTTTTACAGATAAAAAACAAGGTTTTAGAAATAATAAAAATGATTTGTTTTAACCACTTAGAGTACGAATTTTTTAAGCTTATTGTACATTTAAAGCATAAGGCGATTTTTGTGATTCAGTGATCACTAAGTCAGACGCATCCTTACATTTTGTACGCTTTTGTTTGCAAGTTCGAGTATCGGGCCCTGTTTCTGACTTTTTCCCACTTGTTTTTTTTTTTTTTTTTTTTTAACTCATGTAAATAGTATTGTGATGTTCGACAGTGAATAGCTGCGCTTACTTCTCCTCCGGATTTTTCAACAATTTTCAACAACCTATTAATATACCTAAAAGTTCATATCGACCTGTGTTACACACTCGCCATAAAATCATTGTTTTTTTATCGAGTTTATCCTGATTTGTTTTTTCTCGTTGACACAATAAATTGTATTGAGTGAAAACGTCGACTGGTACGCGTACGAAAGTTGCCCAAACCGCTCAGTACTGTAATATCTCTCTATCGAGAAAAAAATAACATTGACACGGCTGAATTATGGTCGTGTATTGAGAAGAGATTTGTAGTGCTTAAAGAGCAGCTTAATACGAAGCTATGTCAAATTGCCTCTATTGAAGAACGGATTATCAATGAAATGGTTACCTAGAGTCGAACAAGTTCAACAAACTCGAACGTTGATACAATAAACTTGAGTGCCGAATCGATTTTCTCGAAATAAAAAAACATCAATGCTGATACTAAACCCGTTGGCATTCCCTCTAACCATAATGAGGATCCAAAGAACTTCAACAGAGTATGTGAAGCTGTCAACCTTCCTGCCCTCCCAATAAAGAACATCTTCCGTTGAAAACTTTCAATTTAAAAAGGTAAACACTCATCGAACGATGGAACGATTATACTTAAATTTGCTTCCCCATATGATAAGAACTTGCTACTAAAACGATGTGTAGCCCGGTATAAGCAAAAAAAGATGGGTTTGACTCTCCGTGAGTCTCGGACCAGCGTATATACAGCAACGACAATCTAACGAGGAATAATTAGACTATTCATCGCAGTGCACCCACAAAATATCTGCCGTGCATGTCTTCAATAGACAAGTGCGTGTGCGTACACCCAATGGTGAGTCCATTATAACAACCTGCAAAGAAGACCTGGTGAAGTTCTGATGCTATGTTTACCTTTTTTTTCTTGTGGGGCGTTGTTTGTTTGAAGATTATTTTTATATCCGAAACATGGTTGAAACGAAATATCTTTCTTTTTTTGTTTTTTCTTTTCTTGACAATATGAATTATAGAGATAAATAATATACTCGTACAAATATGTTACAATGTTTAATGGTTTCAATTTTTTTCCTTCAAGCCGTGCTAAAAAGCGAGGTGGAGTAGTCACGATATATATAAAGAAAAGATATAAAGGGCGAATGTTCAAAAAATCAACTGAACTGGATGAGACCGAGTTTATATTTGTCGAAATTACGATTTACAACAATAAGTTTCTAGTTGGCTGCTTGAAGAAGTGGGTTCATTATACATTATATGCTTTGTTTGCGGTGATGTTTTAAATGGTAGGAATAAAAATTTTATTGATACAATTAACTCATCAGGTTTTTATTTAGTTAACTCTGTTTATCCCACTCAGTTCGTCACAAAAAAAAAAACCGTCTCTTGATGTTTTTTTGGTGTCGCATACTGATGTTGTCAATCATTATGGTCAAATTGGTGCCCCTGGTTTTTCTTTCCATGATTTAACTGTTTTGTGTTTAAACATTTTCCCGTCTGGGGAGCAAAATATTTTCAGTGAGTTTCGTCACTTTCCGTCGGTTAATATAATAAGCGCCAAACCTTCTTGCATGTTTGCCTATAAGGCAGTGTCTAGTGATGACATATTGAGATGCTTTTGCTTTGAGCGATTGGTATACCTTTGCTTCTCTTTTCCGGTAGAAAAGGTGGAGTGGTTCCAATTTTGGCGAGTTCGTCGGCCCTACAATTCCCTGGAATGTCTCTGTGATCCGCCACCCAACAAAGATAAAAGTTGAAATGCTCTGCCATCTCTATAAAAGATGATCGGCATTTAAAGGCGGTTTTAGAATTTAGTGAGACCGAGTTCAGGAACTTGATAGCGGCCAGAATGTCCGAAAAGATGCGGATATCCTTTGCAGATATCACGTTTCTCTTCATCCAGGACAGAGCTGAAATTTTCGCGTGCAGCACGATACAGTGATTTGGAAGATAAAAGGAGATGCTTAGATTTAGCTCTCTGAGAAAACACCTCCGCCAACCGCGCTATCAGTTTTTTTAGATCCATCTGTATAGAAATGGATAGACTTGTCTTCCATGAAAGCATCTTCCTCCGCATGAAATGCTTTGTCAAACCGACAAAGTGTATGGTGTAATCGATGTTCTCTAAGAGGATTCCTAATGTATTAAAAACGTTGGTGTGGCCAAATAAACTATTTGTCTACTGTGTAGTCGCCTTAAGGCGAATAGCTGCATCCAGCTACTTGCCTGCTTGACGGGTGTCAAGTGAAACAGAATGTCTAGCGCTGCAGAGGGAGTGGAGCGTAGAGCTCCGCTTATGCACAGACATGCTGTTCTTTGGATTCGGCTTAATTTTTTGCAGTTGACTGCAAGGTCAAAGGCCGTCCACCAGACGACCACACCGTAAGTAAGTATCGGTCTTATGACCGAGATGTATAACCAGTGGGTTATTCGAGGTTGAAGGCCCCATTTGTTTTCAATAGCTTTCTTGCAAGAGAATAAAGCTACTGTAGCTTTTTAACTCTTTCTTGAATGTTAGGTTTCCAGTTTAGTTTCCTATGAAAAATGAGAAACATGTATTTTGTTGTTTCAAAAAACACTGAACTGGTAGCGTTTATTGAAGGAGGGTCTATAGTTGGAATTTTATATTTCCTTTAAAAGAGGACAAGATCAGTTTTATGGGGGTTATTTCCCAATCCACAGCGATCCTCCCAACGGGTTAATCTATTAAGATTTAGCTGAAGGAGTTCTTTGATGGTTATAAGATGCCTACCTAAGACATAGGCAATCACCCTGCTCTCTCCCGCTTCCAAATATATCAGCAGTTAATTTACTACTGAGTTCCAAAGAAGGGGAGAAAGGACACCGCCTTGTGGCGTACCTCAACTAACACATCTATTAGCAGAAGTTCCACCCAGTTTGGAGTTGATTATCCTGCTATTTAGCATAAGACTGATCAACTCCCCAAGTGAGTCGTCTACCTGCAGACAGTAGGCATGTTGAGCCGTTGACAAAAGTCTTGGATCATTTTTAGCCCGAATTTGGATATCAATCAGTCGCTCTACAGTTTTTAAAAGGAACGATGATAGACGTATAGGTCTAATTGAGAGACAGGGTGAATTCCTTGACTTTCATGTCAAGCTCATTGGTGTCTCGCGGGAGACTTGAGAGTTCAGAGGATAGTGTTTTTGAGAGTAATAATCTGTATTTTAGCCAATCATTTCTCCGATAGTTTCGGAATGCTATTTGACTGGACGAAGCGTCACCCAGGTTTAATTGGATGTATCTGTGATCTGAAAACAAGTGTTTAGTTGATACCATCCAGTTCGTTAGTGATGTTGTCTGTTACAAGAGAGATTATTTAGCACTTCCTGTCGATTTCTTGTTATAAAGGTGGGCTCATTGCCAGTATTGCAAACAATGAGGTTAGTACTTAAAATGTAATCGAAAAGTGAATCACCTCTATCGTTCATGTCGGTACTGCTCCATACCGTGTGATGAGCGTTAGCGTCGCATCCGATGATGAGGCCAGTGTTTTGCCTACCAGCTTCCAGTACCACCCTTTCTAGGTTATCACCAAGAAGCCCGCCTTATCGTGGCCAAGATACATCGATGCCAGCCAGTAGGAGGCTTTGGCAGTCTTCAGCCTGGCAACGGTTAAGTCTGGGTCGCTGAGGTTAGGAAGTAAAAATACGTTAAGGCTACGTTTCACTAGTATACAAGTTCTAATTTTACATTTGTCTTTTTAGAGTGAAGAGTATAAAGGTGTCTCAAGATCACCGTGCCTTCCACGATCCATGGTTCCTGGCCTAGGATGATATCTATAGTGTGGCCGAAACCTTTTTTGAGTGGTGGAGATTAATCTGGAGAAACCGTAACTCGCTACAATTTCCCAGAGTGGCCTCCACCACGGTTATATTGGAGTCCTCCCTTTCTGAAAATGAGCTCAAGAGCTCATCTTCCTCTTTTATATTGTCGTCGGTTTCCATTTCCGACCGAGTGTCAGAAGAGAAAACCGACGGGTTAATAATCGCCTCGGATGAATTGGAGTCGTCGCTGTCCATTTCAGGAAAGGATACCGACGCTCCCAGATCCAAGGCTGAATTTAAAGTCTCGTTTAAAGAAGGAGGAGATTGCTTATCAGCATCCAGCTCATCTTTTTTGTATTGCTTGAATACGAACCTGATCATGCCTGTGGTCTGCGCTAGACGGTTAAGGGATTTCTTATTGATTAAAATTAATGGGCATCTATAAGGACCCCTTAGCTTTTCCAGTTTCGTGACTTTCCAGTCATGAGTCAGATGGGTGGGGCTACTAAGCCCGATGATGTCCATTATGCTTTCTGGAGAGGAGGGTTCGGCTAGAGTTCAGTTGCGGATTCTAGGTTTGCTAGGGATATCCTCCTTAGGCACTACTTCGAATCTCTTCTAAATCACCTATGGCTTTCTTAAAAAGATTAGGAGATCTCTGGTCGGCTCATGCAATGAGCTTGACATGGCCTTGGTGCAAGTCAGCGTCGCTTGTGATGGGAGGTGTTTCGGGGTTTTCCGGCAAGGTTTTCTCCAAGATCTCTGGCGCTTAGAACAGTCCATTAGCGTTTTGAGAGCAGAGGGAGCAATGGACAATCCGTAATTAAGGATTTTGTTGGCCTACTTAATCTTGCTCCTTATTTCCGAATTATTTCCACCACCGGAATAGATCCGAGGGTTAATAATGCGTCTTGAGTAGAGCGCCTTTGATGGGGCTTGCCGATGCGACTGAACCTCTGGTCCATCCTTAGGGGTAGGAGTTTTTATAACAGCGGCAAATACCTGGACTGCCACTAGCGGAAAAAGAGTGGTCTATTTGCTATGATTTGCTTATCCGGATACTCCGTTTGCGACTGAGCTATTTGTAGAGATTCTGGGCCCTCAGCCAAGTAGTTCAACCAAAGATTCGTGTAGTTACCACCGCAGACGCATATTCAGACCGACTCTTCTGTCCCTGAGACTGTTTTCCCAAATACACGAAGAAGTTTCTTTTTGCAAAAGATCGATGCCCTATCTGTAGGCAAGGCAACCCTCTCTATTAAGTCAAAAATACAGGGTTTAGACGGTGTTCACCCAGACATGATCAAGATATTTTTGCCATTTGTATGCAAATATATAACCCATATTTTCAACACAATTCTTACCTGTGTGTTTATCCTGATAAATGGAAATGTGCCAAAATTAGGCCTCTCCCTAAATCAACTTCAGGGAATAATGTTGACTTCAGGCCGATTGCAAAGTTTTTGGAAAATTCATAGCGAAACAAATCAAAACATTTCGTTTTGAATAAGCAGAGTTGTATTTCGGTTCTAAAAAGTTAATGCGGTTTTGAAGAATCTGTGTGTAAGCTAAGAACATCATACCTTTGCAATCGTATGCAAATTGTGTACTATGGATCTAAGTCTTCGCATAGCTTGGTCGTTCCCTCGGGTATACCTTAAAGTTCTGTTTTGGGTCCCATTCTGTTTTCACGGATGTTTATGCGGATGATGTCCAGATATAAAATCAATTTTCGCAGTCGAATGAAAAAGATGGAATTACAACGGTAAATATTGATTTGAATGCTATTTTCAGTTTTTCACAGCAAAACCAACTGAAGCTATATTCCTCAAAAACTAAAGCCCTTAAATGCGATAGACATTTACGAAAAATAGAGTACACTTCAGTGGTACATATTAATAATTGATTGTCCAGTTGAAGTCGTAAATCTTGGGTATTTATTTCAATGGGCAGCTAGGTTGGCGTGATCACGTGAATCTCATTGTGTCTAAGATTTATGGCATTCTTCGTGGCTTGAGTCCGACCAGACGTAGAGATTAAAAAGAAACTTATTAAGGCGTATGTATTACCCTTAATAATATATGGGTGTGAAATCTTCCCAGATTTGGAGTCGGACTTGGCTAGAAAACTTAATGTCGCCTTTAACAACTGCGCTAGATATATATTTCATTTAAACAGCTTTGTTCACATATCTGCTTTTACAAAAAAATAATTGGTTGTACCCTGCAATCCTTTTTAAGCTATATAACACTTCTAACCCTTTTTATGATCATTCATGACAAATCACCCAATTATTTGAAATGTAAGATTCAGTTTGTACGCTCCCAAAGATCGTAAGTATTCAGTGACTAGTCGACAATTTTTTGTGTATGCTGCGTTACAACCCTTCCGACGTTAAGTTCGGACTGGGAAAAAGAACATCTCAAGTCCAGCACACCACCATCGATCCAAAGTCAGCCAACGCCTAGTCACCACCAGTCAAATTAAAAAAATTTTATTTTGGTCAGCAGTTTGTACCAACTTATGGCTTCCATATCTCGTTTAATGCATATGCACACCCAAAAGTGCCATTGAGAGCAACGACAATTTTAACCTTAGATATTTGAATGCTTGCGTTGGGATTTGGGTACCCTTTAAATCAAAATTTCAAGTGTTTATTTGCATGCAAGTCACTTCATTAAAAGTGGATGATGCATCACGATTGGAACGGAATGTGCATGGGTCGGGTAGCAGAATGAATAAGTTGTCATGTGTCACATTGGGTGAATGACATTTTATTTTCGTTGGTGATTCATGTTGCGCTGCAACACTGTTCAATTGTGGAACCGTCTTCCTCGACACCTAAGAACAATGAAGACAGTTCTACAATTTAAAAATCATCTTTCTAGTTTTCTTGCAAACATCAACATTTGATATGAGGTCCATATTTTCCTTTTTTCTGTCCCATCCTTTTCTTATATCTTAGCATTTACGATTTATCAATAGCAAGTTTATTGTATTGGGTCATATAAAAAGTCTCCGCGGTTTTTTGAAAAAAATTTTCTTTATTTGAAATCTATTTCAGTCAAGTACATATTGGCCGTTATTATCTATGATCTTTTGCCATTTTCTGGGTAGCTTCATAATTCCATCGGTGTAGAACTCCTGTGTTTTATCAGATTCGGTCAATTAAATTTCTTTGCGTTAATTCATGTGGCACCCAAACGTCGAGCTTCTTTGAGTAGCCTGCTCGTTTTAGATGATTCCAAACTGTAATACGGTTTATGTTTAATGCCTCTGCTATCTCCAGATAGCTTCCGTATCGGTCTTGCTCCATCAGTTGCAAAATTTCGACTTTTTCAGTGACAGGCCGACCAGTGAGAGGTGCAACTTTTACACCAAAATTTCCAGAACGGAGTCGAACAAACCACTCCTGGGATCATTCACAGCATTCTCACTGTAAACTGAACAAATTTTTGGCATGTTTTTGCAGCGTTTTTCCCTTTTTTATAGTAAAACAGCATCACATTGCGTATGTCTTCAGATATGTCACTCATATTCAAATCAGTATAACTTTTTACACGAGCAACGTGTAACGTAAAAGTAAAAAATTGGTCGACCGAAGAGCCAATATAATGGCCAATATGTACTTGGTTGAAATTGATTTTGAATAAAGAAAACAGTTCAAAAGGAGAGTAAGTGTTATAAGTATAATAGAAATTACTCGTATGTACCTTACTATTGATCATACCTGATTGTGATTCCTCGGTTTCTATTGTAGTTTGTAGCCATGAGTTAGCTACAAGCAATAAATTTTTTTTTAAATCGGATATCACCTGAACTTTTTACATTAAAGTGGTGAGCATTAAATAGTACTTCGTCCATTTTTTTGTTTTCAGTAAAATTGAGTAATATGATAAGTACTGGTCAGCGCGATCTACATCTTTCATGTATTTGATGTACTCTCTTATGAAAGTATATTTTGCAACGGTCTTTTTAGTCTTAGGTTGCGTGGCATTAACCCTATTTACTGAATACATCGTTGAACTCATATAAAGGGTGATTCATCGTGAGGTTTGATTTACAATGTAAAATAAAACACATAAGTTTGAAAGTGAACTTACATTTTTTATTATCGGGTAGTCGGGTTCATGGCATTTACTTTTTGAAAATGTTATCATGTAAATGTTGGCCACGACTACGTCTGAGGAGGTCCATTCAGAAGGTCCAGTTTTGGGCGACTCGTTCGGGCATAGCGACTGGTATCTCGCAAATAACACGAGTACTGTTGGCGTCAATCGTAGCTGGCTTATTCCTGAAGACCTGAGACTCTACATATCCCCAGAGAAAATAGTCCAAAGGTGTGATATCGCACGATCTAAGCGGCCAATCTACTGTAGCAAAACGTGAAATTAAGTTCTCACCAAAATGATTTCTCAATAAGTTCATTGTTTCACGCGCTGTATGGCTCGTAGCGCCGTTTTGTTGAAACCAGAGCTCATCGAATTGAATTTCAGGAAGCATATAGTCCGTTAACATGGCGCGATAACGGGTACCATTGACGGTAACAATCTGATAAAACACCGGATTTTCATTGATTTCATACTAATGAAGGGTATTCCCTATAGCGGAGTTTGACCTCGTATTCAATGCAAAAAAAAAATCGGTTTGAATTGAATTGTGACGGTGACACGTAAAAAAAAGTGAAATATCTTGTAAATATCATCAACTGACTCGGGACGAAAAAGTTCAAATATTGGCTTTAGTCGAAGAAGGGCTTGGCTATCGTGAGATTGCGGTTAAAATATGATGATGTCATTCAACAATCGTACTACTGATGAAGTAAAAAGAAAATTTGGATTTCCTGGAAAGAAAAAAAATATCAGGACGAAAACGTAAAACAACCCAGAAGACAGACAATGTATTACAACGAATAATCATGAAAGATCGCTTTAAAAGTGCTGTCCGTATAAGAGCAGAGCTGAGTGCATTTCATCAAGTTGATCTAAGCGCCGAAACCATACGCCGACGGCTACGGGAGATAGGTTTATATGAAAGACGACCAGCGAAAAAACCTCTCCTAACCACAAAAATGAAAAAAGCTCGCATGACGTGGGCAAAAAAGTACGAAGATTGGAAGCAGGATGATTGGCGATGTGTGATATATCACATATGTCCGATGAAAGTAAATTTAATTTGTTGCGTGCTGACAATTTGCCATACGTACGACGGTCAGCAGGTGAAAAGTTCAAGGACGAGTGCATAGTCAAAACAGTGAAGTTTCCTTAAAACCAAATGGTTTTTTTAATTTCACCCGAATATTAATAACTACTTTTGACTATATTTTGGAGAAAATTAATAGGAAGTTGGAAAAAAGTTGGACAAATTTTGTTCCCCACCCCATAACGCCTTGTGAAAAACTGATAACTTTGAGGTAACTTTGTTTTGTACACATTTATTTATATTTATTACTTTACATGTATTATAGCGTGTATTTATATTTAGTTATTCGGGGGCTGCATCATCTGTATTACCCTCATAGGAAAAACCAGCTTTTAAATTTCCATTCTGCAAAGAAGTTTTTTTTCGCATATCCATATATTTTATATATGGCAGAAGGTTGTCAAAAAAAAAAAAAAGTCATCTTCAGCCTTTGACTGACTTTCTTTTCCAATTTTAAGTTTCTCCTTTTCAATGGCCAGTAGTTGAGACGGAACGCTTAATTTCATTTTTTTTCTTTTTTGGAGTAAAAGGCTTTTCTTCATCGGAGTTACATAAATCAGCCAAGTTTTGCGCCAAAACAGTGTCTTGCGAATCTTCAAACTCTGGAATACTTAAATTACTATAGCGGCAGCAAGCCTCCAAATTGCCAAACGATTGCCTAGGCTTTATTTGGTCTTTCAAAAACATTAGTGCCTCAAAATGTGGCCATGAGGAATAATGATCGGCATAAAGCAATTCAGAAGCGCTCTCTCGCAATTCTATTTATTTTTCGCTTTGACTCACTTCTCGCTTCGCCTGCACTCTGACAACTTTAAGCGATTTACCTTTAAATATGCATGCAGAACTTTCTCGTCCACTGTCGACCAATATTATCGCATCGCTTATCGCGGACACTCTGACATGATTGGATGGATAAATTATGTGGGTGTGGACGGATATCTATGATAGATTATTTTTATTTCATAGATTCTGTATTATCAATATCCTCATTTGTTTATTTCGTTTTGGTTTATCGGTAGTAGGCATAATTTCGCGATCGGTCGTTTTTTATTATTCGTGTTCTGTCCTCAGCTTGACGAGACGTATGATATCATCCTTCCTTTGCTAGCTTTTTGTGATATCTTAGGCACTACCTTGCCGGAGACAATCGATCGTCCATTATAAGCACCAAGCAACACCATGAGTTGCGTTTGAGGCCTCAACCATTTCGGTCGTTGTTGTAACCACGCTAAATATTCCTGGTGCCAATCTTTCCAAAACGACTGCAGGCGAACTTGGACGGCCTTCCAACGGTCGATGTAACTTTTCTATGACCAGATCTGGTTCTGGAACCGTGAAGTTTGCTTCACCTTTTAAGAAGTGGGCTGGGGTGAAGTGCTTGGAAGTCATCTTGATTTTCCAGGATCGTCCTAACAACGTCACAGTTTTAAGGCGGTAGGCCGCAAACATCGATGTCAGACTTAAATGTGTATCGCTAAAGTCGCCACCGAAGAATGATGTCAGTCACATTATTTTGAAGAGAGGGTCCTGTCATGAGTTGATCGTTCAATGAGATCCCTATCAAACATGACTCTAAGCCTTATTGTCGAACTCACCTCCTTTATAATTGCGTGATGCGGCAGGAATGACCTAACTTGGATATGTCATTCTGTTTTACCTCGCTCATATGTCCTAAGTTAATGTATTCTTCCAGGCATGCAGAAGATCCTGAAGCCTTGCAAAGCACCTTTCTGTGATCTGCCCAGGATCAGTTCCCTTACACGGAAGAGCTACTTGGTGTCGCCCATCACCAGTACGCCTTATATGCTTAGCGAAGTGTTCTTCAGAAGCAACATTCTCGGAAATTTGTTTGTATTCAAATGGAGTTTGTATACGCATATTTTGTTTCCAAAGTATGCGAAGCCGACCATCAAGATCTGTTGTTTGGAGAAAACTTCGAATGAGTATAGCCTGAACTGGAGCCTTTCCAAATAAAATCCAGCCTAATCTAGTTTTTTGAGTTATTGGCATATCCTCCTGCTTCGGTCTTATCAGCTCCGGTAGCACGATCTCGGCAAGAACATCGCTTCCAAAAAAACATCAATCTTTGCTGGTTTGAAAAAAGTTGGGTGTGCTAAAAAAGAGATCATTAAGGTGGTCCCGATGAGCCACCAAGAGGGTCTGGGTCGGAAGATTCTTGAGTGATGCGAAGCAAGCATAATGTGAACAACCCTCTGACCTAACCTTTATCAAGGCAGTGGCCAATAAAACTTGGGTGGATAAATTCGGCAGAGAATGGAAACTGTTGACGACTGCAATGCTGGAAGGCTGTACCCCGTTGTTAGGTACAAAGTCTGAAGCTTCGGGACTCATCGTCGTATTAAAATGACGCTGTGGTTCCTCGCTGTGAATGAGTTTGTGAATCGCTTGCCTGACGACCTATGGCTTGTATTGAATGTAAAAGTTATTGATGTGGCTGCTCACAGTAGTCACTTACGATTAGTCGGACATTATATGCTGCGGTATGGCTATATGCTAACCAGTTTCTGTAAACCCTTAATCGACCTATGTTCTGGCATCGGTCCGTTGTTGCACACCTTGCAGGAAAATCTCTCAGTATTCGTTGACCTATGAAAATTACTCCGCTGTGGTACATTTCTGGTACAATTCTGGACGCTGGTCGCGTCTGCTGTTGGTTAACAGCCTCCAATGAACGGAATCTCGTCTCCAAAAAGTTTGTAAATTCGGAACATGTAGGTAGTTCTTTATTGTTTGATTTACTTCCAAGCTTTCCTTTCCACAGGTGTTGAGTTTTTGTCGGAAGTTTCTGAAGCAGAGTAAAAATGAGTAACATCTCAATGCTGAACTGGAACTTAAAACTTTTCGAAGCTGTGTATAGCTTCCATCGATGTATCGAGCAAATTTTTAATGGACTCGGATCGCTCTTGGAAAATTGAAGGTTGGTTGAAGAAGGATTTTAGTTGTGTGTTCACTAGGAACCGTTGGTGATCATAACGGTCCGTAAAGATCTTTCATGCTTTCCTATAGTTGCCATTGTCGATTCCAAAGCTAAAATTTTCTACGTTTCCCCTGAAAAACTTATTTTTAAATAATGCATTTTTTGTATTTCCGAGAGTGCTGCATTATGGTGGATTAAAGATAAAAGAAGTCACGAACACCGGTAAATTAATTTTGGGCAATCGAATGTCTACCTTCCTAGGCCATTATGCGCGAATGTTTTTGATGGAAAAAACGAGAACAACGATAATCAAGAAATCACTTGAAATACGGGTTCCAAATTTCGTCTCTTGGGATTGAGAGTCTCCATATCCAAATTTAAAAATGTTCTTGAACCTGACCGTAAAAATGGACTGTAAAAATGTTAGATAACGTAACAAATTAAAACACCGCTTTCAAAGAAGTTCAAAACAGAAGTGATTTCTGCTTGTCGGGACATATGGTGATCATGCTCTATCAGAAGCAATATGCAAAAGATGGTTTCAACGGTTTAGAGATAACGATTTTGATGTGAGAAATGAAAAACCTGGAAGAACACCAAAAAAATTTGAAGACGCCGAATTGCAAACAATATTGGATGAAGATGACTCTTTGAGTCAGAAACAAATGGCGGATATGTTAAATGCTGCACAACAATTTCTGACTATGGGAAAATCCAAAAGTCTGGAAAATGGGTTCCTCATGAATTGAATGAAAAAACAGATGGAAAACCGAAAAACCACTTGCGAAATTTTGCTTCAAAAACACATCGATGAAAAATGGATTTTTTTTTTGAGAATCCTAGACGGAAAAAATCATGGGTTAATCTGGGTTAATCAACTTCGACTGCAAAACTAGATCGATTGGGCAAGAAGACAATGCTGTGTGTCTGGTGGGACCAGAAAGGTGTGGTGTACCACGATGTCCGAAAACCTCGTGGAACCGTTAATACAGATCGCTACCGACAACAAATGATCAGTTCCTGCCGTATTCACCAGACTTGGCTCCTTCCGAGTACCATTTGTTTTCATCGATGGGACACGCATTAGCTGGGTAGCACTTCGAATCGTACGAGGAAGCCGAAAACTGGGTGAATTTTTGGTTTCCTTCAAAAGACGAACAGCTTTATTGGCGTGGAATCCATAAATTGCCTGAAAGATGGGAAAAATGTGTAGCTAGCATTGGCCGATACTTTGAATAAAATATTTTTTTCTTTCCCAATAAAAATTAGTGTTTTATTTTCACTGGTACAGCTAGTATGTTAGTAGTTTAACACAAAACAGTTTAGTTTACAAAAGTTGTTATACACTTTCAGATTTCTAAAAACTGAAACAATTCTTCAAATATTTAAAACAAAAGTTATCTCATTCATAAAATTGAAGCACCCTCATAATTGAAATAAAAACGTATATACCATTGTATAGGGTTTTCCAAAAGGGACAAATTTAATTTGTGAACGCACTCTTTCACTAATCATCAAACTGTCACTGTCAATTTATTCAATAAACTCAACATTTTCATCATGGTAAAGTACACTAACGAGCTACGTTCTCCGATTGGGTTCTGGAGAAGATGCGTCAAGATGATGTATTTCATCACAAAATCATCTTCAGTGACGAAGCTCATTTTTGATTCAATAGGTTCGTCAATAAGCAAAATATGCGTTATTGATCGGGTGAAAACCCACATGTGCTTCATGAATCACCACTTCATTCACAAAAAATAACTGTTTGGTGCGGTTTACATGCCCTCGGCGTTATTGGGCCATATTTTTTCTTCGACGATAATGATCGTCACGTTACTGAGAATGGTCAGCGTTATCGCGCCATGATCACCGATTATTTTTGGTCCGAATTGGAAGATATGGACTTGGACGACATGTGGTTTCAACAGGATGGTGCCACAAGCCACACAGCACACGCTACAATCGATTTATTGAAGAGTAGGTTGGTGAGCGTGTTATCTCTAAACATGGGCCAGTCGATTGGCCGCCTCGTTTGTGCGAATTAACGCCGCTTGACTATTTTCTGTGGGGCTACGTTAAGTCATTGATTTATGCCAACACGTTGACAACGTTGGAAGAGCTCAGAGCCAACATTGAACGCGAAATAGCGGCATTTCGCCCGAAATGTGTGGCCGAGTCGTTGAAAATTGGGTACAACGAATGGACCGCTGCAAACGTGCCCGCGGTGGCCATATGAACGAAGTCTAGTTCCATTAATAAATGTTTTGATTGTACTTCAAGCCAATAATAAAGTTATTGAAATATCTCAAATGATTTGCCTTTTATTTAAAAAAAAATTTGTCAGGTCGTTATTAGAAAACCCTATACATCAGTGCTTCCTGCGATTTTTCCATTACTTCCTCTCGGCTGCTGAAACGTGTTCCCCGTAGTGGTTTTTTTTCTTAACTCGATTGAACAGAAAGAAGTCACAGGGAGCCAAATCAGGTGAATTCGGTGGCTGTTGGATGGTATTTGTTGCATTTTTTATCAAAAAATTACGAATAATGATGGCACTGTGTGGCGGTGAGTTATCATGGTGCAAAATGCACGAGTTTTCTGCCCACAATTCTGATCTCTTTCGGGGAATTGCTTCACGCAAACGTCTCATAACGCCCAAATAATACTCTTTGTTTCTGGCAAAATATCATGACACACTACACCGTTGTAATCCATGAAAAACGACTTGGTTTTTTTTTTTTGGTTTCGGCTCATTAGGTAAAACCATTTACTTCTCTGATGTCTGGATTGCGTTTCGTACTCATAAATCCACGTCTCGTCTCCAGTAATGATCCTTTTGATGAATGTGGATTCGGATTCAGCCTCGCAAATCATTTCTTTTGCGAATCCGAAGTCCCGAAGAAATTCGGTCATTTTATATGGTTCACAGGGGAAAGTGAACAGTTTATTTCAAATCCTAAACTTGTCACAATATCCACAAATTGAAGTTTTTTTTTTTTTTATTTATTTATTTATTTTTTTTAATTTCTTTGTTAAGTTATTACGTCTGTTAGTATTCCCTCTAAATCTTAGCGTCATAGCTTGACCTTTGCAAAAGTAACGTAGCCAAGAGTGCATTTATCTCTGTGTGTGTTGGCGATTCTTTACAATTTTAGAAATGGATTTAAATTTGCAACAACGAATTTGTATTAAATTTTTCGTAAAAAAACGGATTTAATGGTGCGCAAACGTTGGAAATGTTGTAAAAGTGTTTCGGCAACGATTCTCTAAACAAACCGGTCGTTTACCAGTTGCACGAGCTGTTCAAAAGTGGTCGTGAGTCAATCGAAGATGATGAACGCAGTGGTAGTCAATCGACATCGAAAACCGACGAAAAATTTGATGAAGTAAAAGAAATGTTGGTCAATAACCATCAGAGAGATAGCGGAGGACTTGAACGTTGCCTATGGATCCGTTCAAGACATTCTGGTTTTCGTCGTGTAACAGCAAAGTTGGTGCCAAAAGAACTCAACTTCATGCAAAAAAAAGACTTGACGTCGCAAAAGAAATGATTTGTGAGGCTGAATCTGATCAAGAATTTTTGCCAGAAGGCCAGACAGTAAACAAAGAGTATTATTTGGGCGTTATGAGACGTTTGCGTGAAGCAATTCGCCGAAAGAGAACAGAATTGTTTGCAGAAAACTCGTGGATTTTGCATCATGATAACGCACCTTCACACAGTGCCATCATTATTCGTAATTTTTTGACGAAAAATGCAACAAATATCATCCAGCAGCCACCGAATTCACCTGATTTGGCTCCCTGTGACTTATTTCTGTTCAATCGAGTTAAAAAACCAATACGGGGGACATACTGAAAACCGAATATACAAAATGTTTCGAGGATTGGATCAAGCAAAAGTTTGTTGCAGTCCCCTTTGAAAGGGACAATATAGATTAAGATGAATAAACTTGTATTATTAATTTTCTGAATGAATTCCGGGATCAACTTTTTTACAAATAAGTCTGCTGACTTACAAAAGAGGCATTATGTCTCTTCCAGAACGTTGGAAGAAAGTAATAGACCATGATGGACAATATTTGATGGAGTAAATATAATCTTTTATACGAAAAATGTATGTTTAACTTTAACCCTAAAAAAAAAAATAAATAAATAAATAAAAACGCAGAAATTATACGTTGCCGTAGTACGTTTTTGTGATAAGTAGCAAAATTAGGTTAGTTTTTGTAAAGGCAGCAGACCACAGTAGGTTTTTTTGTCCCCTTCTTTGTTTCATATTCTGAAAGGTATTACTACCTGCCCATCCTTTGTTGCCCCCAATGAACCCTTATCCTCCCTTATATCTTTCGGAAGGAAAAGATAGGAAATTTCCCTACTGATTGAATAAAAACCCAGTGACCAAGCTTAGGAGAATCTGGCACGAAAGAGTTAAGTTTTTCGGCAGTCTTGCGATTCGTATCTATCATTTGATTATATATTATCGGTCACAGACTGATAATTATTAAATTCAAACGTGAAATGTTAAGTGTGTGGGAGTGATGTAGAATTTTGCGAATATAGTCGAATAGGACTCGGATTAAAAATTATGATAAACTGCAAGCATTTTACGCCAAAAGAAATCACGTAATGCTCGTTAATCTAAAATGCATACAAAATTAAACATCGGTTTATTTTGGCGATGCGATTGCTGGAGTGTAATTGGCTGGAGACGAAAAACTTTGTGCTTTCATGGACTTGCCGCACCCTATTCTTAAATCTTTTTACGATACTATTATGGGACAGATTCGTGGTTCATAAGAACTGGTTAAGAAAAAACATAATTAAACGCCGCAAAGTATGGAAATTTAGATCGATTAACAGTTTCTGCTGTTGGAACTTGGCGCAAACGCGGTTTTATTTCTTTAGAAATAAAATTTCACGACACTAATCGGTTATTGCTCGAAAAAAGTAATTAATGATTTGTGTGAACTCTGCATACTGTATGGCATGTGCTCCGTAGAAAGGCAAAACTGGTTCACAGGAATATCAAAATTGGCTAGAAAACCATGCTTAATCCTGTAATGCAATTCACGCCGGTTGTGCAGGCAAAATGAAAACTGATTTATACGGAACGAAATACGTCAATTATAACTAGGATGGCGATTCGAAAACTTATACCAAAATCGTACAAGCTCTTTCGTATGATGTAAAAAAAAAATAAATAAAATAAAAAATGTGTCAACGATGTTCAAAAACGAGTGGGAACAATATTGCGAAATTGTAATAAATGGAATAAGTGCCTCGGTGAAAATGGAAAGCTCATTGGGGAATAATCTGCATTTAACGATCTTGCTATTCGTCGGTATAGTGATTCGTTGGAAGATATAAAAAAATCTGTCTAAGCTACATTCTATCACACATGTTCCAGAGACAAGAGTCCTCAACATTTTTAACGATTATACAGATACTCCGCATTGCTTGCAAATGTCATTAACGCAATAAAACCGATATAATAGGTGGAGTGAAAAATGACCTTGCAAAAAAGGTTATAGTGCCTTGAAGTCCGTTCTTATTTAGGCAGAAATGCCAAATTTCAGTGCGATACTGTTTTTTTTTTTTTGTTTTGTCAGCTGATTGTTGTTGACGTGTTTGGCATCATGAGTATAGACAAAAACGATTTTCGTTCTCTCATAAAACAATTTTTTTTTTTTTTGGATAATTATTATGGGGCTAATGCTCCGTCAGATTACACTGTCAAATATTGGTTTCATGAGTTTCGTGGTGGCCGCAACTCCATTACCGATCAAGTCCGCAGCGGCAGGCCCTCCGATGCGATTACAGAGAACAATGTCAAAAGAAATACATGAAATGGTGTTGGCTGACCAGAAAGTGAAGGTGCGTGAGCTAGCAGATACCACAAAGATTAGTACTGAGCGCACGCCATATTTTGGGCAATATTCTGCATATAAAAAACAGCGAGTATAACTGTGTATTATTAGAGCGATTGAAGGCCGAAATCGCTGCAAAACGGCCTCACATAAAGCGAAAAAAATTTTTGTTTTTGCAAGACTGCACCGGCGCACAAGAGCATCGCAACCATGGCTAAAATCAATGACTTACGGCTCCAGTTGCTGTCGCATCCACCGTATTCGCCTGATTTGGCTTCCTCAGACTTCCAAACCCCAAAAGATGGCTCATCAATAAAAGATTCAGCTTAAGCGAGGAAATCATCGACGCCACGGAGGAGTATTTTGCAGACCTTCCGGACAGATTCAAGAAGTTGGAAAATCGCTAGAATAAGTGTATCAATCTAGAAAGAGACTATATTGAATAAAATAAAAAAAAAATTATTGTTGTTTGCGCTTCAAATGAATGACATATACTGAAATGACGTACAATGACAGTAGCTTTTCAACGCATGTTCCAATGGAATAATAGCAATGGAATAATGCAAGTTACGCCATCTCTTAGCAAACAGCAAGATGGTAAGTTATAGACCCAATATGATAACGGATATCAGTGAAATGTGAAAAGACGAAGAATTAGAAGTAGCATTCAAAAAACAAAACAACTTGAACGGTACAGTAAAATGTGTAAAAATGTTTAAAAACAAGAATAGAGATGTGCATAGTGCAATCGTGGAATTAGAGATGAGTAATTACTAAGAATTAATCATTAATCGAGTAATTAATACCGGGTGGGAAAAATGTCGAGTATTCGAATATTTCAACATAAATAGCTGTTTCAACTGTAATGGATACCCCCACATAGCTAAAAACTGTACAAATAGTATCATTTGTGCCAAATGTGGAGATGGGCATGATACCAGAGAATGTTCTGTTACAATACTGAAGTGCGCAAATTGTGTACGCTACAATGAAAAATTCAAATTAAATCTAGATATAAACCACGATAGTAGAGACGCGAACTGTGCAGTATATAAATGATTTTTACAATCAGAAAAAAACAAAATCACACATTAGCAATTAAAAACCATTCGCGGTTTATATTGCAATATACAAGGCTTAACAGGGAATCTAACTGACCTTCAACAAAATTGCGTAGATTCAAACCTCGATTTTATAATATTAACCGAAACGCATACAACTGAAAAAATTGAAATGGAAGATAGGATATGGTGGCTTAAGTGTAAGATAACGTTTAACAATTGTTTAGTGTATTTAGTTGCAATTTATCGTGCACATACCTCAGCCAAACGTGAATTCTGTGATAAAATGAAAATACTACTCGAAGACCTATTAGAAACAAATAAACGATTTATTATTGCCGGGAATATAAATATTAATTGGTTAGACGAAACAGATCCATATAGAAATATATTAAAAAATAATATAGAAATAGAAAATCGGTGCAAACAAGTCGTGCTTGAACCTACACGGATAACAAATAGCAGCAAAACATTGATCGACTATATAATAACGGACTCGGGAAGCAATGTTAAGACTAAAGTAATCGTTGATATGAAAATTATGACCATAAAACATTATTAATACTATTATTCTAAATAGAAAAACATACAAACAATAATATATTAAATACAATTAAAATCCTAAAATATAGAAAATAACTTTTTCTATAAACTAAGGAACAGTACCGCAATACAGAGCTTACATAACACTCAAGACCCAAGTATAATACGTAGAATAATTGAGAACGAACTTTTAAAAATAACGAACATGTTAGTAGTTACTAAGGTGTTAAAAAACGAATCAAACGACTGGTTTAGTGAAATGTTATGAAACATGAAACAGGATAAAATTGAAAATAGTGAGGTATTATGGAATGCCTATCGTTAGTCTAGAAATAGGTACAAAATAGAAATAGTGAAAGCAAAAAATGAAAATATTAAACGAAAAGTTCTAAGTGCACGTGATCAAAAATCTATGTGGAGAACTATCAAAATGTATGTATTGAATGTTAAGAAAAATCCATTAAAAAATATAAAGTTTAATAGTGAAATTATCAAAATGGATAAAACTTTGGCAAATAAATTTAACACCTTTTTCATAGATAGTATTACTGATATAAATAGAACCATTCCCTTTGTACAGTATACCCCGCTAAACACCAATGTGAGTCCGTTTTTCAAATTTAAATGTATTGATGTTCAATATGTGAGAATGATCTTAAAAACTATCAAAAAAAAAAAAAGACTAATCGTATAAGTCCTAAAATGCTGCTAGATGCGATGAACATAATCGGTCCTGTTATTGTGCGTGTTATAAATCGTTCTTTGTTAACAGGCGTCTTTCCCGAAACCTGGAAAGAGTCTGTTATAACCCCCATTGAAAAAATACTAGGTACCGTAGTTTGTGGAAATTTCCGTCCCGTTAATGCACTTCCTGTACATATAAAATTTTTAGAAAAAGTAGTCCAAATACAATTAGGTCCTGTTATGTGCGTGTTATAAATCGTTCTTTTTTAACCGGCGTGTTTCCCGAAACCTGAAAAGAGTCTGTTATAACCTCCATTGAAAAAATATTAGGTACCGTAGTTTGTGAAAATTTCCGTCCCGTTAATGCACTTCCTGTACATAAAATTTTTTTAGAAAAAGTAGTGCAGGAGTAGTATAGGAGTACTCCGAATCAAATAATCTATTCCTAGAAAGTCAATCTTGATTTAGACGAAGGCACTCCTGTGAATCAGCACTGAATAATGTCATAATAAACTGGAAAGAGGAAATCGCGGAAAACAATTTTGTCATAGCGGTTTTTCTTGACCTGTAAAGAGCGTTCGAGACTATCGATAGAAGTATTCTCTTGTGTAAATTAAAAAGTTACGGCATTATAAGCAATGAATTAAATTGGTTTAAATCATTCCTGAATGGTCGTACCCAACGAACGGTTGTAAATGGCGTGTCTTCCGAAAAAGCTGAAACAGATTTTGGGGTTCCTCAAGGTTCAATCCTAGGTGCACTCCCTTTTATAATTTACATTTACGACATAAGAAGTATACTAAAGCACTTAAAGATAGTATTATTTGCGGAAAAATAATAAATGAGTGTGAACAAAAGATCCAACATGATCTTAATCTACACAGATGGCTGAAAATAAACAAACTAAATTTAAATGTGTCAAAATCAAAATGTATGCTATTTATTTATAGTCATAGTCTTAACTTAAACGTAGAAGGCCAATTATTGGAACAAGTCAGGGAGATTAAATATTTAGCTGTTATTATTGATCATAAATTAAAGTTTAATTTGCATATTAATGATTTTATTAAAAAAGTATCAAACAAATATATTTCTTAAGTAGAATACGTAATAAAATTTCAACACTAAGTGCAATAAATATGTTTAATGTAATGATCAAGCCACATTTTGAGTACTGTTCGTCAATTTTATTCTAATGCAGTTTTAACTTGTTACTAAATATACAGCGATTACAAAATAAAGCAATGAGGATAATTTTAAAACTTAGCAGATATACATCGGTATCTTTAATGTTAAATATGGTAAAATGGTTGAGCGTCACGCAAAGAATTTTAGTCAATGTTTTATGTTTTATATTTAAATATATAAAATATGCTACCATTTTACTTACAAAAATACATGCGATATGTTCAAGAATCACAACCATATCATTTACGATATGAAAATGACTAAGGATTGCCATCATACCGTTCGAATGCTACACACAATAGTATTGTACATTAAGGCTTTAATCTTTTTAACTCAATGCCAAGTGAATTAAAAAATGATATGAATTTTACCACATTCAAAAGAAAAGTGACTCATTTTGTAAAGTGCAATTTTCCTTATAGAAGATGTAAGTTCTATGTAATTTCTGTAAATTTTAATGAATTTAAATGGTGGATTATCCACTAAATAAATAAATAAATAAATAAATAAATAAATAAATAAACTGCTTTGTCAACAGCGTCTCCAAATTGTTCAGCTGTATTACGAAAATCAGCGTTCTGTGAGAAATGTTTTTCGTTCGATTCGAGGCACTTGCGGTGCGCATAATCGACCAACTGAAAACTACTATTGCCTATACCATTTGAAAATTTGATCCCCAGTTCACATTAGTGGATGACATTCGACCGGTTACACCACATCCAGCACGTAGTGAAGTGACTATAGCAGCTGTAGCTGACCCTAGACGAATCGATTCGTCGTCCTTCTCAGCAGCTTGGCTTGGCGTATTTTACGTGAGTATCTTTGTCTAAGAGCGTACAAAATTCAACTTGCGGCTGATGAGCCACCCGAAGGGTACCAAGAGCTTCCATTACATCCATTAAAAACAACGGTATGGTGTGGTTTATGGGCTGGTGCAGTCTCCGACTAGCTCTCAAGCAGATAACATCGATTAACAACTCATCTGCAAATCGCTCTTGTTTCTTATCGGTGATTTTCCTAATATTTTCCTTCCAGAAATGATCCATTTCTAAGTAGTGTGTTTTCACAAAACAAGTGCATAGAGCAAGTACTCTATATAATGGTATGGTACTCTAACATGTAGGCCACCCGCCCTATCACGCAATCGGTATGATGCGCTCGATATAGACCCCCTTCTTGAGCCCAAAAACGAAAAAAGAAGAAAGCCCATTTCCCCGTCAATTGAATTCAGTGATAGTGTCCCCAATAACAGTAGTTCAATTAATCCTAAATTCTTTTTCATATCTTCGACAAATCCAGAAAAACCCCTATCATCATAAAGTGTTTTCTTATCTAAAAAAAAAAAAAAGTTATAGACAGTATAAGCACATCATATGAACAGATTACACAGCTCCGGGATGACAATCTTTTAATTCTGATCAAATCGCAAAAATTGCAGAGCTTTTCCTATCGAGAAAAACACTTTCTAACATCTGCCAAATCTCCGTGAGTTTGCACACTAACCTCAACTCATCCAAAGGGACAGTATACGTCCCCGTCCCCAGCATGTTTGAGGCAAAAAAAAATATATAGGGAGCAAAACCCTAACCCACCACACATTTTTACTCCTCTGCACTAAAAACCGATATAAAATCAAAAAAGCATCCATGCAACGATTATAACTCAATCCCTCTCCCCAATTCCACTTCTAAAAATGACTCGGAAAAATCTTCCCACCCAATCCCAAATAACGAGCAGACCATTATCAATTTCGCAATCTCACAGTTCAAGCAGTCAAACAACTTTACTTAAAACTAACACTACGACACCAAACCTCTCTCCCACACTCCATCAACGTCAAAGAAACACTCAACGGGCAAAACCGCAAACCTGTCTCATTCCCTCTTTTCACGACTATCATCACCATCAAACTCCCTACTAGTGCTCGAAACACAACAAGTACAGGTGAAGGGTTACTCAAATAACTAATGAATTGAACATCCTAATAAAGGAACAAGCTTCATCGGTGATATGTATTCAAGCAACCCATTGTCATTTAACTTCACTCCAAGTGTACATAAAACATACAAACCACACGTTTCCAATTTTCCTCACCTAAATACTGCCAAACAAGGCATTGTTGTACTAATTAAGCACTCTATACCATATAAGGAGGTACCAATTCATCAACATTTTATCAATGGCATTCGAAATTTAATTATCTCCCATATTCACCATTATATGCTTGTACGTACCACCTGAACGACAAATATCCTTAATCAAGTTCATACACCAATTCTTATGCTTGGAGCGTCTTCTGGGGCTCTAATAAAACGTACACTAGAGGTGATATCTGGGAAAACCTTATTCTCGAATCTAACTCGATGGTTTTGAATGACGGTTCCCCCACCCACTTCTCCACTCACAATACGCTTACGTATCTCGATATCACTCTGCTCCCCAGAATTGTTTTCAAAAGTATTTTGGGAAATTTTTATGATCTTTGGAACAGCGACCATTTTCCTATTATCACACCTATTAATATTCGCACAATGGAAGCTGTAGCTCGGAGAATCATAAAGTATAAAATCGACCAAGCTAACTGCCCTAGCTTCAACAAGGCCATACTAGAATATCTGTCGTCCTACTCTTGAAAGCTATCCGCTCGGCAGCAAACACCACAATCCCACAAAACAACCCATCCGCTTCAAGAAAGCGATCAGTTCCATGGTGGAATAGCAACCTCTACTTCTTAAGGAAAAAACTACAGCCTGGCAAAAATTTAAAAGATATCCCAACACAAATAATCTGATAGCATATAAAAAATCAAATGCCATATATCGCAGAGAACTAAAACTCTGTAAAATGCAATCTCTAGAGCAACTTACTTCTACCCTGTCTCCCAACTCCTCTGCAAAATACATCTGAAATAAAATACGGCACCTAACCGGAGACTTTTCTCCCATTTCAATCACCTCTCTCGAATCTCCCCAAGGGCTGCTGATCAACCCAATAGCCATCTGTATTCATTTCGCCTCCTTCTGGTCCAATAACTCAAAGGATGAAAACCTTCCAAGAGAATTCAATAGGAACACAGCAGCCTTCCTGTCCCTGACAGTTAACCCCAACTGAACAACCGTTACGTCGAAACACATTGAAAACCCTATCACAATTTTGGAACATGAATCGACTATAAGCAATTTCAAAGGCAAAACCCCATCCAGAGAGAGTTTCATATCCAATGATAAGAAACTTTTGTCGTTCATTGAGACTCATACAACTTTACAATAACATTCTTGATAAAGGCATCATCCCTCAATCCCTATATCCCTTATCCCATGCTTATTCAAAGTACTTGAAAAAATCGCCGCCAAATGTTTACTGAGGTTTATCGAAAAAAAATAATTTGATAAGTCCTAATCAAGTCGGATTTAGACCTAACAAAGGATGTGATTGCTTTATTACACCTCGATCAATACATTTCCAAGGCTCTATTTAGTCCTAACCACATCTCCATTCTCTCTTTAGATTTTGAAAAAGCTTTCTATAAAATCGGGTTTTATTTAGTCCTCAATAAGTTGTCATCTTGGAATAATGGACTCAAAATGTTCTGTTTCATTAAATCTTTCCTAACGAATAGGAAAATAAGTAAAGAGCAATAACTATATCTCCTTAACAGTCCTACTTTACAACGGTTTTCCACAACGCTCTCCTTTGTCAGTTGTCTTATTTATAATTGCTTTTGATGACCGCATCATCTACCCACATCCTAAATTAAGTCACTGCATATATTCAGATGACCTGTACATCTTGTGCAAGCACAGTGATTTAAATGTTGCTAAAACTGTTAAGCGAACTTGGCACCACACCTTTCGATTAAAAATTATCGAAATAAATTGAAAGGGTGCGATATGAGAGAAAACAAAGGGCTCAACTCAACTCAACTCAACACGAATACACGGCAAGTTTCATATATATTCATCCACCACCGTTTTTTTTATTTTTTTTTTTTATTATTATCCCCTTAACAGCTAACCAGAAGTAGAGGTAAAAGTAGGGTAGGGTAGGGTGCAAATTCGACAAAGGTGTAAATATCGAAGATCAAGAATATGCAAATGTACAATCAAATAATAAATTCATAACTAGAGATGACTCCACTCTATGGAATACGGGCTTTGCTGCTGGAATTATTCCTACGAAGGCAAAGTGCACTGCTAAAAGTACTCCACCGCAAAAGCAGTTCAGACCATGAATGGAACTCGACTTCGTTCATCTGGCCACCGCGGCACGTTTGCAGCGGTCGATTCGTTGGACCCAATTTTCAACGACTCGATCACACATTTCGGCTGAAACGGCCGCTATTTAGCGTTCAATGTTGGCTCTGAGCTCTCCAACGTCGTCGGTGTGTTGGCATAAACCAATGACTTAACGTAGCCCCACAGAAAATAGTCAAGCGGCGTTAAATCGCACGAACGAGGCTCTTTAATAAATCGATTGTAGCGTGTGCTGTGTGGCTTGTGGCACCATCCTGTTGAAACCACATATCGTCCAAGTCCATATCTTCCAATTCGGGCCAAAAATAATCGGTGATCATAGCAAAACGCAGACCATTCACAGTAACGTGACGATCGTTATCGTCGACGGAAAATTATTGCCCAATAACGTGGCCGGCATGCAAACCGCACCAAACAGTTATTTTTTGTGGATGAAGTGGTGATTCATGAAGCACATGTGGGTTTTCACCCGACCAATAACGCATATTTTGCTTATTGACGAACCTATTGAGCCAAAAATGAGCTCCGTCACTGAAGATGATTTTGTGATGAAATTCATCATCTTGGCGCATCTTCTCCAGAACCCAATCGGAGAACGTACGTCGCTTCAAATGGTCCATCGGCTTCAATTCTTGAGTCAGCTTGATCTTGTATGGGTGTTAACCATGATCCTTACGCAAAATACGCCATATTGTGGTCTGAGCGATGCCCAATTCTTGAGAACGCCTTGGAATTGACTGATTTGGATTGTTTGCTACGGACATCTAAACGGCTGCGATATTTTCAACACTTCGACCAACCCGTTGTCTCACTGACACGGCAACATCACACAACGAATATGTAGACTCAAATTTTTGCACTAAACTTGTTATTGCCTGTCTACTAGGGCGAGAATTGCGACCGAAAATTGGAGTTAACGCTCTTAAAGTTGCAGTCACCGGCTCCGAATATCTGTAGAATTTTTTTATAATTTGTAGACGTTGCTCGTTAGTATACTTTACCATGATGAAAATCTTGAGTTTACTGAATAAATTGACAGTGACAGTTTGATGATTAGTGAAAGAGTGTGTTGACAAATTAAATTCAAAGTTGTCAAGTCCCTATTGGAAAACCCTATATATATATGTAGATAAAAAATATAAAATTCTTGAATAATTCGATTCGGACGAAGATGACGTTTCAGTGGCAACTTCGTTTGACAGCGACGGCGACATTGAAGAGTGGGTGCAGAATTCAGACTTTCAAGAAGAGGATCGTACTAAACGTTGTAAAAATAAAATTGACGAAAGACAAAAAATGAGAAAATAACAGACTTGGGGATGGCAACGAGTTTAGCTCCAAAATTAAATAAATCCCAAATTGCAGCAAGACAACTTATGTCTAAAGAGCAAATTAAATTCACAGGGCGACCCAAGGAGTTGCCGCTCTTTATTAGCTGGTGGAAAAATACGTCTGAGACCTGCGGGTTCAGTAAAAACGAAAACATGCTTTGTCTTCAACGGTGTTTTAAAAAAAAAAGGCACTCGAGGCGATTCACTATCGATTACTTCATTCGGACCAGGTCGAGGGCGTGATAAAAACATTAAAAATGTAGTTCGGTAGAACCGAAATAATAATTTGATCTCTTATTAAAAAAATCATAAATGGGCCTACACCTAAATACAATAAATTAGAAACTTTAATACAATTCTCCCTTGAGATTGACAATATATGTCGTATGATGGAGGTCACTGACCTCTCAGCTCATTTAAACAACCCTTGTTTATTGCAAGAGCTGGTAGCGAAGTTACCAGCACAAATTAAATTGGGGTATGTTCAAAGAAAGCGTTTCTTGTGTTGATTTGTCCGCGTTTAACGACTGGCTTGCCAGCTATGCCTCAGGGGTGTGTCGGAAGTAACATTTACAGTTCCTCATTCGTTCGAAAATAAAATAAATAAAAAAACAAAGGCCTTTATCAACGTTCACCAAGATGAAAAACCTCAATCTCAAGAAAAAAGTAAGTGCATTGCGTGCAAAGATAATTGTAAATCACTAACGACGTGTCCGAACTTCTCAAAACTTCCACTCTCTGAAAAATGGGAACTAGTGGAGCGTTTCCACGTATTTCGAACTTTTTTACGTCGCTATGGCTCCCGTCGTTGTCTGTCATCCCAACTATGTGGTACATCTGGATGCACCTTTCGATATAATGCAAGTACAATACTTACGTTGTTCAAAATTGTTCCAGTCCGGTTGCACTTCAACGAGAAATTTATCAAAACCTCTGCCTTTATTGACGATGGATCTTCGGTGACACTTTCTCTCGAAGCCAACGGTACAAAAGAACTACTTTACCTTAGGTGGACTGCTAACACACATCTGCGCGAAGAATTATCAATGAAAATCACTTTGGAAATATCGGCAGTTGACAGCAATCGCAGATACTCACAAACGCCCTTACAGTTAAATCACTAGATCTTTCAAGACAATCGCTGGATTTTAACAGTTTGACAGTTTAAATGGATTGCCGATAAAATCGTACTGCAATGCGAAGGTTGAAGATTCTCAGCCAGCCGCTATTAAACCAGGCTAGGATGGACTCTTTTTGGCGTTGCATCGGATGATGATACCTCAAAAGAAGACCTCAAGACAAACATTAATATTCATTTTTGTGATTGTCAAAACCAAATAGATGTACAGATGCACAAAGGTTACCAAGCGAGCAAAGCAATTCAATTATTAGAGGAGAAAACTGTTTTCTTGGGTGACTCTTATGCAGTTACACTACTTTGGAAATACGAAAAGATACGCTTGCCAGAGCCTGAAGACATGGCCGAAAGATTACGCCGTCTGGAAAACTTTCAAACCAACCTCAGTTAATCGAACGAGTCAACATGCAAATTAAACAATATCTCAAGAAAGGCTACGCAAAGAAACTGAGTGAGGATGAGGTGAATAACCCTGTGTCGCGTGTATGGTACCTTCCCATATTCCCTGTCATGAATCCAAACAAGCCTGACAAGTTGCGAATAGTTTGAGATGCGGCGGCGCAACATCCGCGAGATGTTTCATCGAATAAAAATTCTGGATGAGGACAAAAATTCTCAAAGGTTCTTGTGGCGGAACAACGAAAATGGAAATGTCGAATTGTGTCAAATGCAAGTCATGACATTTGGATCCACCTATTCACCGTTCTGCGCTCAGTTCATAAAAAATAAAAACGCTAAGGAGTTTGAGAGTCAATTTCCGAGGGCGTCTAAAGCCATAATCGAAAACCACTATGTTATGTGGATGATTTACTAGACAGCGTAGACACAGAGAAAGAAGCCATCGCCTTACCAAAATATGTGATACATATTCATAAGCAGGCTGGTTTCGAAATAAGAAACTTTGTCTATGTTAAATGCTCTTCAGTCTAATGCTACAAAATCACTTAAAACATTTTCAGAAAACGCTTATAATGACTTCGAAAAACCTCTTGGGATGTGGTGGTCGCTAGGCGCAGATATGTTCGTCTATACTTTCAAGTCAAGTAAGTTGCGCAGTGTAGTAATGAAGGGTGAACAGGTTCCAATAAAATGTGAGGTATTAAGAGCTCTGATGTGCATCTTCGATCCTCTCGGCCTTATCGCGAATTTTACAGTCCAATTGAAAATCATCCTACAAGAAATTTGGCGTTCCTGCAGTAGAATGAGATGAGCATATAAAAGCCCGACAATTTTAAAAATGGAAATTATGGTTGAGCCTAATTTCCAACATAAGATATATATCTATAGAAAGAAAATATCTCACCAATCTACAATTTGGAAAGAGAAGTCGTGTCGAATTGCATATCTTCGTTGATGCGGGAGAAGAAGCTATGGCCGCAGTAGCATATCTGAGAGTCTACAGAGGATGAAGTTGAATGTTCCCACATGAGCGTAAAAACAAAAGTTGCGCCAATCAAAACGCTTTCAATTCCTCGGCTTGAGCTAGAAGCGGCCGTACTAGGAGTCAGACTTTCAAAGTTTGTACAGAGGGGTCACATAATTAAATTCGATAGTATCACATTTTGGACAGATTCTCAACTTGTACTTAGCTGGATAAAGTCAAGCAACAAAAAATTTACAAGTTTTGTGGCCATCCGCATCGGAGAAATCATTGAAACCATAAGAAACCAAAAGACCAGTTATTTTACCGAAAGGTCACAAAATCACTCACCTAGTTTATGAATGTCACCTTAAATTTTATCACCTCTTTAACAAAACGGTAGTGAACGGATTTGGGCGATATTATTACATTCCAAACTTGGGCCGCATTTTGAGAAGAGACCAGCAACAATGTCAACACTGCAAAAACGACAGAACCAAGCCGATCTACCCTATGCTCGTCTCCAACCATTTCATCGACCTTTTTCTTACACTGGAGTGGATTATTTTGGGCCGCTTTTTGTTAAAGTCGGAGGACGTCTTGAAGAGATGGGCCATGTTATTAACATGCGTGACTCTATGTGCAATTCACATCGAGATAGTTTACAGTCTTTCTAGTGATTCCTGCATTTTGGGCTTCAAAAGGTTCATTTCCAGGCGATGTATGCCTAAAGAAGTGTACTCAGACAACGGAACAAGTTTTCGAGGCGCAAGTAAAGAGCTACAGCAGGCCATAATTGATTTAAACAAACAGGTATTAGCTAAGGAATTTGAACTGGAATTGAAGTGGAACTTCATTTCTTCAGCAGCCCCCATATGGGTGGGTGTTGGCAACGCATAGTTTGATCTGTAAAATAAACCCTTGTTAAAATATCTCTAACCCGAAACTTCTGCGACGAATTATTGATGAGCATGATGACAGAAATAGAAAGCATTATGAATTCACAACCCCTAAGCTACGTACCCATAGATAGTGAGAATGGCGAGGCACTGACTCCTAATCATTCATTGGTTGGCTCTGCAAATCAAGATCATTTGTGTCAACCTCTTTAGGCGTCGAAGCAGCCATTAAAAAGAATTTACTAGCTGCTGAAAAAAACGCACAAACCTTTTGGGAAAGTTCGCGAATATCTGCCTGATTTGACTCGACGAACTAAATGGTACGCACCACAGAAACCGTTGTAAGGAAAACGTGGCCCAAGGTAAAGTTCTTCAGGTAATTAAAGGCAAAGATGGAACAGTACGGAGCGCAATTGTACAGACTCAAACAGGAATTTATACACGCCCAGTTGTAAAGCTAGCAGTTCTTGACGTTCACAAGTTCGAAGAAGGTGGTAATCTGGATCTTAACCCAGCTACCAGGGGGAGTGTTAAGCAAACTTGGCTTAATTAGATTACAAATTATCGAAATAAATTGAAAGGATGAAACATAGGAGAAAACAAAGAGCTATCGCTTTCATCAACTCAACGCGAACACGGCAAGTTTCATATATATTCATCCACCATTTTTATTTTTTATTTTTGATTTTTGATCATTCGCTTAACAGCTAACCAGAAGGAAAGGTAAAAGTAGAGTAAAGCAAGTAGAAGTAAAATTAAGATATCAGAATTCATTAAATCGCCACTAAAAATTAAGGTAAAATTGAAGTAAAGAAAACTAAACGTAAGTTAAAATAAAATAAATGTAAAATAAATATTCTAATACATGTGTATTTAGGAAAATTAAAGTTTATCTGAACCAACCAATAAACTTAAATTTCGGAACATTTTATCTTTTTCTCCTTTTATTAAATAAACTTGAGTTGAGCTCAACACTAAAACCATGTTCAATAATTTTGTCCAAGATATTCAAGCCTGGTCTAACTCCTCGGGAGCTATTTTGGCACCTGATAAGTGTAAAACCATTCATACTATGTGTCGTAAAAAACTGTAAAGGTCTAGTGTTAAGTATATCTAATAATGTTATACAAAATGTTAGATCATTATCAATATTAGGACTTGTTTGTAAGGACCATTGTATAGAATTAAGAAAAGCCCTAGCTACAGGAACAATTGTGGTAGAATATCTAGCCCTTAAAAAGTTTAATACCCACATTTCACCTCTGTAATTTAACTAAATCACTAATCCTTAGTAAAATAGATTACGGTTTATTTATATTTGGCAGTTCTCCTAAGACCACCCTCAACATCGGCAAACCTCTTTACCACCACGCCATTAGACGCAGTCTCAATGCCTTTCCAACGACCCCGATTAGATTAGAAACATCCTAGTAGAAGCTGGTCTCCCAAGTATTGAAGAACGATTTACTCAAGCAATTACCGATTCGATTCAATAATCGACAAAGATGTTGCATTTTTGGTAAAACAAAATAACCCCAGACGAACTGCCTCAGCCATTGCTCAGCAAAAGAGTTGCAAATTACAACTAGGAGACAAACAAAATAAACCCAAATTACCACCATGGTCTATTAAGGATGGCTCTTTGAATACGACTCTCACTTCATATGACAAAGCATCAACTCCAGACAGGCTATTGCAAAAACTCATTCTTGATGTCTCCTCAGAAGCTAAAAGTAATGGTTGGGGTCTCATCCTTCCACAATAGCCATACTAGAAACAGCAGCTCACATCTCAAAAAAAAAGGAAGATTTTTAATATGCTAGGATAGCTTCTCCGTGTTAAAAGCTATAAAGAATCCCAACTACAGAACTGATCTAATTGACAGAATTAGAGTTTTTCTACAAGGCTTCACATCCGTCTCAGAAGTATGTTGGGACAATGGGTAACGAATATGCAGATGCAGCAGCTAATCTCGCCAAAAACAGTCCTGTCGTTCTCTTCAACCAGCCCAATAAGTTAGACATATCTAAAGACATTTTAAGCAAAATAAAAGAACAACGACTTGACGAATGGACATTATATAGACATCACTACTCCATAGTCAACCCAAATAGAACCACACCAAACTACAAAAAGGTAACAATATCATTCATATCTCCTTTTTTCTGTTTGAGACTAGGTCACACAAGCATGACCCACCAGCACCTGGTGTTATATCTGCAACTCAGCATATGAAATCAACCACCTTCTTGGCTTAGCTAACTACCCAACAAGAGGTCAATTAAACAAATTTCTAAAAACAAACATTTCTCCATACGAAATACTTCGTAATATTTCAACAGAAAATGTAAACCGTATACTAGATTATATTAAAACACGTAAACTAAATGTATAAACTAATAGAGCTGATAGTCGATTGTATTTAAGGCTCATTAATTTAAGTTAGCAGTTAGTTTGTAACTAATTGCTAATTATTGGGTATATATTTTAATTCATGCGATTTTTTTTTTTCAAATTTAAGAAAAACATGTATAAAAGTATTATTCAAAGTATTGCTCATCTGAAGCTATGACTTTTTCCAATCTTTCTGGCAATTTGTGGATCCCATCCCAAAAGAACTGCGCCGGCTTGGTAGCCAAGAATGAATCAAGCCAATTTTTGATATTCTGCTCTGATGTGAACCGTATTTCAGTGAGGGCGTTCTGCATCGACCGTAACAAATGGTAAACAGAAGGGGCAAGGTCTGGGCTATAAGGCGGGTGGGGTAAGACTTCCCATCCACTGTTTTCCAAATAGTTCTTAACCGGAATAGCAACGTGGGGTCGAGCGTTTTCATGATGGAAAATTATTGCCTCGTGTCTGGTCGCATATTCCCGGCGTTTTTCGGCTACTGCTCTCTTCAAACGGATTAATTGTGTTCGGTAGCTTTGTCCATTGGTGGTTTCACCCGGTTTTAGCAGCTCATAATACAGCACACCCATCTGATCCCACCAAATTACCCATTACCTTCGCGCCATAGATATTCGGCTTTGCCGTTAATTTGGCTGGTTGGACGGGTTTCACATATGATTTCTTGCGCTTGGGGTTGTCGCAATGGATCCATTTTTCATTACCAGTAACAATCCGATGCAAAAATGACTTCTTTTTGTGGCGTTCCAGCAGTATTTCGGACATGCAAAACCGCCTTTCGACGTCTCTCGGCTTGAGTTTATGTGAAACCCAATTTCCTTGCTTTTAAATATATTCAGCTGCTTTTAAACGTTTTGAAATGGCTGCTTGAATGAGACCCAAAGATTCTGCGAGCTCTTCTTGTGTTTGTCAACAATCTTCATAGAGTAATGCTTCCAGTTCTTCATCTTCAAACTTTTTGGCTGCCCAGGACGTTCATCGTCTTCCAAGCCAACATCACCACTTTCAAATAGTGCAAACCACTTTTGGCACATTCGCTCAGATAGCGCACGTTCACTATAAACTTCCACCAAAATTCGATAACTTTCGGCAGCAGTTTTCTTCATATTAAAGTAATGAAGAAGAACTCCCCGCAAAAAACACTTTTTCAGGCACAAAGTTCGACATATTTGAGGGGAAAAAAATTATTGTTGTTTACGCTTCAAATGAATGACACATACTGAAATGACAGTAGCTTTCCAACGCATGTTCTAATGGAATAATACAAGTTACGCCATCTTTTAGCAAACCACACGAAGTTATAGACCTAATAATAAATAATAATAATACCAGTAAGATACCAGATACCAGTCGCTACGCTCGAACGAGTCGCCCAAAATTTTACCTTCCGAATGAAACATGGACCATGCCATGAATTTAATCTTTTAACTGATAGTAAAAATTTTAAGTTTACTTTCAAATATATGTGTTTTATTTTACATTATAAATCAAACCTCACGATGAATCACCCTATATACTATATTTTTCAGATGAACCATATGACTTTATTATTGTCAACCACCAAGCAGCAACTGGATTGTCCTTTTGGAAGCGGCGTATACCGCAAACTATTCTTAAAATTCGAATAAAACATTTGTGTAGTATCTTCTATATGTATATATTGAATATTATAACAAAAAAAAAATAAATAAATAAATAAATAAATAAATAAATAAATAAATAAAAAAATAAATAAAATTATTAATCATTTGCTCGAAAAAAAATGAATGAAAAATACACTCGTACCACGAGCATCATGGTCTGGTGGCTTAAGCACTTTATAGAGTGCGGATAATTTCTGTGAATATTATATCTATCGTCACCATGAAGTGGAATTTTCTGCTTATGAGAAATTCTCACATCCGTGGAGTATAAAATAATATTATAGATCCCACTCTTACTACACAGATCACACCCATATCCAGCACACTAAGTGTTTAGCAAAAGCGTAGTACTCCGTTACGAAGGCAGGAAGGGCAACAGGAAAGGCGTTAAAATCTTAAAGACGTTGTGAAACATTTATTTGATCTGCCGGCAACCTAGAGAGTCATGTCGTTTACAGATATGCTCGTTTTTAACCCCTAACCGAATGCAGTCCCCTAAACATCTTTGGGTATTGGAAAACCACTTTTCTAAGCCTTGTCTTGCAAGTTTATGTGATTTCATTTCCCGTGATTCTCATTGTGTCCTGAGACCCAAGCAAGGCTCAGTGAAAAAAAAACTTTCCGACTGCTCGAACTAACCTAGCTTACAAGTGAGAGGGCTCTCCACGGCATTTGGCGCAGCTCAGTTGTCGATATAGATGTAGGTTCTTCGCCTCTTCTATCTATTCCTTACAACATAGTTAATTGTCATCAAGTTTGCATACCACTTTGATAAAAAATTTATTATTTATTTATTCGGAATTTATTCAGAAAATTAAAAATAAAAGTTTATCAGTCTCCCGCGATCCGTTAAAGTGATCAGTCGAGCTTTCATTTACCGCACGGAGATTTTTCAAACAACCGAAACACTGAAGCGTCGCGCTTTTTCCCTCGAGAATTCTGTATCCTCAACCAGTAAAATGTTGCGTGGTGGTAACGCATTTCTATCTCTCCAATCACTTAAAGACACCGATCTTGGGAAAGACATGTGTACTAGTGAACCGGAGCAACAAGTGCCGGAAAAAAATCTCGATACCTGCAATAAAAATCCAACAAAATTGTGATTTTGTGGATAAGTTCTTTAAAGAACTAAAAATTAGTGACTATAGTGTCAAAAAGTTGTCGATCGATATTAAAGTGTCTTGCGAATCAATTGATTCCTATAAAACTGTCTTAAATGCTTTAAAGGTAAAAAAAAATAAAAAAAAAATTTCTCGCACGATCTTAAATGCGAGAAATCATTTAAAGTGGTTCTTTTTAATCAAAATGATTAAAAAACGATATGAAAAATATGTGGATTTCCTTTACATTGTTTATTTTGAGAACGGCTCAGTTCGCCTCGCCGATCTTCGAAAAAACATTAAATCCATATTCCGTACGCAAGTAAGATGGGAATTCCAACGGCGTACTAATCATAGCATCACTCAATGTGACAACTGTCAAATGTGGGGGCACGGGGAGAGCCACTGCAATGTGAAAACCTTTTGTGCCAACTGTTCAGGTAATCACAAAACTATTTCCTGCACTTCTTGCGGAATTTCCAAATGTGCTAACTATGGAGGTAACCACAGATCTACGGACGAAAATTGCAAGTGTCGTGCAGATTATTTGGAAATTATTGGAAAAAAATCTCAAAAAATGACTCGTACACGCGCACCCATTCCGTTGCGATCTCAAGCACAGTCAACAGTGGCAGGGAGAAGCTTTAATGTCAACATCGTGCACAGGAGAGATCTTCATATTATTCCTCCACCAGAAAAGCATGATTTATTTTCTTTTGAAGAACTTACTTCCCTCATGTTTGATATGGTCTTTGAACTTAAAAATTGTAAAACAAAAGATCAACAGTTCAAAGTAATTGCTCAGCTTGCAAGTAAATATCTTTGTAATAATGTCAAGTAATACTTGACTTTTATGTTGGAATGCAAGAGGCATTCGCAACAAGTGCTTTGAGTGCTGCCAATGGTGCACACTTTAGTACTAGAAAACGTGGAGTTGAAATTAAATGAAGTAATAATACTTGCCTAAAAATTTGTTCCGTCTATTTTCTTGGAGGAATTCGTAATGCATATAAAATTCAGTGCTTGAAAAGTGACCTTAGAAGATTGTTAAGTTTTGGGAATGTTGTCACAGGAGGTGATCTTAATTGTGGACATCGTAGTTGGGGTTGTTTAAGGGCAAATGTTTGGTGAAACACATTATATGACTTATGCTTAAGACATAACTTTACAATAATGCACCCATCTAGTCCTACCTACCTCCCTGCTTGTAGTAGGTACTCTCCATCGACACTAGATTTATTTCTTACAACCACTCCTAATTCGCTTACCACTCCTGTTGTGCACAAAGCGCTTAGTTCTGATCATTTTCCTGTCAGCTGTGATATTTTACTTAGTCCTAATATAAATAATGTGCAATACTTAGATTATAGAAACGCAAACTGGGGCGTGTTTAGTTACCATCTCACTCACCATATACGAAGTTGTTCGAAAAACCTTTCTGCTGTGAATAGCAGTCAAGATATTGACAATCATATAGAAACATTTCAAAGCAAAATATCCGAAAGCATTCGTACTACTCTTCCATTAAAAAAGTCTCCTAAAAGAGCATTTACGCTATCTAGAATGAATACTCAGTTAAATAAATATTAAAAATCGTTACAGAAGGCTCTGGCAGAGGTACAGACCTCTTAACGAAATTCTTTATGGAACAATAAATTAAGTTTACTCGATTCCAACTCTAGACCTTTCTGGAATGTTACTAAGATACTGCGCAAGAAAAACTATTACTGTCCTAACTTCGAAGTTAACGGATCACTAGTATCAACTAATGAAGAAAAAGCGGAAATCCTAGCAAATACATTCCTTAAATACCACACAATGACAAATAGTTTGTTATCTCCTCTTGAACCAGAGATTTAAAACGAGATAACTGTTTTGAACAACTCCACTATTTCCTTACCCTCTTATGAATTCACAACTGTTGAGGACATAAAATTCATAAATTCGGACCTAAAAGATCGTAAGTCCCCTGGTCTTGACATCATAAATAATCAAGTAATAAAACAATTGCCAACTAGTGCCTTGATATATTTAACATTCATCATCAATGCCTGCCTAAAGAGGCTATACTTCCCTGATTTATGGAAGAAAGCCAAGGTAGTTCCACTCTTAAAACATGGGAAGAATCCAGTCAATTACAGACTAATCAGTCTTCTAAATGGCTTTAGAAAAATTTTTGAAAAAGTAATCAAAATTAAAATTGTTGCCTTTTTGAGTGCAACATTCTGCTTCCTGAGCAATTTGGATTCAGCTTCAGTACTACGCATCAAATACTAAGAATTTTTAAGACTGTTAAGCAAAAGCTTAGTCTTAAAAAGTCGACTGGCCTTGTCCTCATAGACATTGAAAAAGCCTTTGATTCAGTCTGGCACAATGACTTTATATACAAAGGGATAAAACTTAATTTTTCGAAGTATATTATAGAAATACTACAAAGCTTTTTGTCCAATCGAGTCCTTAAATTATATCTTTTTGGAACCTTCTCCTCATCAAATCCTGTTCCAGCCGGAGTTCCACAAGGCTCAGTTCTGGCCTCAGTTCTCTTTCAATGCTGATCTACCCAAAGTTCCCAATTCTGATATTACACTTTATGCAGACGATCTGGCTTTATACTCTTCCCACGAATATGGGCCAATGATAGAAAATTATCTTCAAATTGGAATCCAAACATTTTTTGATTACTATAATACATGGGCTGAAAACTCAGTACCGTTTTATAGTAAAACACAAAATTGTTTGCAAAATTCAACTTTATTTATCAATTGTAGCCTTCGAGGGCGGGCGGCGATACACTGATTGAAACGATTTTTCAATCTTTCGATACCAGTTTTGTAGTACGATTTCGGTTTAGCCTCAAAATAGGCCTCTGTTTCGGCGATTACTTCTTCATCGGTCTTAAATCCCTTTCCAGCGAGCATTCTTTTGAGGTCTGCGAACAGGAAATAGTCGCTGGGGGCCAAATCTGGAGATTACGGTTGGTGGGGAAGCAATTCGTAGCCGAATTCATTCAATTTTGCCATCGTTTTCATCGACTTGGGACACGGTGCATTGGCTTGATGAACAGCACTTTCTTTTTCTTCAAATGCTGCCGTTTTTCTGCGATTTCGTCCTTTAAACGCTCCAACAACGCAATGTAATAGTCGCTGTTGATAGTCTGTCCCTTTTGGAGATATTTGATGAAAATTATTCCATGTGTATCCCAAAATACGGATGCCATAACCTTGCCAGCCGACTGTTGAGTTCTTGGTCGTTTTGGACGAGGTTCGTCGCCTGCTCGCCACTCAGCTGACTGCCGCCTTGACTCTGGTGTGAAGTGATGGAGCCAACTTTCATCCATTGTCACATAGCGACGCAAAATTTCGGCTTTATTGCGGTTGAACAGCTTTAAACACTCCTGTGAATCATCAACACTGGTCGACTGTGAGCAAACGCGGCACCCATTTTGAACAGAGCTTTCGCATGTCCAAATATTCGTGTATGATATATCCAGCACGCTCTTCTGATATCTTCAGAGCCTCAGAAGAGTCCGGGTAACACTTATCAAGATATTTCTTTGCATCGACTGCATTTTTTCCCATCAAAAATCAAGACACGAAATTTCTTTAAATCCATTTTTTTTTTTCACAATAACAAAAGTTGCTTCACTCATAATGCTATATCTCGAGAACTAATCGTTCGATAGCTGTCAAATTTATACATGTATCTTTTGAAGATTGGTACTAACTGAAACTGGATTTAAATCAAGTGGTGCCCTCCTTAGTCCTTAGAAACGGACTTTTCAGCCCATGTGTTATATGTAATATTTTTGTATAAGCCCACAACGATAGAACATCTGTCTTTGTTTTCTCGATTATTGGTCTCCTTGCAAGAACAGGTTTTCCACTTTCTAGTGGATGGTTCAGATGAATTGATACGTCCTCCGTTTTCCTAAGTTGGCCCGGAATCCAGACGATGGCGTGCGCAGCTTTTCTCCGGCTGCTAATAAAATCCGCTTCCATCGCTAAACGTATGCAAATTAATAAATAAATTTCTGCTGAAGTCCAAATATTGAATTCGAAATCTTCTCTAAAACCATACAAATTATGTTATTTTTTGTTTTTCTTTTTCTAAATTTTAAAAGTGCTCTTTATATTTTTGATAGCCTATGCTTATCCGATCATGACTTCGCAGCAAACTACCAACTCCTGCAATACTAAACCCTGGTTTGCGTCGCTAATTGGGACCTGAAAGTTGCGACGCAAATTGAAACGACGCAAACCGAAACACGATTTTGTATACATACATTTGTATGAAGATACTTACATACATATTTATTTTATTTCATTGGTTCCATGACCACTATATAACCTAAAAAAAAATTGTTTTTTCAAAAAAAAAAAATAATTATAATAATAATTTTTAAATTTGACTGGATTGGACTTTAGTATCAATTAAACTGAGGGTCTTTCAACTAGGAATTAGCAGGCATCCTTCAAATTAACCTAGCAGACATCCTTCACTTTTACTGTTTTAGCTTTGAATATGTATATGATATATATTTACGTTAACAAATCGTGATGAGACAAATATTTTCATGTTATTGACGCAAATCGAAGCCATCGTCGCAGACTGAAACATAAAATTTGAAGTTAGGGAGCATTTTTAAACGCGACTCAAACCGGAGTATTGGTGTACAGTCATTTGACGTTTATGTAATAAAATGGAATTAAGTAATTCCAAAACATTTGCCACAGTACTTTTACATTTATGAACATAATAGGTCTATTCCAGGATTTTAAATTTGTACAAACACCTGTTCCCAAGAGAAAAAATTTGTGAAAGAGTAATTCATTTCCCCACCTTGCCAATTCTTACAAATTTCTACACGAAATGTTTCTTCAGTAAGGACTTGTAACAAACTTCAAATCAATTAATTTCTTCAAGAACAGCCAAATTCGTAAAAGTTTTAATTTGTGTGAATTGTGACAATTTTATGCAAATTAAGTTGCACATCTAGTATGATGTGATTTTTTTTTTTTTTTTTTTGATTTCTTAAAAGAAAACTACTGCATCAAATGTTTTAAAATTTGGAGGATATATCTATACATAAATAATAAATAGGTACTAAAATTGTGAAGGGAAACAGTTGAATTTTCAGCGAGTTATTAGCGATCTCCCAAGTCACAAAAAAAGGTCCTCCACTGCTGCAATGACTGCCATCTTCACCATACCTGATTGTGAAAAAAAAAAAAAAAAATGAAATTCAACGAAATAGCAGAGTTTTGAAAAAACTGAATTTGGCCCGGAAATTTGATGTTTTTGGCATACCAAAATTACATTTTCATACAATCGAAAAATTGGAGTCATTGTACGAGGGTTGTTTGATGAGTACCCGAATTGGAAGATAGGCGGCGCTACTAAGCCAAAATGAGTGTACCATCATATGGTATAACCTCTTAGCCGGCCTGTCAAAATTTTTGTTTCGACACCGATTTCAAAACATCGTGTAAGTGTCTTTTTTGCGACCAATTAAAAAAGCAGTATCGCTTCGTGATTCGATTCTTGTTTTTGAGTAGCAAAACCTGCGAATAAATCAAGCCCATTCCAGATGGTGTGTATGGGACCCATCCATCTTCCCGTACAACCGTTTACCATTGGTTTGCAGAGTTATCAGAGGAAACTTTAGACAAAATCCATGATCTCGTATTGGCGGACCGCCGAGTGAAAATTCGCGAGTTGGCTGTGATAGCAGGATCTCAACTGAATGCGTTAGCCATATACTACACGAGATTTTGGGCACGAGGGGGCGCGATGGTCGCGTTTGCTTATACCTGAGAATAATCGCAATCGTGAGACCACTTCAAAGATGTGATTCGCCCTGTTTAATCGAAATCTGGAGGAGTTTCTGCGTCGTTTCGTGACCATCGATGTAACATGGATTCATCATTGGAACATCCCACTGACCAAAGAACAATCGAAACAATGGGATTTACCAGTTGAAGATGCTCGAAAACAGCGAAGACCGTGCCTTCGGGCGGAAAGTTGATAGACACCGTTTATTGGGAGGCGCGTGTGGTCCACGTTGACTATTTAGAGAAGGGCGAAAAAATTACAAGAGCATACTACGTCGATTTGAGGAAAAAAAGACAACATTTATCGAAGAAAAAAGTGATCTTGCACCACGATAACGCATCGGCTCTCACCTCCTCAGTCGCTACAGTGAAATTGGTCGAATTGCAATACGAATTGCTCCCCAACCTCCGTATTCTCCGGATTTAGATCCCTGGTACGGGTTGAGCGAGAAAGTCATTGCCGCCTCGGAGGAGTATTTTGCAGGCCAACAAAAGTCGCACTATACGGAGGGGTTAAAAAAGTTGCAGCACCGCTAGTAAAAGTGTATCGATTTGAAAGGGGATCATATTGAAAAATAGATTGAGAAAACCTAAAAGAGGTTGCGTTGTCATTTCTAATCCGGGTATTCATTAAATAGCCCTCGTATAAAGAAACATATACAATATAAGCAAAAAAAAATAAATCAAAGTGAACGGATGATCGTCTTCGAGTTACAATGGCAGTAAATTTGAAAAATGTAGTTTCAAGAAAAACGCATTTAACGATGAAAAGAATTTAATTGTTATAAATAGATATATTAGCTTCAGAGCTTTTTAAAAATTTGGATTAAGTCAAGTTTATTTCTTTAGCTTCCAAACGGCGGTAAACGCACTAACTCTGCGCCTTCTAGACATGTATGTCGCAATCATCTTCGTGTAGTGAGACTCTTTCTTCTTAAGCTTCAGGATCGCTGTCTTTTTTTATTTTCCCAAAAGACACAACTCTGACAATAAGTAGACCTTACACACGAATCAAGGTTTTTTTTACAATATTTTTCTTCCACTAAGACGTGGAGTGCGGCCACGTTTTTTCCACGTGCCATTTCCCGAAACTGTTTGAATCTAAATTTCCTTTCTGATGTCGCTGCTATCCATAAATTCACCAAATATCCAGCGAAAGTTTGTTGATAAAATGTACTTGCTAAATCCATCAAACCGCAAAAATATCAATTCCGTTTATTCCGATACCCAAAAGACGCATCACAGCCACTAAACGTCTCTTTATTTCAAATGCTTTTCAATCATAGTCCCGTAATTGATGTACGAAACACCGCATTCACACATGACAGCAATTTTGAATCATAAACCTCGCGGACTTCCTTGATTAAAAGTCACAATTTTTTTAAACAAGTTTTACACATTACTAAATTGCTAATTGAATAAAAAACTGAATAATGCAATATACATGAGTTGGATCAATCACAATATTATCATTATTTTGTGATAGTTTTTCAGCGGACGTACTGGTATTCGTTGTGACTGCTCGAATGTATGTTGATTTCCCATAAACTTTCGTTTTTCCTGAAAGTGATCTATGCCTGGGAATGTCGTGAGTAACTTTATGGTTTGAATATAGAGGTTGATCACTTATTTTTACTAAAAAAACGTACGAAGTACTCAGTATAACGGTCACGGTAAGACAAAATGTGTCGGGCTCTGAAACATGTGACGTAGTTATAAACGAAAAAGGTCAACAATAGAAACTGAAATCTCTGGTTGACCCAGTAGCAAATATAACTTCCTTACTGCTGAGCCGTCAAATCTTTTTAAAATTTCACACTAGGTGTGCTCGTTAACTCAAGAGACTGTTTGGACATGGACAAACAGGCGAAAAAAAGGCTATATATTGAAACGAGTTGTGATCGTATGCACTAGTAGAAGTTTATGTTTTAAGTATTTACTAGATTGGTATGCATAAACATGAGGCAACAAATACTTCTAGTAAATACTAAATTTATTTAAGTAAATACTACCAGTTCATCGAACAATTGGTAGTATATAATTATTTTGTATTATTTACTTATTGCTTTGCAAAAAATTGTTTTGAAAACTATACCGTTAGCTCTTATTGTCATTAACTGCATCTTTAATGTTGGCTTTGTAAACGATGTCGTTTGAATTTTCGTTCCAAGTTGAGAAGTCCGAAGCTATACAATTTTTTATTAGTGAATATAAGGCTATGACCGGTGTTCAAATAACGGAAGAGCAAATTAGAAAGAGGTTAAATAATTGTAAGACAGAGGTTAAGAAGAAGGCAGACCTTAACAAAAAGGGGAAATAAGCCCATAAAGCTTATGGGAAGTAATTTTTTTTTAGAGCTCTTAAATGCTGATGAAAACCCATCTATCTCTTCCATTCCTGGTACGTATTGATTTATAAAGCTAATTAATATACTTTTACCAACATTGTTTACGTAAAGGTGGTTTATCTGTGGGAGCAGATAATCCCATTTGGATGCAAACGAAATGCTGCAAATGAAATTGAAGAATTACCGCAAGATTCTCCAGTAACAAAACGTAGAAAATTGAAGTTCAATGAGACTGAGGAGACAAAAAATCTGTCTAATGGAAAATTTAAACGTTTGGTGTTGCTGGATCAATTAAAGATAATACGAAAAAATTTAAAAAAAAGATGGAAAATGACAATTTCACTAAAAGTGAAATAACCTTCTTAAATTTATAAAAATCGAAAAAAGTAATTTTTATTGAAATAACATTTTATTTTTGAAACACTGTTTTTTATTTTATTTTGTATTTATTTTATTTTGTATTTATTTTTATTATTATTATTTTATTTTTTTATTTATTTATTTATTTTTTTTTTTTTTGTGTTAAGAAGATACATCTGTTTAATAAAGTTTATGAATTTACGTTACATATTATTCCTGTTAATCCCGTTCCCTTTATTTGCCCCATTCGTCGAATTTGAATGGCTATTAGTTCTTCATCAAAAAAATCTCGTTTTCTACATCTTCTGACAATTGGAAATCGTTGCTATCATTTAAATGCTTTGCAACATTGTGCGAAACTAAACATACCACAATTATATTTGGAATATTTTCTAAATTGAGACGTATGCTGTTTTGTAGAATTGGAAATCTCCTCTTGAACTGGCCAAAATATCTTTCAATTATTACCCTCTTTGTAATGCAGTTTATTGAACGCCTTTTCTTGATTACTTGTTGGACTCTTAAAAGGCTTCATTAACCAAGGTGCAATTCTTTCCCCTTCATCTCCCAACAAAACGCTGTTAGTGGAATTTCGCATTACAGGTTCAAGAAAACTATTCCTTCAAATTCTAGAATCGTGAACTGAGTCTGATCATTGTCAATACACACTCGTAAAACATTCCATTGCATCGCATGTTGCTTGAATATTGATGAAGGCATATCTTTTAGGATTAATATATTCTTCTGAATGGAAGTGAGGCTTCATTATTTCTAGATGAGTGCAGTTCAAGGCTCCTATACATGATGGGAATTGTTTTGCAACAGAATTTACTGTTCTAGAAAAAGTATTCTGATATACGTCAATATGTTCACAAATGCCACCTTAAAACCCAGAATCCCAAACGTAGCTTAAAAAGATCCTCATCTTTTCTTTATATTTATATTGCCCCTTCTCTTACTTCAGTTTGAATGTCTTAAAATATATGAATATACGAAACATGCGAGTAAAGTCATACAGTAATTACTTACCAATAAAGTATTCACTTAACCACTCTACGTTTTCCTTCTCAAAACGGTAAAGCATTTAAAAATTAGACTCCGAAGGATTAGCTAACTTTTTTGGAATTAATTCGTAAAAATTGAGCCATTTCGAGCGACTTGATTGCTTCAAAGTGAGACTCACGACTATAATCCTATTTATTACAGCTGCAGAAGCAGAAAAGAATATACCAGCAAATTTCCAAGTTGGTTTTCACCAACTTTATTTATAGGGTTTTCCAATAGGGACTTAACAACTTTGAATTTAATTTGTGAACGCACTCTTTCCTAATCATCAAACTGTCAATTTATTAAGTGAACTCAACATTTTAATCATGGTAGGTACACTAACGAGCAATGTCTGCAAATTATAAAAAATTTTTACAGATATTCGGAGTCGGTGACTGCAACTTTAAGAGCGTTAACTCCAATTTTCGGTCGTAATTCTCGCCCTAGAAGACAGGCAATAACAAGTTTAGTGCAAAAAATTGAGTACATATTCGTTGTATGATGTTGCTGTGTCAGTGAGACAACGGGTTGGTCGGAGTGTCGAAAATATCGCTGCCGTTCAGACGTCCGTAGCAAACGATCCAAATCAGTCAATTCCACGGCGTTCTCAAGAATTGGGCATCGCTCAGACCACATTATGGCGTATTTTGCGTACGGATCTTGGTTTACACCCATACAAAATCAAGCTGACTCAAGAATTGAAGCCGATGGACCATTTGAAGCGACGTGCGTTCTCCGTTTGGGTTCTGGAGAAGATGCGCCAAGATGATGAATTTCATCGCAAAATCATCTTCAGTGACAAAGCTCATTTTTGGCTCAATGGGTTCGTCAATAAGCAAAATATGCGTTATTGGTCGGGTGAAAACACACATGTGCTTCATGAATCACCACTTCATCCACAAAAAATAACTGTTTGGTGCGGTTTGCATGCCGGCGGCGTTATTGGGCCATATTTTTTTCGTCGACGATAACGATCATCACGTTACTGTGAATGGTCCAACGTTCTCGCGCCATCATCATCGATTACTTTTGGTCCGAATTGGAAGATATAAACTTGGACTTGCCTCGTTCGTGCAATTTAACGCCGCTTGACTATTTTCTGTGGGGCTACATTAAGACATTGGTTTATGTCAACACGCCGACGACGTTGGAAGAGCTCAGAGCCAACATTGAACATGAAATAGCGGCCGTTTCGGTCGAAATGTGTGGCCGAGTCGTTGAAAATTGGGTCCAACGAATCGACTGCTGCAAACGTGCCCGAGGTGGCCGTATGAACGAAGTCGAGTTCCATTCATAAATGTTTTGATTGTACTTCAAGCCAATAATAAAGTTTTTGAAATATATCAAATGGTTTGCTTTTTATTTAAAAAAAAAAAGTTGTCAAGTCGTTATTAGAAAACCTTATACTAGTCAAATGCATCCGAAATTCATCCGAAACCGAAACACTTATTTAAGTTTTATATTAAAATCAAGTATTTACCTAAAAATCGTATAGTAAAAGCATTTACTAGTTTTTATGCATACGGCAAAGGATTCAGAATGCTACAGCTGCAAACCAACAGGTGGTCACCATTATTTTCTTCTGGTGCAATGCCGGCTTTGGGAAGTGTCGTGCTTCATCTTGATCCAACGCCGGGTGTCGTACAGGATCCATCTTTCATCGCACGTCACAATCCGATCGAGAAATGGGTCATTGTTGTTGCGCAAAATGAGCGAAGACGCAACTTCAAAACGACAATTTTTTTTGAGTCTCATGAATTCGTGCGTGACCCACTTGTCGAACTTCTTTGATTTTCCAATTTCTCGCAGGTGGATAGAGACCGTTCCAACTGCCACGCCCAGTTCTCCTGCAAGTTCTCTTACTGTTGTACGTGGATTTACCTCAACCAGAAACTTTAATTGATCATTGTCGATGAGGGCCCACGCCCTTCTAATTTCTTAACTCATCTCCATTTCGAAATTTTTTCAGTTAGTGTTGCAGCATACGTTCGTTAGTATTTCCATCGCCGAAGATGCGATGTTACGGCTGACCTCTGTTGCGCTGGGGCCCAGTTTGAACTTATATCAAAAAAATAGCGCGCACATGCTTCTTTTCCATATTAATACCTATGAAGATTAACAAGGTCATGTGAAGTTAAATAATTAAGTATAGTCAGAGGAATATAGAGCGAAATTAATTAAAATTAATTTAAATGATATATATATATATGTATTTAAATAAAAAATTTTATTTTGAGTATCATAAGAACCGACGTTCTTTTTTGAACGTCCTAATATTATAATTGAATAACAATTTATGAACAAATTATGTTATATTTTATATTATATTATATTTTATATTATATTATATATTATATTATATTATATTATATATTATATTATATTATATTTTATATTATATTATATTATATTTTATATTATATTATATTATATATTATTTTATATTATATATTATATTATATTATATATAGTATATTATATTATATTATATTATGTTATATTTTGTATTATATTATTTTTTTTTATACTACATATATTGGGTCTATAATTCGTGCGGTTTGCTAAGAGATGGCGTAACTTATATTATTCCATTGGAACATGCGTTGGAAAGTTACTGTCATTGTACGTCATTTCACTATATGTCATTTATTTGAAGCGTAAACAACAATAATTTTTTCTCACTCAAATATGTCGAACTTTGCGCCTGAAAAAGTGGTTTTGCGGGGAGTTCTTCATTACTTTAATATAAAGAAAGTTGAACATGCGCTAGCTAAGCGAAGATTGTTGCCAAACACAAGAAGAGCTCGCAGAATCTTTGGGTTTAACTCAAGCAGCCATTTCAAAACGTTTAAAAGCAGCTGGATGTATTTAAAAGCTAGGAAATTGGGTTGCACATGAACTCAAGCCGAGAAACGTCGAAAGGCGGTTTTGGTATGTCCGAAATGCTGCTGGAACGACACAAAAGGAAGTCATTTTTTGCATCGAATTGTTAATAGTGATGAAAAATGGATCCACTACGACAACCCCAAGCGCAAAAAATCATACGTGAAACCCTTCCAACCAGCCAAATCAACGGCAAAGCCGAATATTCGTGGCGCGAAGGTAATGCTCTGTATTTGGTGGGATCAGATGGGTGTGCTGTATTATGAGCTGCTAAAAACGGATGAAACCACCAATGGACAACCCTACCGAACACAATTAATCCGTTTGAAGAGAGCAGTAGCCGAAAAACTCCGGGAATATGCGACCAGACACGAGGCAATAATTTTCCATCATGACAACGCTCGGCCCCACGTTGCTATTCCGGTTAAGAACTATTTGGAAAACAGTGGATGGGAAGTCTTACCCCACCCGCCTTATAGCCCAGACCTTGCCCCTTCTGACTACCATTTGTTCCGGTCGATGCAGAACGCCCTCACTGAAATACGGTTCACATCAGAGCAGAATATCAAAAATTGGCTTGATTCATACTTGGCTGCCAAGTCGGCGCAGTTCTTTTGGGATGGGATCCACAAATTGCCAGAAAGATGGGAAAAAGTCATAGCTTCAGTTGGGCAATACTTTGAATAATACTATTGTACATGTTTTTCTTAAATAAACGTTCAAATATACACAATACAATACAATAAAATACAACATACCCAATATTATGTTTTATATTATATTATTGGGTATATATTTTATATTATATTACACTACGAAATATTTTATATTATATTTTATAGTGTGACTGCTTTCAAACTGTTTTGTTATTTTTGTTCAGTATCTTTGGCAAGTTATCATGTTCTGTTAAAAATGTTTTTCGTGCGATTCGAGGAGCTTACGGTGCGCATAATTGACCTACTGAAACTATTGCCAATTCCATTCGAAAATTTGAGTCCAAGTTTACATTAGTGGGTGATACTCGACCGGTTAGACCACATCCAGCACGTAGTGAAGAGACTATAGCAGCTGTAGGTGAGAGTGTACGCGAATACAGTGACGAATCGATTCGTCGTCGTTCTCGACAACTGGCGTATTTTACGTGAGGATCTCGGCCTAAAAGCATACAAAATTCAACTTGTGCAAGAATTAAAGCCAGGCGACTTGAATTTGTGCCATATTTTTAGTGAATGGGCTCTGGAAAAGCTCAATGAAAATCCGGTGTTTTATCGTGAAATTTTGTTCAGTGATGAAGCCCATTTCTGGCTCAATGGATACGTTAATAAACAAAATTGCGGTATTTGGGCTGATGAGCAACCCGAAGAGTACCAAGAGCTTACATTATATCCATTAAAAACAACGGTATGGTGTATGGGCTAGTGGAATCATTGGTAACCGTTATCGCGCCATGTTAATGGACTGCGTGCTTCCTGAAATTCAAGTACATGGTCTCGTTGTGCTCTGGTTTCAACAAGACGGTGCTACGAGCCATGCAGAGCGTTAACAATGGACTTGTTGAGAAATGATTTTGGTGAACACTTAATTTCACGTTTTGCTACGTTATATTGGCCGCCTAGATCGTGCGATATCACACTTTTGAACTATTTTCTATGGAGATATTTAAAGTCTCTGGTCGTCAGAAATAGGCCAACTACGATTAACGCTTTGGAAGCCAACATTACTCGTGTAATCCGCGAGATACCAGTCGCTATGCTCGAACGAGTCACCCAAAATTGAACATTCCGGGTGGACCACCTCAGACGTAGTCGTGGCCAACATTTACATATCATTTTTAAAAAGTAAATGCCATGAATTGTTCTTTTAATCGATAATAAAAATTTTAAGTTCACTTCCAAATTTGTGTTTTATTTCACATTATAAATCAAACCTCACGATGAATCACCCTTTATTATTAAATTTTATATTATATTATATTTTATTATATTATATTTTATTATATTATATTTTATTATATTATATTTTATTATATTATATTTTATTATGTTATATTTTATTATATTATATTTTATTATTTATATTTTAACATTTTCATTCATTATAATGTATATTTTTTTTCTTTCTCTTTTAAGTATTTCACTGGCAAGCCACAATAATGGGACCTGTAAGATGAACTTCATAAATTATCCTGTGTTTTCTTAACCACTTATTATTATTATTATTATTATTATTATTTTTTTTTTTCTTTTAGCCGGATAGTCCATATCAAGGTGGGGTGTTTTTCTTAACAATTCATTTTCCAACAGATTATCCATTTAAACCGCCAAAAGTGGCTTTTACAACTCGTATATACCATCCAAACATTAATAGCAACGGTTCGATTTGCCTCGATATTTTAAGGTCCCAATGGTCGCCAGCACTCACTATTTCAAAAGGTGTTATATTTGTAGCATGTAAATTTTGATTAATGCAATAATTTAAATTCTTTTTAGTGTTATTATCAATTTGCTCTCTTCTTTGTGATCCAAATCCAGATGACCCACTTGTTCCTGAAATTGCAAGAATATATAAAACTGATAGAGAAAAATACAATGAGTTGGCACGAGAATGGACTAGAAAATATGCTATGTGATGCGTTCCAGTTTGTAAAACCGATCCGTCATGTAAAACAAATGTAAACGTTAAAATAAAAACAATTAAAAAATACAAACAAACGCTCTCCTACACATTTATTATTTTTGAAATATAAAAGAGAACAAGTAAAAAGTAAATAAATTCATTTATTCATTATTACAAACTAAATTATTATTCTTTCCGAAAAAAAAAACAAAATGTTAAAAGAAAAACACGATTGATATGCAAAAATTAATCAAAATAAAGAATAAAAAATTATAAACAAATGCAGAACAATTTAAAGAAATAATCACATGGGTTTGTTTATGTTTTGAAAGTTGTGTAAAATTCAAACAAATAAAAGGTTAGCCAACTTTTTTAAATGGATTTTTGTTAAAAAAATAAAAATAAATAAATAAATATTATTTTTAGTGCGTGTCCCAAACTTTAAGTAGGAATTGTTAATCAGAGTGAAACATGAGCTAAATTCGTCTTAAGTACAATATACATACATATGTATACAATGTACATACAAGTGGGAAAGCTGTTACTGAATAGCTATGACCAGTTCTTATAGTCAAATTAACGCAGCCAAGGTAATAAGGTGTAGGGTCGTATACACTGGCAGATTTTCGGGTGTTTTCTGGCTGCAGAGTTAGAAGATTTAAGTGCGGAATAGCTTTTTATTCTTTTTGAAGAGGAAATAACACGCAATAAAATTAAATAGCCTTTTTTGCACAAAAATGTCGTTTATGAACTTACCTAAAATTACTTTTCGGAAACCATTCTTGTACTTGTGACAAAATGAAAATGAAAAAAGAAACGAAAAAAAGAAAAAATTAAACAAACATTAAAAAGTTGCCTGAATGTATTTTTACCTTAAGTCAACCTTCGGAAGTCCAGTTTTTATGAGCCTTGGTCCATTTTAAAGGTTTTTTTCATCATCGTTAGAAGTGCTCTTTTTGGTGACAGGTGACAGGGAAAAGCTTAAATCTTTTATGCGACATCGAGTTTTCCTTTCTGAAATCTTTACTCCTGATTCAAAAATCTTTTTTTTTTAGCACTCTGTGTGGTTGTTTCCGGTTTTTAGCATAAATTTTACTTACGGTCATCGGGTGACGATGTAATTTTTTTTTCCTTCACATTTTTTAATTATCTTCGGAGAAAAGCCTTCATTTTGGTCAAGTTTCTTCGCAATTTTGCTCACAGATGACTGTAGTAGTAGATGACATAGTAGATGTCTTCCTCTGTGAATGCTCAGTAAATAAACGTAAATTCAATGGACAGAAATTGGTTTTTTTAATGTACAAACTCTACAGTTGAATTTCTTTATCAGAACTTTATCAGCTTAAGAACCGTTCATAACGGGATGTCAGCCAAATTTGTAAATTTTTTTTACATTCTGTACTATGACTTTATAAAAATCTAGCATGTAAAGATTTAAATAATTTAAAATTTGTCCCACATACTGGGTAGAAGATTTTTAATTTTTAAGAAATTAGACAGCGTTTGTAGTCATTAAAAAATCTTAAGGGAAGTGGATTGAAACCAAATTTCAATGTCTGTCTTTGAAACTCAGTGTTCTGCATTTTGAGTGAATTAAAATTTTTTACGATGCTTTCCATAGGCGTTGTTTTTGCACTCCCGAAAGAAAAATATTCCATTAGCAACTCTCCTTGTTTCTTAGGGGTATAATTTTTCTCCATTTTGCTTTCCATTTCAGAAGCAAAATATCTTCTGGTTTTTGTGTAGGAATATACTACCCTATATGCATATAAAAACGTCAAATGTGTCAGACCACATATTTTTTTAAAATGTTCATTGATTCGCAAGCATCTACGTATAAAAAAAAAAAGATAATGGAAGCAAAGGTAAATATTTTATTTTGCCAAATAAACAAATTGCGAAATAAAAATTTGACATTTAACCAGCCCTTATAAAGATTTTGGCAACAAAATCAGAAGTATTTAGTATTACTTTGGAGTCTTCATGAGAGGAACTAGTGAAAAAAACCATTAGAATTCTCTTCGAATTCATTTGTTTAAAATGTCAAAATCAGCTGTAAAATCATTTCAAAATTATTTGAGATCATCAGTTACTTGGTTTATCTTGTGTAATTATCAGGTTGGCTACAAAAGTTCGTAGGCTAATACACAGATGGTGTTACTAGAATTAATTATGTGGGGGCACACTAGCGCCCTGGTGGTGAAATTACGAACGATCCTTAAAATTGAAATGTAATTAACTTCAGATAATTATTTTTTTTTAAAAAAAACTGATTCTATTCTTCCTGGTTTTCTTCTTATGAACGGTTGTGCTAGTTTTTAAAATTTAAATTAAAAAAATTGAAGTAAATTATTTTCTTGTCTTCTGTTTACCTTCCTTGCACAAATTGTTTGAATTTTAATATTAAGTAGCTGCTAGACTGCTACAATTGGTGACTTTGATTTTGAAACACTTACATATATACTGCGCACTCATTAATTTATATGCAAATATGGAAGATGCTGATGATGAATTAGAATTATTTTGGAATAAGAAAGTGCAGCTGTGTTCACATTTATCGAATCAGAGCAAAAGGAATTTATCCGACTCAACCAAATGCAACGCAGTTATCGCCCGTCTTAATCAGGAAACTCTTTCGGTGGTGGAGCATATAATTACAAAACCACCAGACAAAGGCAACTATTTAAAAATTAAAGAAGCCTCGATAAACTATTTTTCCATTTCTTAGTAATGACAATTCAAAACCTTAGCGTCAGGTCTAGAATTAGGAGATAAGCGTCCATCCGATCTTTTAGCTGAAATGTACCGGCTCGGTGGTAACTTATTAGATGCTACGTTCATAAGAATCCTATGGCTCAACCGCTTACCACAGAGTGTCCAAGTTTTCCTCACAACTGCTGACAACTTAGAAAAAAAAAACCTCACACAGCTCGCCGATAAAATCATAGACATTCAACGTCACTCAAATATTGGACACATGCCTGTTTCTCAGATCTCAGAAACCAGCGAAATCGGGAAACAAGTAGGATGTAAAAGCTTTCACAAAAACTTGATCGCTTCATGGGCAACAACAGACATGCTCGTAGCCGCAGCAATTCAGCTTCACGTCGCAATAAAGAAAGCAAGCCACTAGCCTCCACAGCTGATAGAAGAATTTGCTATTACCATCGCGGATTTGCCGATAAAGTCAATAAATGCACGAAACCATGTGCATGGCAAATAAACCTGCGTGACTCCAGCCACCACTAATAAATTCGACGTCTGTTGGTGGTGAGGCATGCCTTCGTCGACTCTTCGTTTTTGACCGCACATCAGGAGTCAAATTTCTTATCGATACCGGCGCGGATATTTCAATTATTCCACCCACTCGGTTAGACAAAACAAGAGTGGCTACACTAACACCCTTATTACGGTTGTCAAAAATCGATAATTGATAAACTATAAAATTTATCAAACGATTGAAAATTTGGAATTATGATTGTCAATTGATAATTTTTTTTTTCTATGTGAATAAAATGCATTTGAGTATGGGTATTCGATTTGACGCTTGATTTCGCTAATTTTTCTCTGTAAGTTTTGTTTTTGTCGTCAGTAGCTGTGCTTTTCTTTTAAAATTTGCGTTTAAAATGTAAGTATTTTGGATTCAACTAATTAAAGTATTTCTTAATAAATATATTTGTTCAGGAGTAGATCGTGAACAACTAACAACAGCTCGGAAGATTGGAAGAGATCATGGAAGAGTACCCTGAAATCGCCAAAGGTATGTGCACGACCGACATTAAAAAAAAAATGGGACGAAATCGCTATTGAACTTAACAGTTTAGGACCTCCAAAGCGTGATATAACTAAGTGGCAAAGAGTAAGCATTGTATTATAATGTACAAATTTATTTTAACAGCTCCTAAAAATGTAGGTATGGGCTGATTTAAAGTGCAAGACAAAAAGTGCTTGCCTTCAATATCGGCCAATATATCTAAGAAGGCTTCTTTCAGAATTCGAAAGTTCTGCAAAAACCTAGAACCGAAACACATTAGTTCAAATTTGTAAAAAGATTACATACTTACATATGTTCTTCCAAATCCAATGGGTTCGAGGCATCTCGTAATTTTCTACGTATTTTCGCATGCTTTAAAATATCTTCCTCTTCAACATTAATTTCAAAAAATAGTTATATTGTGGACATTTTCTATTAAAGTTCTTTTCACATAAAAAAAACGTATTTAATTTATTTATCAACGAGTTTTTTTTCATTAACCCAAATTTTTATAGACATCAAATTTTTTGACAAACATAATACCATATTTACCAATAGAACTATTCACAATGGATCTAAAATTCAATAAAAATTCACGGCTGATCAAAAATAATTGATCACAATAATACCGAGTCAACAAATTATTTGATAATTGTCAATTATCGTATTGATATTTGACAACCGTTATAAGGGCGTAAGGCTTTACGTAGCCAATAACAGCATGAGACGTACATATGGGAATGAGCACAGACCCTAAACATCGGACTTCGTCGTCCCATCTGCTGGATTTTCTGTATTGCTGACGTACCATATCCAATTATAGGAGCTGACTCCTGCACAAGTATGGTTTATTGGTAAATCTTAAAAATAGATATCTTTCGGACTCAGTCACAGGTTTTTAAACAAAAGCTTCAATGGAACCTGCTTCAGTTACCTCTTCAACTTCAATGAACCTTACCACTCCTCCATAGTCAAAGAGATGCTCAGAAATGAAACATGCAGTCAGACACCACATTCTAACAACTGGACCACCTTGTGCACAATGAGTAAGACGACCTTGCCCCGAACGTTTAAGAATCCCAATTGCTGAAGAAGACATTCCAAAGACTGCAGTGATAACACCCTTTGTACTTTTTGAATTCATCAGTGTGCCATTCAATCTACGAAATGCCGCACAGTCATTCTAGCGGTTTATTAACGAAGTATCGTCTAGTCTTGATTTTGTCTTCGCTTATATTGATGATCTTCTGATTGCCTCCACTTCATCTGAAGACCACGAGAAACATTTTCGCCTAGTCTTTCAGAGACTTAACCGCTTTGAATATGTATCAACGCAGATAAGTGTGTCTTTGGAGCAACTAGCGTGAACTTTTTGGTTTACAATATCTCCGCACAGGTTCATTGCCAATGCCAAACCGCGTTCAAGCTATTATAGACTTTCCAAAACCCAAAACGATCCTGGAATTAAGGCGATTCATCGGCTCAGTCAACTTTTACAGTTGACATATGAAAAACGCTGCTTTATCTCATGCACCATTATACGAGTTTCTCAAGAACTCTAAAAATAATGACAAAAGGGCGGTACACTGGACCCCTAAAACCTACGAATAATTTAAACTAGTCATTAAGTAGGTTGCTAAGGCTACACTACTGTCTTATCCATCACTCCGCCTTTATTTATTTATTTATTTGGAACCACTTTCTGCACCACACACTGCAGTCTATGAAGCAATTAAATACTTCCGATTATGGATCGAATGCAGGGAATTTCACGTCAGAACAAGCCACAAACCATTGGTATTTGTCTTTAAACAACGTATAGATAAATCCTCACCCAGTCAAGCCAGACAACTAAATTGGATTAGTCAAGTTACTACAGATCTTCAACACATAGCTGGAATTGGAAATAAAGTCGCAGATGCATTATCCCGTATTGACGGAATCGAATTACAAGTTATCGAATTCTAAGAACTCGCAATCAACAGACCAAGGACTTCAAAATCTTTTAAAAAGCAACAACACGTCATTGAAACTCCAAAAAATGACTTATGGTCCGACTTATCAGGTTATCTACCGCGATGTTACCATCAATGATGTCAGACCATTTGTTCCACAATCCCTGCGTCAAAGGATCTATGAAAACTTTTATAACTTGGCTCACCCTAGCGGACGTTCCACATGATCATCATGAAAATGGTTGATCGCTTTACGAGGTAGCCGGAAGCAATTCCTATAAAAAATATAAGTGCAGATACTGTGGCTAATTCTTTCTACACCCACCGGATAGTTAGATTTGGATGTCCTAAAATAATAACTACAGACCAGGGATCACAGTTTGAAAGCGCACTTCTTACATCATTTTCACGTTTAGTTGGTGGAAAACCCATTCGCACAGCCGCTTACCATACCCAACCAAATGGTATGGAAGAAAGATGGCATCGAAAACTAAAAGCAATAATTATGTGTCACCAAAATCCAATTTGGACGCAAATACTTCCCATGATGCTTGTTGGTTTGAGGACTTTTTAGAAAGATGATCTTAAAGCATCACCAGTTGAGAATTGAATCCGATGGACCATTTAAAGCGACGTACATTCTCCGATTGGGTTCTGGAGAAGATGCGCCAAGATGATGAATTTCATCACAAAATCATCTTCAGTGACGAAGCTCATTTTTGGTTCAATAGGTTCGTCAATAAACAAAATATGCGTTATTGGTCGGGTGAAAACCCACATGTGCTTCATGAATCACCACTTCATCCCCAAAAAATAGCTGTTTGGTGCGGTTTGCATGCCGGCGGCGTTATTGGGCCATAATTTTCCGTCGATGACAACGACCGTCACGTTACTGTGAATGGTCAGCGTTATCGCGCTATGATCACCTATTATTTTTGGCCCGAATTGGAAGATATGGACTTGGACGACATGTGGTTTTAACAGAATGGTGCCACAAGCCACGCAGCACACGCTACAATCGATTTGTTGAAGAGTAAGTATGGTAAGCGTGTTACCTCAAGACATGGTCCAGTCGATTGGCCGTCTCGTTCGTGCGATTTAACGCCTCTTGACTATTTTCTGTAGGGCTACGTTAAGTCATTGTTTTATGCCAACACGCCGACGACGTTGGAAGAGCTCAGAGCCAACATTGAAAATTGGGTCCAACGAATCGACCGCCGCAAACGTGCCCGCGGCGACCATATGAACGAAGTCGAGTTCCATTCATAAATGTTTTGATTGTACTTCAAGCCAATAATAAAGTTTTTGAAATATCTCAAATGGTTTGCCTTTTATTTAAAAAAAAAGTTGTCAAGTCGTTATTAGAAAACCCTATAAAAGAAAAAAAATTTACGTTTCACTGGGTGGGAGTGGTGTGGTGACGCACTAGTGCTCTGGTGGTGAAATTGCAAACGATCTTTAAAATTGAAACGTAACTAACCTGAGATAATTATTTAATACGTGTTCAGAAACTGATCCTTTTCTTCCTTGTTTATTCTTCCTAGTTTTCTTCTTATGAACGGTTGTGGTAGTTTTTAGAGTTTAAATTGAATAAAGTTAAAGTAAATTATTTTCTTGTCTCTTGTTCAACTTCCTTGCACAAAATATTTGATTTTTAATATTAAATAGCTGCTAGACTGCTACAAATCCATGTGGCTTATAGTAGTACTAACTTTCAAATGATACGTGCGTAAATTTGATAGCTGTCGGTCAAGTGATTCGTCAGTCATAGCATTGTGAGTTAAGCAACTTTTGTTATTGTGAAAAAAATTAAAAAAAGTGTTTCGTGTGCTTATAAAGTAATGCTCTATTATGAAAAAAATAATATTGTTAAAACCAAAGTTGGTTCTTCGAACTCTGCACCAACCGTTAAGAAGTAGTTTGCCAAATTTAAACGGGGCGAAATGAGCACCTAAGACGATGCAAGCAGTGGACGCCCGAAAGAGGCTGTTACGGACGAAAACGTGAAAGAAGTTCACAAAATAATTATGAATTACAGTAAAGTGAAGTTGATCGAGATAGCTGAGAAAAATAAAAAAATAAAGATCGGCCCGTGCACCGTGCCACATATCAATGAAAACGATGGCATGAATTAGGCAAAGAATTGTTTCCCCATACACCGTTTTCTCCAGATCTGGCCCCTAGTGACTTTTTCCTGTTTGCAGATCTCAAAAGAATGCTCACTGGAAATAAAAATTCAGTACTAAAGGAGAAGTAAAAATGGTATCGAAAATTTACTTGAACGAATCGTATTGCCCGCGAAGGCAATTATGTTGAATAAAAAAATCGATAATATGTTTTACTATATTATATTGGATAAATGAAGAGAGTTCACGTGAAGATTTTGTGATATTAGGCTAACATTAACTTCCCGAAAGATACTTAATATTTTGATATTTTAAGATTTAAGAACAGTTTTATACCTCTTTTACACCGCATCGAAAACCAAGATTACGAAATCTCGTAATCTCAATCGAAAACAAATGTTTTCCCATACATTTCTCAGTTTTTGATACTCTATAGCAGAACTAGTTTTTTATATAAGCTTGTTAAAACCTACTCCCAATTATGGGGTTGTTGAAGCAGACACACCTTTTCAAATATTTAGCGTGTCAGCAAAACATCTGACAGAGAAGTTGTCAGGACAACTGCAAATTTGAACAAATTCCTGTTCCCGCGAGAAAAAGTTTGTAAAAGAGAATGCATTTGAGAGAGTAATTCATTTCCCCACTCAAATTTCAAAAGAACTGTTAAATTTGTAAAATTTTCAGTTTGTGTGAATTGCTTTAACTTTATGCAAATTAACTCAAAAGATGATTTGGACATGTGCAAAGAGGAGAAAAAAAGCGTCATATTGAAGCGAATTGTTCGCCTAATACAATAAAACTCATTAAACGCATATTATATCAATAAAATAGTAATAACCAATCTAAAAATCTTTCTTTTGCTCTGCATTTTCTTTTTGTTTTTACTTTTTATTTTTGACGTCGTAAACACATTTTTTAAAAAAAAAGTGTTCCCGCGTGATTTTGGATTTGAGAGAGAATTTAATACTACACCTCAAATTTAAGCAAAAAATACTCTTACAATTTTTTACAAATTCTCGCGACTGTTGTTCACTGTAAATCAATATACAATTCAATGTTAAATAAAATAATTCTTTTTCGTTTCAACAAGATATAGAAGAACATAAGAAACAAAATCGAACTAAAAAAAACTGTTAAATAAAACTTAGTGGGTATTCAGTACAAACGCTCCAATGTGGTTTTGTAAAATTTTTATCGGAAACGCCGTTTTCAATGTGGTGTGAAAATATTATTAGGGTAAGTAAAGAAATATTTGTTGACACTTTGCGAGAAATGGAGTCAGAGATGAGATGCGAGTGCGAGTATCGCATGACTTTTTGTCATATGCAGGTGCTAACGTAGACGGATACCAAACAAATTTTAACAAGCGATTTTCCCCCACAAGGGTTACAATTGAAAATACTTTTGGCATCCTATCAGCCCGATGGAGAGTTCTCCGCAACGACATCCATACCCTACCGAAAAATGTCGACAACATAATTAAAGTCTGTGATATTGCACAATTATCTTATGTCGCAAAAATGCACTTCATATTGCTCTCAAAGGTTCTTAGAAACGTTTGAAAATGATTGTACTATGAATAATTTACCACCAAACCAAGCGTATAATGCCCCCAAAGCTGCTTTAAATTTCCGAAAGAAATTATGTACATATCTAAAGCAAAATTGAAAATAAAAAAAACAAAATTTAAGACTCTGGTAGCACATTTTTTAATAAGTCAAAAGTATAGTTATGGATTTTGTTTTGAATATCCATTAATATAGGGTTTTCTAATAACGACTTGACAACTTTTTTTTTTTAAATAAAAGGTAAATTATTTCAGATATTTCAAAAATTTTATTATTGGCTTGAAGTACAATTAAAACACTTATAAATGAAACTCGACTTCGTTCATATGGCCATCGCGGGCACGTTTGCAGCGGTCGATTCGTTGGTCCCAATTTTCAACGACTCGGCCACACAATGTTGGCTCTGAGCTCTTCCAACGTCGTCGGCGTGTTGGCATAAATCGATGACTTAACGTAGCCCCACAGAAAATAGTCAAGCGGCGTTAAATCGCACGAACGAGGCGGCCAATCGACTGGCCCATGTCTTGAGATAACACGCTCTTCAATAAATCGGTTGTAGCGTGTACTTGTGGCACCATCCTGTTGAAACTACATGTCGTTCAAGTCCATATCTTCCAATTCGGGACAAAAATAATCGGTGATCATGGCGCGATAACGCTGACCATTTACAGTAACGTGACGATCGTTATCGTCGACGAAAAAATATGGCCGAATAACGCCGCCGGCATGCAAATCGCATCAAACAGTTATTTTTTGTGGATGAAGTGGTGATTCATGAAGCACATGTGGGTTTCCACCCGACCAATAACGCATATTTTGCTTATTGGCGAACCCATGAGCTTCGTCACTAAAGATGATGAATATGACTTCGAATATCTGCAGAAAATTTTTATAATTTGCAGACGTTGCTCGTTAGTGTACTTTACCATGATAAAAATGTTGAGTTTACTGAATAAATTGACAGTGACATGTCACTTTGATGGTTAGTGAAAGAGTGCGTTCACAAATTAAATTCAAAGTTGTCAAGTCCCTATTGGAAAACCCTATACAAGTGGAGGCAAATTTAAGTCATTTGTTGTGTTAGCCAAACTCTCGAAAAACTTGTGAGTTCCACTTTTTTCGTGTTCTTGCTGACTAGCGATGACTTTCTCCAAAGAGTCCGTGAATTGGTCTTCGTCTTTTCTCCTTTTATGAGTAGCAGGAGTAGAGCTTCTCGACCTTTTCGATGTCGAAGGCATGGAGTCATTTTGATCTTCGACGACATAAAACCCGAGTTGTGGCTCCCCTAACGGACTTGAACTGAGAAACTGTTGCGAGGTCGATGGCTGGTCGGTGTACATGAAGACTTGTGTCAGCTCTTCGTTCTCGGTTTCCAAACTTCCACAAGTCCTGCAAATATTCAAATATGTAAAACACGTATAATCTATAAGGAGTTTAACTAAATAACTTACTGCCTAGGTTGCAAGGAATCCTTCAAAAACTCGAGTTGCTGACTGTATTTATACGGCTTTCTGCCTTCGTGCTGTTGACCACTTCTTGATTTGCAGCTGTTTAAATATTTCCCAAACTGGTCCCTCAATGATCTCCATGCCTCTTACATTCTTTTGCTGAAAAAAAGGAATTAAATTTTTTTTTTAAAATAGTACACATAAAACAAAACAAAACAATTTTATCATCTAAATTTGTTCTCCCCGCAATTTCACCCCAAATTCTGTGTTTTACTTTGTTGTTTCTATACAATTTATGCCTTTTATCGTAAATGCATTTTTGTTTTTTTATTTCATCTATTAAATTTTCAATTTCTTCGGAATTTAAGTTTTGCATTTTAACAGACAACAAACCGACACTCACAAATGACAAGCTCAAAATGAAAAAAAAAAAAGAAATCAGCTGTCACGCAATGCGAGTTGCGAGAGTTTTCCATATTTTCGAAATTAACTGTGATACTCGCTGCGAGACTCTCATTATTGTATACCTACACATTAAAGTACATGCTACGGAAATATTATATAACACACACACATAACTGCATAGAAGACGCATACAATTCATACCAAAAAAAAAGGACCCAACAGTAAAATCATTCGTCGCCAAACGGAACGAAGATCACTTGAAATACAACAAAAAATACAAGAGTACATCCGACTGAACGGTGCATACACAGTGTAAGCACACGACAGATAGACCGACGACACCGCGACCAACGAATACACACAAGCCAGAATCGACCGTTGCCTTTTTGAAAATCCAGCAAGCAAGTAGAGTAGTAGGGGAGCCTTTTTTGAACCATTGTGCTTGCCGGTCGCTTTATGTCTTTTTCCCTTTTAAGTAAATATAAAGTATAGCGAAAAAAAAAGTCGATAGCGTTTTATTGGGATTGAAATCCCACAATTCAGGGCTTAACCGGGATTATCATTATAAAAGTCCGCTAAGATTTTAACCCGAGCAGTGAAAGTGACGGGGAAAAGTGAGATAGATTATTCTGGAGTTACGGTGCGATTCGCTAAATTCGGTCGAATTCAGTAAGTGCCTGTGACAGTAAAACATTACCACGAGGTGGCGAATAAAAGCGACAGTGATACATTCGGGTGGCACATGCAAAGTAAGCAAGGTGTGGTTGTTTGTGCTAAGAACACGATAGATGTAGAAAGACAGTTCAAGTGTGACAAAAGCGTTGTGGGCATTTCTCGTCAGTCCGTGGCAAAGAAAAAAAACATTGTACAGTGTACGGTGTCGTCAAATCCGTAGTACTGCCGATAATAACGGAGAGAAAAGCAAAAACATCCAACACGTGCGTGCTGTGCAGTGGAGTGAGAAATAAAAAAACAATAATAGTAAAAAACAAAGTAAAAGGGCAACAACAAGTAAAGCGTGTGTTGGAATTTGGAGACAAACAGAGCTCGGTAGATGCCGAGGATGAAGCAAGACCGAACGAATTAGTTGTTGAGTTGGGCAAAAGCCAAGAGTACACTTCCGGTTGTGGCAAAGTTGGTCATGAATCAGAAGTACTCCAGTTGAAGTTGAACAGGTTGAATGGAGCACAGGAGTACACTGCTGGTTGTGGCAAGATTGACCACGAACCAGAAGTACTTGAGTTGATAGAAGATTTCGGAAAAATCTGTTTGTTTGTGGGGGAGCAGGCGTTTCGAGGGGAACCTGAGCCGAATATGGAGCTGGAGCATCTGAGTGGTGAGGTGCGAGAAGAATTGATGGCGACCATTGAGGAATATTAGCCGATCAAAGAGGAGCCGTCACCGGTCTTCATGAAATTGGTGCTTAGGGATGATGTCCCTGTTTTCCAAAGGCCAAAACGGATGGCGTACGCCGATCAACTAGTTGTGCAGGAGCAAGTAGAGCAATGGCTCGCAGAAAAGATTGTGCAACCAAGCACATCTGAGTATGCATCACCAATTGTCCTAGTACCAAAGAAATACGGAACGAAGAGACTGTGCTGTGACTACCGGAAGTTGAACGAGAAGGTGACCAGAGACAACTTTCTGATGGTTCTAATTAACGAGGTTCCCGAAAGGTTGTAGGGAAGCAGCGTATTTGCAACCCTGGACCTGAAGAACGGGGTTTTCCACGTACTAATGCATCCGGACTCTCAGAAGTATATGGCGTTTGTGACTCAGGATCAACAGTACGAATTCCTCTACGTACCTTTTGGGATAAGCAACTCTCCTGCCATTTACCGGCGCTCTGGCACTGTCGAGGCCCACATGGACGACTTAATTATACCATCGAAGGACGAAGGGCAGGGCCTTAAGGAACTAGAGCTGGTCCTCGGGGTTGCGGCGAAATATGGATTGCGGATAAACTGGAAGAAATGCCAGTTCCTGAAGAGGAGGATTACGTTTCTACGTTACATCAAAGAGAACAACATAATCCAGCCGTCGGACGAAAAGACCAAAGCTGTAAGAGATTTTCCGGTCCCATCGGGTAAGAAGAGGCTCCATTGGTTCCTAGGGTTGACTTCGTACTTCCGTAGGTTTGTGGAAGGGATCGCCGTGCTCACCAAACATATGTCGGACCTGCTTCGTAAAGAAGTGAAGTTCAGGTGGGAGCCCGAGCAGATGACAGCGTTTATGCAACTGAAGGCAGCGCTAACTAAAGCTCCTCTCCTGAAGTTGTTCAATCCTAAGGCGGCCACCGAGATACACACAGATGCTAGCAAGTTCGAGTATGGTGCAGTTTTGTTACAGAGAGACGCAGAGGATCAATTGTTCCACCCCACGAGTCGGAAAACGACGCCAACTGAGGAAAACATCCAACACCTCCTCATTGCAACAGGCGTTCCCCGAGGTAACGGACAGGCGGAAAGAATACACAAGGACATCATACTAATGACGAAGTGTTGTCTGGAAAGCCCGAAGGACTGGTACAAGCATGTGAATAAAGTGCAACAAGTTCTCAATAACTTACCGCCGAGAAGCACGAAGTTCATCTCGTTCCGCATTCTCACGGGGAGATGCGTAGAGATGCGTGTTCTAGACTATCCGGATTTGCGGGAGTTGCTCGAAGAGGAAGCGACCCAAGAATTGGACGATGAGCGCGACGTCATGCGCGATGAGACACGCGAGAATATTGCTGAGTTCCGGCGAGAAAACAAGAGGGGATACAATAGAAACCGCAAGCCGGAACAGAAGCACTCATTAAATGTTCCTCGGACCCTACAAGGGTCCTTGAACGGCGAAGTTCAAGCACGGGCGATACGCTGTAGAAAAGGTCGGCGATCACAAAGGACCTTTGAAGACCAATTCTGTAGCGGAGGACATGAAGAAGTGGAACCCTTCACTCAGGTCGAATGAGCCGTCAGTATAGCCGAATGTCGGATAGGTAGCCAGACCGACGCGGAAATCCCCTACTGAATGTACGACGAACTTATACATAACACACACACATAACTACGTAGAAGCCGCAAACAATTCATACCCAAAAGACGACAGAACAGTAAAATCATCCGTCGCCAAACGGAACGAAGACCACTTTAAATACAACAAAAAACACACAGTGCAAGCACACGACAGATAGACCGACGACACCGCGACCAACAAATAAATACACCAACGAGACAAACAAGCCAGAAACGATCGTTACCTTTTTAAAAATCCAGCAAGCAAGTAGAGTAGTAGGAGAGTTTTTTTGAACCATTGTGCTGGCCGGTCGCTTTTTGTCTTTTTCCCTTTTAAGTGAATATAAAGTATAGTGAAAAAATAAATTGATAGCGTTTTGATTTGATTGTTCAATGGAAATATGTTTGTTAACACAATTACGGGAACTCCCCTATTGTTCTTTCGTTATTGCAGTAAGCTTTTTTTACTGTTGCAATATTTTCAATGCGAGTTCAAATTTATTGATTTTTCCTTTTTTAAGAACAAGACGTATTTTGTGTGGTGTGGCTTCCTTACTGAACATTTTCTCAAAGACAGTAACTCTATTTATTTCACATTTATCATGTCTTCTGGAAAGAAAAGAAAGCACGTAACACTTTTAGAGAAATGCAAAATACTAGATGATATTGAAGCTGAAAATCAGTAAGAAAAGTCGCTGAAATCAAATGTTTTCAATATCAAATTTAACAAGATGAAAATTCGGAAATTTGTATATAACACATTTCAATGATCAGGTAAGCTGATGATTTAAGTTCTAGGAATATGGACCTACTTTTAATGGACATTTAACAATAGGTTCCAGGAAAGAGAAAGATAATGAAGCAAGGTGAACATTCATCTGTAGAAGAGGCTTTGATGACATGGTTTATCCAACAATGAAATCATCATGTGCCAATTTCAACTGATATGATTCAAACTAAAGCCAAATTTTTCTACAAAGAAATGACAGAAAACGATGATTTTGCAATAAGTTCAGGTTGGTTGGAAAAATTTAAATGCCAGCATGGAATTCGAAATCTTAAAATTTGTGGCAAAAAAGTTTTCAACGACGTTGCTACTATGGAGCCTTTCCAAGAAAAGTTTTTGAAAGCGATACAAAATATGAACATAAACGAAGAACAAGCTTATGTTGATTAATCAGCTGGCTTTTGGAGAGTTCTTCCAGGAATGACATGGGTTCATGCAAATATCTGCAAAAATCTGCTTGCCCCTTTTAGTAGTCGGAAAATCAGTAAATCCAAGGGCATTTAAGAACGTTGATCTTCCAGTAGTATATAAAGCTACTAAAAAAGGCTGGATGTCGATAACCGATGGACAAACATGTATTTCAAAATATAAAGGTAGTATATAGGAAGCAAATGCTGGCCCATATTCTAGATGACAAAAATATTTCAGCAGTCTTAAAAAAAATTCAATTTGCGAGATGCAGTTTTTCTTTTGGATTCTGGTTGGAGAGGTATTGGAGAGAAAAATATTGAAAAGTGTTGGTCAATATTATGGGATGATGTAGAATATCACTTGCACAGTTACGCCAACTTTTTAACTCTGATTTAAATAAAATTCATGGCTTAATTAAAACATTAACTCAAATGTTAGCACATCTACGGATGAAATAAATAAATGGGAAACTGATCAAAATGAGTTCTTCTTTACAATACGATTTTTTTCCGATGAAGACATTATCCAGTCCGCTTTAGTAATCCAACAAAATGTTGAGGAAGATGACGAAGAAGACTGTGAAAAAGACCAAAAAAGTTGCGAAAGTTTCACATAGTGAAGAAAGGAAAATATTCGTCAGGGTCATTCAGTGGGCTGTAGAAAATAATGCATCGCAAATGGATATTCTTCTCCTAAAGAGGTTACGCGAAGAGCCTGAAAAGAATTTTTTAAGTTTTGTCTATAGTCTGGACATGTCGCTAGTTCGGACATAGTCGAAATACAGCGAGGCTGTACTGTACATATTCAAAAGAAAATGATATTTTAGCATTAATGCTTTGATTGTAAGTGCTCTATAGAGTGATTTTAATAGTTTCACGCCGTAAGTTATAATTAAAATAACTATTTATAAAATAATTTACAAAATAATTAAAGCTACCCTTTGAATTACGAGCCGGTTAAAGTTACCAAAATTATCAGCGTTTACTGCGCCCTCTATAAACGGATAGAGACAATCAGTAGAAATCGGGTTTTGGTTTTCCAATAACTGGAATGTTTGCCATCTATGTTAGCTTACCTATTGCTGAATGCCAACAAATCAGTTTTAGTACATACATTTAAAGGTAGGCCAGTGACAATTTTAGTATTCCAAATGCACTATGCTAAATTTATCTGCTGATTGTTAAAAAAGCTTTTGGAAAGAAATCAACAATTCGTCTATTTCTCCGCGAATAAATAAATGCTCTTTGAGAACTGCAAAATTTTACTAGCATTACAAAAATATTATTTTCCTGTTTTGTTTATAGGTCGCTGCGACTAAATGGAAAAGTAGCTGTAAATGAAATGCCAAAATTAGCGAATATTCGCTCGTTAGTTTTCACTGAGCTGTGAATGGTCCTTAACACCTGTTCACGTATCGCCAATTTTATAATTTATTTAATTGTACTTGCACTGAAAAAAAAATATATATATATATATATCAGATCTCGTAAAATGATATTGACGGAGCAGTGAGCGTACGCCATCGTCGTCATAACACTTGGGGGTGGCCGCGGTGTAGTGTTTATATGCATAAACTCAAGCAGAGGGTCGCGGGTTCCAATCCCGTGCGAGGCAATTATCTGAAAAAGCCTTTTAATGGAATTTGTATGTAGTTATATGTAAATCCCGTCGTCGTCAACTCTGACATGAAGGTATTATAACACTGATGTTGGAGTGGTTGCTGGCTGGGCTAAATGTAACGAACTAACAACTAGCACGTATTAAGACCCACTGGTTGAGGATGCACTGGCTCGTCCCGTCCAGTTTGACAACCACCTCTGGGAAAAATATCGAAACCTAATTCACCTGAGTTTCAACCTATTAAACCACCCGCCCGCGCCATGGAGAAAAGCCAGTAAAAGGGTATTCACACCACTCTTGGTGCCGCGCGGAATTATAAAAAAAAAAAATTGTCATAATTTTTTCAGAAAAAAATAACTTATTAGCCTTTTACTTTTTCCTCATATTTACAAATACAAAAAGCCAAATCCTTTCATCTCAAGTCTGCAGTTTTCAAGACAAGACTCAACCTTTTAAAGCAGGTTAAACATTAAATTAAAAATTGTTAAAAATTTTAGTAAAAAATAACCACGAATTTTCATACTAGCAATCTAACTACTCTCTAACTGCATTAGTCTTGCAGGAAGTCGGTAGGATCCGAAATTGTTAGCCCAAGTGCCTGTCCATACATTGATCTTGAATTTGTGATGTTTTATGTGTATCATGGAGTGGGGGATGCATTCTGCCCAGGTATGTAAATTAGTTCTTACATCCCCTTATGACTTTGTTTTATTAAATTAAATACCTATGTCAGGAGATTTTGAATCTTTAGACTGTCGCCAATCCTTTCTCCAATGTTTTCTCATTTCCTTTTTGACAGTTCTTTTTTCATCTAGGGTACAAGATGTATATAATATTTACAACTTAGTTGTCCTGAAGTTTTTGATTAACCTAAATTGAACCACTTATGAATAGTGTTGATAAAAATAAACCAACTCGCAAACATGACTCGATACCGACTAAACTAACAATCTCCGTATGCGCAATGGCTCTCCCACACCTTCATATGGCAGTTGAGTATCCAACAGTTTTCCACGTCACGTCACGGAGCGGTTGTTAGGAAGTCTTATGAATAACATATAGGCCCTGGTTCTTCGAATTCAATTTCTTATTTGTACCAACTGTCGTATCAAAATGTCAAATGACTACATAGCCCCCTTCGAAATATTTATATCCTTCCTGGCTTACTTCTTTCCAAAAAGTACCTTAGATTAGTATCTTGCGACTTTTGGATGGTAGTGGATGCATCTATTTAGATCTTCTTCAGTTTCCATAATGTTCCGAGTGAATTTTTTTCCTGTAGCCAGTTAGCCAGTCAGTTAGCCCCACGATGAACGATACTATGTATTGTGTTTTTCATGTCAAATTCTATCTCTGTTAACATCTTTTATAAATTTGCAAGATAAAGCGGATTAGTTATTTAGCTTAACATAGTTTTGAGGACTCGGTTTACCCTCTCCATCTGGCCGTTTGCTTGAGCGGACGTAACTGAGACATTTACTTCCAACAGATGTGAACTAAACTCCACTGAAGTGGAACATGATTCCCGTTCACTGATGATGCGCCAAGGTCTATAGTAGCTAATAAAATATTTATCTAAGCATGCGATAACCTTTTTGGTGCTGATTTCACTGCATACAGCTTAACGAATTTCGTAAAAGAATCAATAACGACTAATACGTGCTTCCTCTGCGAACTTATTGAAGGGAGTGAGTCAAAGTGGTCTATATGTATGGTATCAAATGGAATGGGCTTCTTTGGAATGTTTATTAATTTGAGCTGGAGGGAATCACAAAATACAGCGTAGACAATCCTTTATATATCTTTTGGTTTTGCCTTTAATTGTCTTAAACCAGTAGTTCTTTTTTTAGTTGTTCGCATGTCTTTTGTCTATCCACATGAAAAATTTTGTCGTATACTAGGTGTATAAAATTGCTCTCCAATTAGGGTCGTGAGTATGACTGCAAAGTGTTGACCTTATTTTTTCGGAATACCAGTCTATCTCGTAACTCATACTCGAAGAAGTCCTCTCTATCTAATATGTAGAATTTTCTCATCTCTATTCTGCGTGACCTGTATCAGGAAATCTAACTCTTGCTTATCTGCAACGGTGGCCCAACTACACGACGGCGGCACTTGCTTCGTTGGGGTTATTAACTTCAGGGGAAATACTCACGTCTGAAGAAATATCCTCGTCGTCAAGTAAATTATTATCATGGGTTGAGACAATTTCACCTTCAGAACATGCGGCGACCATTCGTCCTAAAATTTTTGTATTTAAATATTCGGATTAGGGAAATTTTGCATCGTAAGACCGACTTAATGCATCGACGTGGGTTATTATTATACCGCTTTTGTGTTGAATTTTGCAGTTGTATTGTTCTAACAGTAACACCCACCTGGCTATCTACGGGCTTAGCGTAAGTACCAGCGCATTAGAGTTGGTAACTATTTTTAAATACGATTCCTCTTAAGTAGCTGTCAAAATGATAAAGTGCTTGTATAATGGTATAAAAAGTTTTGAACAGGAGATGAGATGAGTTTGTTCCTTAACTCACTAAATACATGATTGTTGTCGATTTCAAATTTAACTCTACTTCTCAACAAACGCTGCAGAGGATGTGTTATTCTCGCGTAGTTTGGAACGAACTTTCGAAAATAACATAACATATAAAAATAGCCCAAGACAAGACCTGACCTGTTTAAAATTGTACCCTAAATAATTCATTATTTTATATATATTATATATATATATTTTTTTTTTTTCAAATTTAAGTGAAATCCAAGCTTAGCTGATCTTTGTAAAACTTCAGTTAGATTTTCAATATGCGACTCAAAATCGCTCGTCATTTCACCGAGGTAAATGATAATCTTTTTCCATTCGATTCGAAACCCAGCAGAGTACAATGTATACAGATGGGGCGTTATTTAATCCAAAAGGCTTACAATAATTGAAATTGTAAGTCTGGTGTCACAAACGAGGCATATTTTTTTAAATATGCTCACATGGAAAAATTCATTCCGCAAATCTAATGTGGAGAAATATCTCTTTTCCTAAGTATTCTAAACACGATTCTATCAGCGGTGAAGGAAAATTGTCTCGGATTGTAGCCTGCAATCAACACACTTCTTATATTTACCAATTTTCATCAAAACCATTACGAACGATTGGAGAAGCAGGAAGAATGTATTTCGCTTTTTCTTTAAAAGTTTGTTAATTATTTTTCACTAATTACCCATCCTTCTTGGTGGGTAATAGAAAGGGACATCGTAGTTCAATCATATGGTAAATTCGTAGTCGTAGGTTGGTACAACGACATTCGACTGGAGATTAGAAGATTAGATTCGACTGGAAAATTCAGGTGAAAGGAAAGTGACGTACCAATGCACAATGATTTCAAAACTTTAAAGGTTATAATGACTAGGAAATGAAGAGCTCGGTAAGGCATTCCATAAGCGAATTGTACGATTTAATCAAGATATTTCAGAGTACAACCAAAAGTGAACTTGAGAGTCAACTGATGAGCACTCGTAGCGTGACTAATTCATTTCATTGTAGAACTGCTGGCAAAAATAACGATAGAACAAAGTAAGGAGGAAGGATACATTATGTTGGCGTTCAAGGGTGTCAATTAATTGCGTAATATTTGCATCACCTATAAGTTTTATCGCACTGTCTTGAATCCCATCTAGAAGGTGCAGAGGTGTTTTAAGAGTACTTGACTAGGTGTGGATGTTGTACTCCAATTTTGGGCGGTTGAATACCTTATTCAGGGTGGTCCGGTTTGGGATATTTTGGGATCTGATTCATTGGTTTATGTTATGAAAAACATCGTATGGAAGGCGGGAATCAATCATTAACACCAACTGAGTTACAAAGTGTCTAAAAAAGTTCCTTCAGAGCAGTTGGTACCAATAATTATTTAGTTAATTATTATTCATATTCAAAACAGTATTATCATTCGTGCTTTCATTTTTGAGATATTGATTTTTAAACACATCATTTTTTTTTTTTCATAATTTCTGGGAAAATCGCATTTAAGTCGGAAAAGCAAAAGTGTGCTTATAAGTTTTTTTTCTTTTTTATGATTTTGGTGCTCCATAATGTAACCTAAAAATTCACTAAACAAAGTTTTTACCCGGTGCTTTGAGGTAAAATATTAAACATAATAAATTAATACCAAATATGACTATTTTTTATCATTACTAAAAAAATACTCTAAATTAGTGCACTTTTGTTTAGTGTTATAATAAATTACATATTATAAATTAATGTATAGTTTTATTTTTAGTTATAGTAGTAATTTAAGGACTGTGAAACAGAAATTGAATTTGTCAGCCAATTGACAAACGAAATCTTATTTTATTACGTTAAAAGCACATGCGTGCACAAAAATACATGTCAAAAAAAAAAAAATGTAATGAATAATGCGAAAAAAGCCGCCTATTAAAATGGCGTAATAAGTATATGGTAGTGATATACCAAATGCGACTATCTTCAGACCTAAGGGTCTGGGGCAACTTCCGAATATTCCGTCCACCTCGTCCAGGTACTGCGGCGAATGATAAATGAACAGATGACAGTAACTTGTTAAGAAACTGATCGCCTGTAGACTGAGGATCCAGTCTGAATAGTTACCACTCGTACAATATGGCCCTGCCCTGGATGCACTTCAAGAATTCTTCCGAGAGCCCGGGTAGGGGGGAGCTCGTTCGTCTCGTAGAAGCACCAAACAGTTTACTCTTAAACTTCGTAGTAAGAAACCACCTCGCTGAAGCAGTTTCTGAGGCTGTTCCCGGAGAATTAGAACTTCGTCCACGGTATCCGTCCCATGCAGACAATCATCCATGTAGAACGACTGCTAAAGTATCTATGCTGCTTTTGGAAACTCTGCTTCTTCGTCCTTGGCTAATGTATGAAAAGATACGGAGAACAGATCAGTCCGTACGTCAAAGTTAGTAAGCGGTAGACAGCAGTGACTCCATCCCTATCCTTTAAAAAAATATCCGCTGTATGTCCGTAATACTCTGATCGACAAGAATCTGACGATAGCATTTTTCTATGTCGGCAATGAAACCAATTCGATGAGCTGGATAAATCGTTCTGCAGCTTAGGTCCCACATATAGGCAATCATTAAGAGACATACCTTATTTGGTCTTCTTCGATGCATTGAAAACCGTTCTTAGCTTGGTCGTGGTACTGACATCCTTATAGACCCCATGGTGGGGAATATAACAGACACGGTTCGGCTCGATGTCTTCTTCCACGAGTTGCATATGGGCAAGACTCTGATATTTAGCCATTAAGTCCTCATACAATTCTTTTAGGTTTACGTTTCCAGTCGCCTTTCGAGAGAGTGAAAGAGCTTGAATGCATTAGACCTCGTTCCGCCTAAATGTTTTGGCTTGAAGGTAGCCTTGAATGGATAGGGTATGACTTATCATCCAAATGTAGTTCGACGACCCGTTTGTTCATAAAATTTCTAGCAGTGTACTTCATCTTGGGACATGTGGGGTGAGATCTGAATATCTTCTTGTTTAGAGGAACTGCCACAGGTCTTGCAACCATTCATCAAGATCAGGTACACTAAGTGCACATGTGGTGGTGGTCAACTTTAGAGACGTTGTTGGTGGCAAGCGCCCATAAACCACTTACCCCAGTTGTGTTTTTTGTGCTACAGGAGTACTTGGGCTTACTTGTTTGATCCTCTCTTGCAGTATTGATTGTATTGAGTTCCAGATCCAAGAACGGGCGAAATTGTGCCAATCCAGCTACCTAGACGGCAGTAAATGACCCAGTCGAGGAAGCACCAGTGCGGCACTATCAATGTGGAACTCTTAAGACAACCTATAACAATTTTTACCAGAGTCGTCGCCCGGTCTACCATAACACCTTCAAGGAGTCACAGGGACCGAGATCTTAGTTCGTCAAAGATGCAGTTGCTGTACGGCATACTCGCCAATGAACGATGCTTATAACAGCTATATAACTGCACTAGTAGCTGTAGAAAGTGTCCAGTAGCAGATCGAACACCCACAAGAGCAGTGGTGAGTAATACAGGTGTCAGCTGGCCCCGTGGTATATCCTCGTTTGATAGATGTGGTGGAATAGAGTGTGTATGAGTGTGATAAGAGCTAACCTTGCCCAATGTAGATTGCACTTCATCATGTAGCATCATGTGACGCTTTTGTTGGCATTTGCAGCATATATATGCTAATGTACACTGGTGAGATCGATGATCAGCTCGCAAAGGATTCCAACATAACTTCGCCTTCTTCACCATCTCCATACGCTGAGCCGGAGTTTTATGCTTAATATCAACGCAGAATATTAAAAGGTGTTTGCCAGTGCAACTGGGACAGGTTCGAGGAACGGTTACTTGATGACTTCGCACGGTGTGGCTGTTCGATGTTGTCTGACCAGGTTTCTTGAGTTTTGTCTTTTTGCCGGTTGATGCCATAGCTACGAATAGAATAGCTACGCCTTGAAGGCGATTTTCAAGCAATTTGTTCAGGTCTGCATAAGTTGGAAGGGAGTTTGAGGATTCTAATGACGTTTCCCAATTTTTGCGAGTGACAGAGACCAATTTGTCGGTTAAAAGAACGTTTGACGCCCGAGTTGTTGAAGTGCCCTAACTCTTCGGTTGCTCCATCCAACAATCTGCATCATCCCTGATTCTTTATTTATCGACAGCAATTGTAAAATGTCCCGCAAATTTGTTTTTAGTAAAAGTCGTATGCTGTCATAGCTGTTTATCAGTATATCCCAGTGAAATTGCTTTCGGTCACTGCTAGGTTTTGGATGAGGCTTCCCCTTGGACTGAGCTCTTCAAATAATGCAATCACTGCACGTCTGAGAGAGAACAATCCCTAATTACGCAGGTGGTGAACCAATCTTTGAATGCCAGCCATTATTGTTACATGCCGTTGCACTTAGGGACCTCGATCGCTGGGAGAATGGAATTAGCAGCAAGCGCCTTGCTCCTCACATGTAGACTGCTAGCGGTGGTGTCTGGACTTTGACGTGATAGGTTTTCGATCTAGTCATTAGTCATTGAGTTCACCCAACGCTTCCGAATATATGGTTTCAATGGAGATGAAATATTCAATTGTCATACCCTTACTTGGGTCTTTTACAGCTTCTTATGCTGGGAGTTCGTTATACTCAGCGGCTAATTTCTCTCAGTAACTGTGTAGCGGATTCTTTTTGACAATGAAATATCTCTTTGTCTACTTTTCCTTCGCCGTTTTGTATTTTTTTTTTTTATAATCCCACGCGCGCACCAAGGGGATATGAATACCTTTTTACTGGCTTTTCTCCTGGGCGCGGGCGGGTGGTGTAATAGTTTGAAACTCAGGTGTATTAGGTTTCGATATTTTTCCCAGAGGTGGCTGTCAAACTGGACGGGACGATCCAGTGCATCCTCAACCAGTGGGTCTTAGTACGTGCTAGTTGTTAGTTCGTTATATTTAGCCCAGTCAGCAACCACTCTAACATCAGTGTTAAAATACCTTCATGTCAGAGTTTACGCCGACGAGATTTACATATAACTAGATACAAATTCCATGAAAAGGCTTTTTCAGGTAATTGCCTCGCATGGGATTCGAACCTGCGACCCTCTGCTTGAGGAGTCTATGCATATACTACTACACCACGGCCACCCCATATGTATGTATCTGTATGTGTTGGTGATACGAATCTGAATCAGCTATGCGTTTACCGTTGCCTTATTAGTTGACATGTTTTACAGTCTATTTTTATTTTTCTTTGCCCTAAAAGAAAACTGGTTCCCCGCAAGGGATGCCAAAATGTTAAAGAGAAACTGAATAAAGTAAAAAGTCAGCCAATTGACAAAAGAAATCTTATTTTATTACGTTAAAAAGCACATGCGTGTGCAAAAATACAAAATGTCAAAAAAAAGTAATTAAAAATGCGAAAAAATGTGCCTATATACCAAATGCGACTATCTCAGGATAGTTTGGGGCAACTTCCGAACAACGACAATTGCCCAAAGTGTCATCCAACACTTTGAATGCAAGCTAATGCTCATTTTTGTATAGTTTTTGTAATATTAATAGTTTGTAAAGTCTCTTTAGTATGTCGTGTCTCTGCTGCTATCTGTTCTTACAATTCCCTTCACCGTTCCCCATAGGTAGAAATCCAAAATTGGCAAACCTGGTAACCTTGCAGGCTAATGTATTGGACCACTCCTTCAAATCCATAGATTTATAAATTTTTGATTCAAGTAGTCCATAAGGCCACTCTGGGTTTTTCAAAATATCGATTTTTTTTTAGTGCTTTTAATGGTCCCTTAGGATCTCAAAAATGATATCCTAAAAGATTATGGCCGGAAAATATCTCGAAGTTCTTGTTTTTCAAAGTATAGTACAAGGCCGCCAGGTATTTATTTCTATAACTTAAAATTTTAAACGCGTTTATCTCAAAACTGCATTCTTCAAGTTGGCCGCACCCAGAACTTGAGCAATTTTCAACCGATTCACTTCAAATTTTAACTAGTTCTTTAAAAATATATTGTCTAAATAAGTACATAAGATTTATTTATACAAGAAAATTTTTTTAACTTGAGACATCCAAATTACTTGGAAAATACGCGATATCGCGAAAAGTGTTTCAGACAAAAGTCACAAGGTTCTGAAGGGGACATAAGATGGTGACCACGAGTTAGACATTGAGCCCCATTTTCAAGGTCAAACAAAGGTCACTTTTGATTTTTTAATGGGAACCCCTATTTTTTGACAGATTCGTAATCTGCGTGAAAAATTACAATTCTTTTGAGACCCATTTTCAAGGTCAAACGAAGGTCACTTTTGATTTTTCAAATGATAATTCCTGAAGACAACGAAGAAGACGATTCCAAAAAAGTGCGGTCATCTGAGAAACGCTGCACAGCCGTCATTTTTAAATAAATTATTCTATAAAAATTATGTTTTCCAGTCAATCTTATGTACAATAAAATTCTTGGTAAACTTGATTTATTTTATATTTTTCCTAAAAAAAAATCATGAAAAAGCCTACTGAGTGTAATGATCACTCGACCTTAAGAAAGAAATTTCTACTGATCGCAAGAGGGGCCGGCGTCGCCTAAACGTCGACAGAAAAAAGAAATTGCACTAACAAACATCCGCACTACTGTCACTGCACATACTGGATGCAGATACTAAATCGTCGTAATAATGAATAACTAAGCAAATTAATGTAAAGTATTGTAAAGTATTGAAAATTATTATATTGTTTGAATGAATCTAATCTAATCCCAAACCGAGTAATTAATTATAGTGAATTGAACTATATGTACTAATGGTTACTCAAATAAAGGTTTTGAAACCCGAGAACAAGAAACCAAACTGTTTTGTCTTCCCGTTATACAAACTGGTTTGGTTGCGGCCAAAACTGGCGCAACATTTTTTCAAAACTCGTGTGACTGCAGTTATATCAAAATGCCGAGGAAACAAAGGAATCAAGAAACGGAACGAGGGAAGAAGAGATCCGGAGGTGAATCGTTCAACTGTTGCTCCTGTAGACAACCCTATTCAGCAGGGGTGTGACGAGTCAGACTCTGATTGGATGCTTGCGCCAACCAGAGGAACGATGTCATCTACGTCAATCGCGGCCCAAACTGCCGCCACTAACGAAGGCTTTGTTTCCGCGCCAACCCACACAACAGCTAGGACTGATGCTGCCGCCGGACATGCTGCTCAAGGCCTTAAATTTAACAAGATCCTTCATAACAGATTCGATACGCTTACCTTCTAACTATCCGCGGTAAATACCACCCAATATTACCCTTTACGAGAGAAAGGGTTGCTTATCTGCTATGGAAACTAGGCGTCCAGTCTCCCGGAGCTCACAGAGTTCGAACTCTTGCAACATGGCAGCGAAGAGACTACAAATGGCATTGCAGAAGATTGAAGAGCAAAGAGTGCTAAGGGATGTTCGTAAAAGAAGGAACTGAAATTATAAAAGGCGGGAGAGGAGAAATATATCGACAAGACATGCCAAATCCTGAGTCAAGCCTTTTATGCGGATGAAGAGGAGGACTTCGCATCAGAAACGAAGGATGTCGTTACTGCCAAGGCCAAGGCGAGTAGTTGAGTGCATAGGATCACCAAGTGGAAAGAACATATCTCTACGACTGAAGCGGAATTTCGCTCTGCAGCCGTTTCATCGGAACCAGTTCAACTTCATGTTACCTCAAGAAAAGGAACCGGACGAGTTGAGTTGCGAATGAGCTCAGAACTGCAAAACTGCAGTGCAGAATAACCAGTTCTAACCTCGAAGTGGTGCTGCCATACTCCAGTTGAACCCACATCACCAACCGCCCTCACCGATGGCTATCCCTCCAGCCAATTCCCTGCCTCTCCAGCCAAGTGACGAGCAGACTGGGATTCCAAGCACCGCTCCATTTTTAAGCCCACAAGACATGGTGACCACCGGCTTAACTAAAAATCAAATTGCAGCACGACATTTAATATCGCGAGACTTGCTCACCTTTGACGGGAACCCGTCGTTAATTGCTAGTTTTCAGAGGAGCTCCACTCTGGGAGGATTTGTATAACTGGTTATTAACACCATCTTAAAAGCCGTTCGAAATACATCGTGCCCGAAGTTCAAGAAGCTAGAAACCATCGTTCGTTTTGCGTTGGCGGTGCAGAGCCTGTGCGCCTCAGCCGAGGCATCTGGACTGGTAGACCATTTCAACAGCCCGGTGTTGTTGCAAGAATTTGTAAGATAAGCTCCCACCATCTCTGCGCACAAAAAAAACCCTAGCATTCACTAGTTCATGGATGTACGGTACGGCCGAAGCGGCAAATGGGGTTCTATCTTCGCCACCAAGTTGTCAAGCTGATACCAAAAAGGATGAAAGAGTCTAGGTCTTCTGAATATTCACCAAGATGGAAGTAAGCGGTACGACGACAACAGTGAAAAGGTGTCGGACTTTTAATGGTAGGTGCGCTACGGTAGCTGAGTGTAAACATTTTCTCGAAATGAGTAGCAGCGTAAGATGGGAAGAAGTGAGGAAGCAGGAATTGATGAAGAGATTGCTAAGCTTTTAAAAATTCGAGGTGAATACCGGCCGCTATGCCTAAAATGGACAGCGAATACACCGAGGTACAAAAGACAGTCAGGGGTTGCCCGTCGTTTCTTACCAAAAAGCTGTTCCTCGTTTATTAATCGGAGTAAACAATGCTCAGCTCTGGTTAAGTCCAGAGCACTTCGGCACATCGCCCCCCGCAAGTTACACTATGTACAGTGATGATATCCGTGCGATGAACTTATTAAATGCACGAACGGTCTATAAGAAAGGAAGCTTTGAAAGCTCGACGACATCATGTTGCCAGATAGCTATCCGATGGCCAAAAGAAGACTGGGGTGCATCAAAGAGAGGATGCTTCGAGACCAACCCTTAGCGGAAAAACTCAACGAGAAAATCAAGGAGTATGTGGCAAAGAGATTCGTCTGAAAGCTATCACCTGTGGAGATAAGGACAGATCATAGTCGATCATGGTATCTGTCGGTGTTTCCGGTGAAAAGTCCGAAGCTGAAGAACCAGACGCATATGGGTTAATTGTGATAACCTTTGGTGCAGCCTGCTCGGCATGCACAACACAATCTGTAAAAAATGCAAATGCTGAACATTTCACTGAAGATTTCGCTGAAGCAGTAAGTACAGTGTACAGTGTTCCCACTATAGAAGAAGCCATCAAGCGTTCGCAAGACATTCGGCACATTTATAAACAATGTAGATTTCATATCCGAAATTGGGTATCCAATTCAAGGGACGTCCTACGCGCTATTAACTCCAACCTTATGGAAAAACGGGATATGAGCGTCCAAGCACAAGGCGAGACAGAAAAGGTGCTGGGGATGTCAGGTCAAATACGAGTCGGACAGAAATTATTTCCGAACTTCGACGCCCTACAAAACGCGATGTTCTAAAGATGTCCGCTAGGACTCAAAGCGTGCTTCCTCATGTTTCTAAAGATCCTGCTTCAAAGGATCTGGCAAAGTAAAATTGGTTGGGACGACGAAATACAGGAAGCAGAATATCAAAAATGGCTGAAATGGATTCAACAACATCCATAGTTGGATGCATTCGCAGCCGTAGTCTATATACGAAACTCTAATATCAAACTAGGTGCAAAAACTCGAATGGCACCACTAAGGGCACTATCAATCCCTCGGTTAGAGCTTCAAGCAGCCTTTATAGGCGCCCGATTCGCTAAGTGTATACAACGGTCACATGGAATAACCTTCAGCAATAGGTACTATTGAACGGAGCGGCAGTACGTAGCCTTTACGGTTAGTCAGATTTTCGAACTCATGGAGATAGAGGAGTGTCGATGGATTGCAACGAAGGCCAACGTGGTCAAATCCCCCTGACCTTAAGCTAAACAGCAGATGGTTTCAAGGCCCATCCTTCCTGCAGACCTCCCAAGAGAAGTGGCCGTACGACATATCTATAGGACCAACTGTGGAGAAGTAGAGAACACAGCCTTCACCTTTGGTACCGGAATAGTTTATTTCGTAGTAGAGAAATCTCCAGTTGGATAAAACACATGAGAAGCTGTTAGATTCATACAGAACATAAATCCAAAAAGGAAAGTACAACTTAAGGGACCCTTATCTAGCAAGGAACAACGGGCAGCAGAAAACGCTTTAATACGAAAAGCGGATGAATTAACCGATACATCAGCGAACCATAACGTTGAAAAGGGGAGTCCTATCTTTAACCTTTGTCCACTTCTCGATGAAAATCTGACAGTCCGGGCTAACGGAAGGAAGAGAGTTGTATCATCCAACCATCTTACCCCGAGGGCACCCTATCAACTATTATGGCCCCGCTTCCTACAGCCAGGCTTGCGTCATTTACTAGACCGTTTTCCTACGTCGAAGTTTACTACTTTGACCCCATGACAATTAGTGTTGGCCGGAGAATCGAAAAGCGCTGGGGAGTTCTGTTAACGTGCCTTACAACAAGAGCTGTCCATATGGAAATCGCTCATACGCTGTGATGATGATTCCTGTGTACTTTGCCTTCGCAATTTCATGGCTAGGCGAGGCATACCCATCGAGTTGCAGTTTAAGAACGTCGACACCACTGAACTGATGGATACCTTTACCAGCTCTAATACTACATGGAATTTTATACCGCCAGGATCTCCACACATGGGGGGAAGCTGGGAGCGGTTGGTTCGCTCCATGCGTCAACACAAATGATTCGAATCCGGAACGACGAGCTATTACGAAATATGTTAATCGAAGCAGAAAACAGTGAATTCGCGACCTTTGACTTATATCTCAATAGTTATCGAAAATGAAGAAGCTTTCACACCAAACCACTTCTTATTAGGATAATCCAGTGGTCTAAAACCAATGGCGGAATTTAACGATGACGGGAGGGTGTTGCGCAAAAATTGGCTTATATCACAGCAGTTAGCGGGCCGCTTCTGGAAACGCTGGGTGATAGAGTATCTGCCATCGCTTACCAAGCGCCGAAAATGGTTTATGCCTGTCAAGCCCATACAGGTTGGCGATGTGGTACTGGTCGTAGACCCCAATAATTCCAGGGGTTGTTGGTCAAAAAAGCGAGTGATTAAAGTCAAGCAGTCCGAGGACGGCCAAGTCAGATGCTCCCACATCCAAACGCAGAGTGGAATATTTGAGAGGCCAGCAGTAAAAATCGCTGTCTTGGACGTTGTAGACAAAGATTGCAAGGACGAGAAACAACCAGGGTGGAGAGTTGAGTGTAATGATAACTCGACCTTAAGAAAGTAGTTTCTACTGATCGCAGGAGGGAGCCGGCGTCGCCCAAACGTCAGCAGAAAGAAATTGCACTAACAAGAATTCGCACTATTGTTACTGCACATACTGGATGCAGATACTAAATCGTCGTAATAATGAATAACTAAGTAAATTAATGTTAAGTATTGTAGAGTATTGAAAATTACTATATTGTTTGAATTTATCTAAATTCTAAACTAATCCCAGACCGAGTAAGTAATTATAATGGATTGAACAAGAGACTAAACTGGTTTGCCTTCCCGTTATAAACCGGTTTGGTTGCGGCCAAAACTGCCGCAAGCCTTTACGGCCTCTCAAGTGGCCTAACCACTTATCTATTCTTATACAGTAACTTGGAGCACCATCATTCTGTGCAAGCAAAACATCATGAAGCAGCCCTGGCAATTCATTTCGCAAAAATTGCAAATAGGTTTCGCTGTTCAGTGTTTCTGGAAATATGAAGGAACCTTACTACCAACTATACCTGCCCACACACACTATCGCTGTTGAAATGATATTGTTCTTGTTGTATGTGGATTTTCATTCGCCCATGTGTTTAGATTATGGAAGTTTGTAATGCTATTTTAAATGTATGTATCGTCAACGAAATACCATTTAGGCAATCAATAGCAAAATCCCGATCGTCGAGGCAAATCTGTTTGTAATAACTCCTGAACTGATGTTGCATGATAAGGATAGAAATTCTCTCCATGCAAACGAATTTTGTTCGGCGGGACACATTTAGGCGTAAACACATCGAACGTGTAATAATTAATGGCTATATATAGTATATTGGCTATCATACTCAGAATTAGTTCCTCAAATTCTGCATCTCACAGCTAAGGCATGTGGTTCCGCTCGATTGTAAGTACTTGTTGCACTCCATTGTGTAAATATCTTAATTCAGTAAACAACTGATAACGGTAGACGAATGTACACTTACTTTAGAGTATTTTTTAGTAATAATAAAAAATAGTCATTTTGGGTATTAATTTATTAAACTTTATAGCTGGAAAACTGTAAGCCCTAAGTAAAAACTTTGTATGGTGAATTTGTAGGTAACAAAATCTGTACGAACAGAAAAATTCGGCGAAAAAAAAAATAGTCTTGTATAAAAGTCTGGAAAAACAAAACAACATTCTACAGCGCAAGTTCGAAGAAATCGACGAAAATTTCAAATAAAAGGACAACAAAGTTGATCAACTGGCAAAAGTGCTCGACACAGTGCGAAAATAGAAACTGCGAAAATGTTTTTTAAGCGGTCTAAGGAGAAAAGAATTAAAGTATTCTTTATTCGATGGGCAGACCTCATGGCACTTTTGTCATACTTCACCGCAGGCAAAGAAATAATTCACAAAATTTAAAGGACGCATTCATCAGGGGAACTTCAGATTCCAAGCTACAATCAGCAGTAAGGATGGCCGAGAAAAGGACTCTTACTCAATCACTTCGTTCAGGCGATGTAAGAAGCCAATCAGGCTGCTAAAAGAACACATTTCGTCAGGGAAGTAGCACATGTTGAATGATCCTGCGGAAGACTTAGTTCCAAGAAACGAGATACTCCATGGGATATATGAAGATATCCACATCTTCAAAGGCAGTGTAAAGAAACGGTGCTGCTAAAAGACTGCCCTCACAGTGGTAACAAGTAAATAGAGGAAGAAAAGGGAGCTATCGGCTATCAAGAAGCCAATCAACTTTATCGAAGCCTTCAGTCGGCCTTAATTCTGGCTACGAAGTATTCCCATAAGTATATGGGAATGGGCAAAATTTCACACAGACCACGCAGCTCTGAAATGGATGCTACAACTTAAGAACCCTGAAGGCCAAGTTGCGAGATGGATCGAGCAGTTGCAAGGCTACAATTTTGATGTGCAACACTGCAAGAGAAAACTACACTCAAGTGCTGGTGCTCTCTCGTCGACCTTGTTGAGTCAAATTTGAACACTGCAACCGTAAAGAAGCGAAAGAACAGGCCACCATCCAAAAGATCATGAGTGAGCCAGCAGAACGTTGGAGTACAGATAAAATCAGTTCCTCCCAAAGGCAGATACGAGGGATGTTTGATGTATACCCGGATTAGAAATGAAAAAGCAATTTTTTTTTAGATTTTGACAATTAATTTTTCATTATAATCTCCTTTCAACTCGATACATTTTTCCCAGCGGTGCTGCAATTTTCTTAACCCCTCCATATAGTAAGAGTTTTGTTGGCCTGCAAAATATGTTACTCGTCCGCGGCGGCGATGACGGAGAGCGATTTTTAAGGTTTGAGAACAAAAAGAACTCGCAGGAAGCCAAATCCGGGGGAGCAATTCGTATTGCAATTCGACCCATTTGGCTGTGGCAACTGCGGAGGTGTTAGCTGGTGCGATATCGTGGTGAAAGACGGTTTCCTCCGTGGTAACTGTTTCTGGGCTACTAGGGCGCGGTTCATCAATAACCGACGTGCAGACACGGCGAAACTCTGCGAACCAATAGTAAACGGTTGTACGAGAAGGTGGATGGGTCCCATACACACCATCAAGAATGGGCTTGATTTCCTCGCAGGTTTTGTCACTCAAAAACAAGAATCGGATCACGAAGCGATACTGCTCTTTTTCCATGGTCGCAAAAAACACTAACACGATGTTTTAAAATCGGTGTCGAAACAAAACTAAGCGTCGGATTGTCATACAATTTGATTTCCAATTCGGACACTCTTCAAATAGCCCTAGTTATGACTTCGAACTAGTTATATTATGAAAAAAGACCAAGCTAGCAGAAGTTATCAGACCGGAGTCGAATTCTAAAGGCATATTGGGTACAGTGTGCTACGTGTGCAAAATGGGAGAGTGCAGATGGAACAACATCTCGTATGCAGCTAATTGTGCCATGGTCCAGTACAAGTCAAGTGCTCCATGAAATACATGACGGAATCTCAGTAGGCCATTTGGGAATAAATATGAGTTTGTAGAAGATAAGAGAAAGTTTCTATTGGCTAAGCGCAAAACCAGATATTAAGAATTGGTGTGAAAAGTGCATAGATGTGCGGCTACCAAGTGCCCAAAATGAAAGCTACAGGGACGAATTGAACAAAACATTAATTGGCAATTAATACACCCTCGTGGTCATAGATTACTCCAGTAAGTGGCCGGAAGTATTTGCAATCTCAAATAAAGGAGCTGAGACCGTAGCAGAAGAAGTAGTCAACAACTGGGTGGGCAGATTTCGGGTCCCAATGGAGTCTTCCATGAAGTGAGCCAATGACTGGCAATAAGTAAGACAAGGACAACGCCACTACATCGTTAATCTTATGAATTGATCGAGTGATTCAATAGGATTTTGAATGAGCATCTCTCTAAGGCTGTCAACAACTGCCAGCGGGACTGGAATCGACACACACTCCTCTTCTTAACGGCCTACCGAAACACGGTCCATAGGTCAACACCAACCGAGATCTTGTTTGGTCTAACAGTTTGGTTGCCAAGAGAAAGAAAATTCGGATCCCCACCTACGAAGCCCAAGGAGATGAACGACTACATGGATTATTTGCGCAGCAGAATTCGTAACTTGCATGAAAACACCCGAGAAGAGATGAAGCTCGCGAGCAACCGCATGAAAACTAGGTACGACATTAAAGCGAAATCTTCCGGCATTAACGAAGGAGTCTGTTTAATTCTCAGAGTAAGAAAGACAAATCACGCAAATTGATTTGATTGTAAATATCAAGATCCATTCTCACCCAAAAAAGAAATACCGTCTCGAAGCCTTTTAAATATTGTATACACAGATCTTTGTGGTCCAATGAATGTAGAACCCATAAACTAGAACTGTACTTTGGTAAACCTCCTCTCGAAACGTTTTTAAACAATTTAGGAAGCTCCACGAGCGTATTAAAAATATATGCGCTATCAGCGCTTAATGAAGAGATTTACATGCAACAGCAGGAAGGATTCACCGACATCGAGTATCCAGCTCTAATACAATTGGAGTTCGTGCAATCAAAATATGACTTCTGCGTTTATTTAAAATTAATTATGTTGAAAAAACTATTTTGGGAATATTCAAGCTAGAATTGATTCTATAAAATAAAACCTAAATGAAAATTATCCGAGATATTGGGCATCCTTCTCGTTGCATTGGTCTAGAAATTGGAAGGGAATATACTATTTCAATCAGTCAAAATCAGTACATAAATAATCTTTTAATAAAGTACAACTTACGAAATTCAAGTGTTGGAGCGAAAAAACACAAACTATCAGAAAATTATTGGGTTTTTGATGCATCTCGCTGTATTTAGTCGTCCAGACAAATCATTCAGTTTTATCAGCTTGACCGAGTTTTTCAAAATCAAAAAGGTAACATCTAAACACATCTTTTAACTTATTACCTTATCTAAATTTCACAAAAAACGTTAAATTATTATAGTTTATCATAAAACTGGACTACTATTAATAAGTGGCGATCACGATCACTGGCTATCACGCCACCTACCTGGATTTGAATCCCGGTAGGAGCACAACAACAAATTTTTCTAAATCTTTATCACCCTTTTGGCGGGCAATGGCAAGTCTTCGAAAGTCAAATTCTGCCTATGAAAAAGCTTTTTAGGAGAGCCGTTCGGCACCGGCAATAAACAGTAGGCCCTGCTCAGGAGTGTGTAAATTCACAAAGGGAGAAACACAAATGAGTGCGAGAAGCTAGGCCTTGGCCCACACCGGGATGTCGCGCCATTTATTTATTATTTATTGTATTACCATCAATAGGCTACGTAGATGCTTGCTTGGCACAAAATATCAACGATAGAAAATCTCAAAGTGATTTTTGCTTTTTACTCGCAGGGGCAGCAATCAGTTTGGAGTCTAGATAGCAAATATCCATTTCTACATCAAATGCCGAAGGCGAATATCTTGCACTAAGTGAAGCAGCAAAAGGGCATATTCACCTCGCCTTTTATTGAAGGAGTTTATACCTAGTTTCGCGACAGCCAAAGCGCACAATTTATTGAAAAGTATGGAGACAAATACTTACACACAAAGCACATTGATTACAAATGTCAATCTATTTGAAAAGCTATCGAAAAAGGCGTCTTCACAGTAGAGTATCTTCAGACAGACAAAGTTACAGCAGATGCTTTGACCAATACAGTTTCATTGAATAAGCACATATGTTTCCAAGCATTAGATCCAAATTTCGAATGTTAATGTTGACGAGTAGTGTTAAAATACAATATATATATATTTGCATGCAACATTTCATTGAAATATGCTTGTTAACACCCCAAATCAAAAAGTCTAACTTTAATATTATATTTAACGACTTCAGTTTATTGAAGTAACAAGTAACAAGCGGTTATGACGCATTTATGGCATACTAGCATTTATTTTGTGGATATCACACTTGTAACCTGAACTGAAAGCTCCGAAAGGTAATTTGTAATTCATTGGGGAACAGATTAATCGATCCCAAATGCACGGACTTTCGACAGAAGAGAGTGGTGCCAAACTCTGTCAAATATTGCTTTCGCCAGATTAATGCATGATTTGGTTATACTTTTCGGTAAGACATGTCATCAAATCACCTGTGGATTTGTTACTACGAAAATGGTGTTGCCAGTCATTGAGAAGGTTTCGTGTTTCGAAATATTTCATGAACTGACGGTTTATCAGCGTTTTCATGACCCTGGAAAGAAGAGACGTAATTGCAATGGGTCTGTAGGAGGAGAGGGAAGAAGATTCGCCTTTTTTAGGGACATGATAGACAATTGCTGCCTTCCGTTTGTTCGAAAAGAGTTCTAGAGAGTAGGATTAATGGAAAAGCTTACGCAGTGGAAAGAACACCTCTTCAGAAGAATGGGAGATATAATATCTGGAACAACGGACTTGTGTATATTAAGATCTTTAAGTACTCTCTTAAGTACTTAAGCGGATTCGTTCCATTGAAGATTCGACACATTTAAGTGTAAGCGGATACAAAGTCCAAGTACTAAATTGGTCGCAAAGTGTGCGGATGGTAGATTGGCCTTGTCTAAAGAGCTGAAGTCTGGAATGTCATTGTAATTGAGCGTTGGAATGGAGGAAGTCGCAACATTTCTTATGTTTTTGACGAACTACCAATAGCTTTTACTACCTTTGAGACATTGTAGTAGTTTTTGGTTGTATTGGAGTTTCGTACGCTTAAAAAATATGTTACAGTCATTCCCTGCTCGTTTAAACTTTTTTCGGTTTTTCTTTGTTGGGTTGGCCTTATGGGGACGAAATTCCTCTAACGCTGACAGTCTGTTTACAGCTCGAATCGTACCACCCCTTTTTTTTTGGTTTGATACTGTTCATTAGATAAGGGATAAAGTATCTCATTCCTAATATTCCTAAGGAAGTTGTTAAGTCCACTCCAATTGGCTTTCTCGTATTGCCATATGGTTCTTCTAGGAATCTTTTCTTTAACTTTGTGGTCGGTGTACGAGAAATTAGCTGATATGACACAAAAGTCAGAAGAGACAAGGGGGGAAAGAAAATCAACAGTGAGTGAGAAGGGTGAAAAGTTAAAAATAAGTCTAGGGTGTTGGCGGTGTGACTATCAATGTCTGGTATCCGTGTGGGCGCCACCCAGAATTGTGTATATTAAAATCGCACGCAATAACGATTTCGGTATGAGGATACAGGGATACAATTATTTGTATGGAGTCAGACAGCGCATCGAACTCGTTAAAGGTCGAAGTGTTGTTCAGTTTGAGTCGTCTGTAAACGAAGCAGTAGTGGATAATTTGCTTACGGAGATGGAACTCTAATTCCGGATTGGAACAGGAATTACACTGTAGTGGTGTTTGGTAAGCTACATCACTACGTACGTGAATGGTGAGACCGCGGTGAGAAAAGAATAATGGCACTAGTTGGTAAGTCATGTAGTTTTAGTTCTGAGTGATCTGGGAGGTATGGACGGGGATCTATCTATGTTTTCTTAAGTGCCTGTATTTACAGACGTGGACGTAAGGAAAGAAGTGATTATTTCTTAGCCGGCGTATATTTATAAGATCCACCGTGATGCTGTGTAGAAAAAAGTAAAAATACAAATTGGTTCACCGAATCAAATTTTTGTAGGTGTTATGTCCTTACAACAATATAAAAAAGTGCACCAACAAAATGCACATCCACCGGTAGTTACATGCGCTTAGTTATTGCTCGTGCCGTATGCTAATGTAGTACGGCAATAGCAGTGACTGAGTCCAAGGAATAGTAAAATCAGGGACGGTAGAGTTGGGATGCCCGCACTGTGATTGTCCTTGCCATTCCACTCGTGTTACCTTTTCTTGCACAGGTAAATTTTTTTTACAACCTTAACCGTAGGTTTGTACAATCTCGGAAATCAAATGAAAATAAAATTAGTCTCGAGGATAATACTGAAACTGCTCCATTTTCATTGCAGTGTATTGATGAGGGGCCTGTAGGGTTGTCAATTTTCAAAGTGAAATCAAAGGTTGTCGGGTTTGATGATATCCATTCTGCGTTGTTAAAGTGTTATTGCCTTGTGTTATCAAACATATCATATATACTTTTAACACAATTCTTACTACTTGCAAATTTCTATATAAATGGAAACAACAACAAATGCCGAATATAGGCTAATTTTTATTCGATTAATATTTCGCTATACAGATAAACCTATTTATAACTCATTATGCGTGCACAGGCAAGAAATAAAACGTTAATTTAAACTTATTAAAAAGTAACCATAAAAGTATGGAAACAAGGAAAATATTGTAAAAGATAAAAAAAATCACACTATACAAGGTGTCCCAGAGTCACCGCCGCAGACGTAAACCATGAGTTCCTGAGGTCTTTCCAACATCCATGTCGAGAAACTTATGAGATAATTTTTTATAATTTCTGGCCTTGTGTTATCAAACATATCATATATACTTTTAACACAATTCCTACTACTCGCAAATTTCCAGATAAATGGAAATAACAACAAATGCCGATTATAGGCTAATTGCGATTCTTCCTTACCTCAGCAAAGTGCGAGTGAATTAAAATATGCCAAAAAAATGGTTTTGATAATAAACTGCGTGAAAACCGTTAAAAAATTGAGGCCAGAAATTATAAAAACCGTTATAAGTTGAAAAACGAGAAAATTATCTCATAAGTTTTTCGACATGGATGTTGGAAAGACCTCAGGAACCCATAGTTTTCGTCTGCGGCAGTGACTCTTGGACAACCTGTATAGTGTGATTTCTTTTCTATCTTTTACAATATTTTCCTAGTTTCCATACTCTTATGGTTACTTTTTAATAAGCTTAAATTAACGTTTTATTTCTTGCCTGTGCAGGCATAATGAGTTATAAATAGGTTTATCTGTATAGCGAAATATTAAATAAATACATAAATAAATAAATAAATATAGTACATAAAGTTGTCTTCCATTAAGTGTCTATCTAGAGGCAATCTTATCAGGGTATCGGTTCGTTCACTGAAAGTTACTGTTGCAGAAACCATATACTATGACACAATTAAAGTATTTATAATAATGAGACCTCATTTGTTACCATACACGCATAAATTTGAAAGAAGTAATTTTCAATAGGAGTAAAAACAGGCCACTGTAGGGTTTTGCTTACAATTTCTGTAATTCGGAGGGGTTGCATTTCCGACCCTAATAAATTTTTTTTCTCAAAATAGGTAAAAGAATCTCCCCTTAAAATCTGAGGCTCAGATTTGTATAAAGGGTGCTTTTTCAGAGGTTCAGACTTTCTTTTTTCAATAAATAAAAATTAACTTGACATTAAACCAAAATTAAATTAACTTACATTCGTTAAAAAATTATTTCATTCCATTTTTGTTATAATTAGCGCGCGCTCAAGGGATTTGTGTTTGACATTTATAAATAGTTTTGGTCATATGTGTTTCTACCACGGCTGCCACATACAAAACACATTTTAAAGGTCCGATTTTCGACCACTTTTTCTAGTAATTGGGAGTGAATATCGCGTATTACTCGAACAATGTTTTGCTTCAAATCATCTATAGAAGCTGGCTTATCAGCATAAACTAGTGACTTGACGTAGCCCCACAGAAAATAATTCAGTATGGCGTGGAGCACCATCCTGTTGGAACTACAGTTCTTCCACATTTATGTCATGCAAATTTGGGAACAAATAATCGTTGATAATCGCATTGAACCCGTGGTATCTATTCATAGTATTGTATTGTGCTCCGGCTTCATTTGTGAAAATATAAGGACCGATGATGCCGCGATAGGGAGTAAAATCCGCACCATATGGTAAGTTTTTCTAAGTGCAATGGTATCTAGTTGACTTCTTGTTCTCACTTCAAATACGAAAATTCGTAGTCGAAAATTATGTAGCGGTTTAACCAGAAATGAGCCTCTGTGTTCACTTTCAGTGAATTTTAAGCCCGATCATTGAATACCCGACCCAATAAATGATCACGCGGTTTTAGCTCTTGCATCAATGGGATCTTATAAGCATTGAGACCAAGATCTTTATGACAAATTGATAAATTTAGGTCCGCGATAAGCAAGCCTCCATAGCCGCGATATTTTTTTGATTTTTGAATAATTCAATAAATAGTACGTAGATAATATTTACTGTAAATTTCACGAAGTACTCTATCCATAAGTTTCGTGAATAGAGATTCCATTTGCCAAATAAATCTCAATGATTTGAAATTTTTCCATGATGAAAAAGCAGGCTGGAGTGAAAATATGACAGCTGATTTGATATTTAATCCCTTTTGAAACTGGCACTGCAAAAACACCCATTCCTTTTCCAATCGGATTAGATATTTAAAAAAGAAAGGTTAAGTAATCAACAGTTATTGCCACAACTAACGAGATCTAGCCCTTGTAAAGAATACACTTAGTCCATTATTCAAATTTTAGGAGAGATACATTCTTGTCTATTTTTTCTGAGATCTTACCAAAGAATTAAGGATTGTTGTAGCTGGTGCCAAACAAACACACATAAAAAGTATAAGGGATTAAACTCTCAATTGGGAAGTTATGTTACAGATGCGATGATGTTTATTATGAGGCTTTTTATGTGAAGAAAACAAAAAAATGAGATTCTGAAATTCGTTCACATCAGGGCTAATTGTACTCCTAGAAGGCGCGAATGTATAAGGCATAGTTGTCAAGTTATGGGTCTCTAAAGGCTGCAGAGCGCCCTCTAAAAGTAATTTCAGAAATTCAAAATTCAAAATAATGATAACTATTTTGTATTAACTTACTTACAGCTTCACTGGCACCCTATGTGAATCATTATTATTTAAATATAATTTTTTGGTTAACGAACAAAAGAGAAAGGAAAAGAAATGTAATGTTTCTTATTATTACTTTTATATAATCTAATTTGTATGTTATGTTAATATTAGTTTTGTTTGTTTTTCTTTACAATAATGTACGTACTAACAAACGCTTACTTTTTCTAATAGTTTTATAAAAATTTCAGGGAAAAAAAATTCGCAGGAAGCCAAATCCGGAGAATATAGAGGATAAGGGAGTGACTCGAGCAATTTGGCTTTGGTGACAGCGGAGGTGTGAGCCAGTGCGATATCGTGGTGGAAGACAACTTTTTTCTTCGTCAAATGTGGTCGTTTTTTTTTCAAATCGGCATTAAATCGGCCCAATAAATCGACGTGGTATGCTCCTGTGATTGTTTTTCTATTCTCCCAATAGTCAACGTGGATCACACCTCGCGCGTTCCAAAAAAAGTTGTCATCACCTTTTCGGCCGAAGACACTATCTTCGCCTTCTTTGGAGCATGTTTACCGGGTAAAACGTATTATTTTGATTGTTCTGTAGTCTCTGGTGTTTAACAATGAATCCATGTCTCATCGAAGGTCACAATACGACGCAGAAACTCCTCCGGACTTTGATTGAACAGGCCCAAGAACGTCTTTGAAGTGGTCTCACATTTGTGCTTGTTCTCTGATGTGAGCAAACGCCCAAAATCTCGTGCAGAAAATGGCTAATGCGTTCAGTTGAAATGCTTGCTATCTCAGTCAACTCGCACTCGAGATCATGGATGCGGTTAACCTTGGTGCGGTTAATTAAAACCGACGTTCGTCCCTGGGGAAACTCTGCGAACCAATGGCGAACCGTTATACGGGAAGGTGTATGGGTTTCATACACACCATCGAGAATGAGCTTGATTTTCTCGCAGGTTTTCCACTCAAAAACAAGAATCGGGTCACGTAGTAATGCACGTCCATGGTCGGAAAAAGCACTAACACGATGTTTTGAAATATGGTAGGTGTCAAAAAAAAAAAACTAAGCGTCGGATTGTCACCAAACTTAAGCAGGTCGGCTGTACTCATCTTGGCTCAGTAGTGCTACCTATCTTTAAATCCGGGTACTCATCAAATAGCTCTCGTATTAATACCAAAAAAACAGACAAAAAACAGTGGTTCTTGAAATTCTTTTTGAATGCGCGCCATTTTTTTCCTAACATTTTGAATTAATATGGAGACAACACGAATCCAGAAAACTTAATTTTATGTAGTTACATTTGAATTTAAATTTTAAAAAAATGTATAATAATACCCCAAAGTAAAATTATTTTTAAATTTTTTTTAGATGTAAGGTTTTTTCGAAACTAACGTCATGTTGAAGTACTCAGTACTTTTTAAGTAATAATAAACATAGTAAACATAAACGTAATAAACAATTTGTTTAACCATAGACCTAGAAAACGATAAGCTTCAGGTAAAAACTTTGTATGGTGAATTTGTAGGCAGCATTATGGTACATCTAAATTTTAAAAAACAAAAATTATAAGCACACTTTTCCCAGATAAATGCGATGTTCCCAAAAATTTGTTAAAAATAATTCAAAGTTTTCTTTTTAAAGACTAATATCTCGAAAATGAGACATGAATGGTAATAGTGTTTGCATATGAATTAACTACTAATTAACTGATTATCAGGCGAGCTCAGCTTTGTTGCTCTAGGTTTTATACACTGGAAGTAATAAATAAATAATTATTAGTATAATACTTACTACTCTGAAGGAGCTTTTTTTTTAATCATCTTTTTTTATAATTAGCGCATGCTCTAGAGATTTGAGTACCACTAAAATGTTTGTACACAGCGCCGGGTGAAAGAAAATCAGGGAGGTAGAAAAGAAAAATACAGATGTACGTTGGTCTTAAATGTTTGCTAGTTATAATGAATAGAAAATAGAGAGCTCGACAGGGCATTCGATAAGCGAGTTCTACGGTTTATTGGTGAGGATTCATTTTGAGACGGGTGTTACAGTTAAAGGTTTGAAGGGGCGGAATGATACTGGCTACTCTATGGAACACTGGTGGTGGAAACAACAATAAAACAAAGTGAGACAGGAGACATTACGTCGGTGTTCTAGGATGTCAATTGACTGATTGATATTAGTACTACCTATGAGTTTTATCGCACAAGTTTGAATCCTATATAGCAAGTGCAGAAAAGTTTTAGGAGGACCTGATCTGTAGGTGCTCCATTTTTGCCAAAATTCCTTTTAAATAAATGCACAGTTTGGGCAACACAGCACTCACTTTTGAAATAAGTTTGCAATATTTTTCAAATTTTTTCAATAACAAAGCGATTCATTTCGATCTAGCGGACAATTAAGATTTCCAGTGGGAAAGAATGTTAAAATAACATATGATTCAAAAATAAACTTGTATTTGGATCAACCAACAGTTATATGTCTGAACTACACAGATACATAGTTCGTAATCAGAGAGATGCTGTAGCCGAGCTAGCATGCATGTGCTGTGCGCACGCACACTCAAGAGCAAAACAAAGTAAACAACAAAATAAGTTTTTGTCAATGCACACTGGTGTTTCATAGATTGACAGAAGTGTGAAATAACGGGATAATCTGTAAATTTGATTAAACGCGGCCGTCCTCCCTGCGCATGAGCTGAAGGTAAAAGTTGGGGCATCTGTAGTGCTTATGTACAACTTGGATCCTCCCAGTTACAAGACTCTGCACCAAAAACTATTTGGAAACGTCATAAAAGCAACGGGATGTGGTCGCGGGGAGAATGACGACCATGACCGTCAAAAATTCGCAGGCCAGACGCTAAAGAAGGTCGCGTAGACCTACGTCGGTGGTTCAGAGCTCCTCGAATCTCTTCATTTACGCTTCCGAGAACTAAGCAAGTAATGTAGTATTAGAGGAGTGAACTCAATTCACGGGTATAAGCTGGTTAACTAATATTAGTTTCCTATTTTGACTAGTTTAGAAAATTACAGACTTCAGAAGAAAAACGGTCAGCGGCCCAACCGCGTTGAATTCATTGGTTTCCTCCAGATAACCCAAGCATAAGCAACGTTGGCCACGATTACTACTTATGAAGATAAAGAAACGCATTGGAACCGTGTTCCATCCTGCGTGCTATTTACATTTAGAATTTGTAAAATTTAAGATTATACAAAGTCTGTGCGATTAATTTTTTATCTAGTTAGTTAAGCAGAGGTATCTTTAGAAGCTCCGAGGTAAAACTCAAGTACGAGCATAAACTATAAGTAACCTAACCGGAGTATTCATTTCAATTCAATATTTTCAATCAATCATACATTTTTTTACCCGAAATATGTTAATGACTCCTTAATGAGCCCTTATTATTAGCGACACTTAATGCGGAACATCTTCTCTAAAATACTTAGACCGAGAAAATAATTATCTCGATTGCAACTTTCTAACAGCATTTTATTATTTAGTTGAATATTTTATATTATGCCATATGGAATTGTATCTGGTCCCTCTTTTTGTATTTTATATATACAGTATTGAAGTTAGTTAGCTTATTTGAATAAATTGATATAGATATAGATAGATATTTCACACCAGCCTGATGAAGCTAATGAGAAATGTTTCAGAACAACTATAAATTTTAGTAGTTATTGAAAAATAATTATTGGAATAAATGTGAATTCAAAAGTACGAGTATGGATTGCCCATTTTCTGCAATTATGTCATAACATTTATAACAGTGTAATGTATTTTAAAACTATATGAAAATATGCATATTCGTAACCGTGAAACAAACTGTCAGTTGCTTCCACAAAAATAACCATGAAACTTTTGGAGATATTTAACCAAACTATGCTAACTATAAAACACAAAACGAGGTAAACATAAAAAAATATTATCTAAGAAGAAATCAACAAAACTCCAACGAGGAGGTGGTGTTGCAAGCTTAGGAAGTTTTTAGGGTTTCGGATGCTAAAACCATGCATCGTATACATCTCTCTCCATATTGGAAAGCCGTTGTAAATGATTTCTCAAGCTACTCAATCAATCCACTCAATCCCCCCAATTTCTATCAGAGCTCAAGACTTTTCGATTTTCTCTAGAATCATGTACATATGGATGTACATAGTACATCTAATCCAAGTTTCTACTTATTGAAAATGTTTGAAATGTTTTTTCCACACAATGGAGCATTTTGTTACAGTAGTTGCAGTCTAGTTTCGCTGCTAGACCAACAATTCTATGAACACTAGATTGGTCAGTATGTCTCCATGATGTCCTGGGGTAACAAATGTAGATTTTGTTTTCTAGGGAGCGATAAAGGAAAAGTTTATCTTAAAGAAATCTATAAGCACGAAAGGCTTCAAAATAGATTTAATACAGTTTCATAAGGGATAAGAAGTTATTTCTATCACGCCAATCTGCAGGTCAAATTGCTTAAAGACATGCAAACATTTGTTCAATTTCAAGAAAAATACCATAAAAAGTTTTATAATCACTATAAAACTATCTTTTTCAAAACCACGAAAAGATTTTCTAAGAGATATTACAATATTTCGATAGCTGAGTTAATTTTATATTTTTTTTTAATGGCTATTAAGAAATGGGTTCTCCATATTACAACTTCTGTTGATCGTAAGTGAGAAAGCATTCCGTTTCGCACAGTATGTTACAGACAATTAAAACGATCAGTGTTCAGCAGCAATATTTTTCTTATACTGATTATAACGAAATGAGACTAATGGCTTTTTTTTATAATGAGCGCGCGCTCAAGGGATTTGTGTACCCTTTAAATGTTCACATAGAGCGTGCGAAGGAAATTATGGGAGGAAGTTAGTAAGCTATATCACTTCGCACGTAAATGGCGAGACCGCGATAAGAAAATAATAGTGGCACTACTTCGTAGCCAGGTAGGTTCAGATCAGAGTCATCTGACAGGTGTGAGCGGGGATCGATCTGTGTTATACTTAGTGCCAAGACTGCTTATCTGTACTTATAGACGTGGACGTACGCAGAAAGTTGATTACTTTTTAGCCCGCGTATAATTGCTGCATCCACTCTGAACTCTCTAGGCATAACCACAGACATACACAGAAAACACAAACACCAACGATGTTAAGCAAGGCTGCGTAGCGAAAATTCTGAAGGTGCTATGCCCTCACTACGATATGAAATAGTGCACCAACAAAATTCACACTCACAACCCGCTGCCCATCGGTTTTTACATACACTCAGTTAGTGCCCGTACCATATGTACAAAAAAAAAAGAAAACAGACGTTACGCAAAGTTCTTTTATTCAAATTCTTCAAGTTATACACGCTTCGTGAATGTAACGACGACTGATGCCGTGCGCTTGATGTCGCATTCTTTTATAGTCCTCTTCGTGGCATCGGATGGTTCGTCGAACGGTCGTAGATATGGTATGTAATCATTTCTTCCTGTTCGCATCAATCGTATCAAGAAATTCTGTATCGCGTGTTTTTGTCGCGCCACTCAGTGTGTCGTTGTGGGTGTGTGTGCGTGCTTCCTTGGTTTCTTTTTTTTGTTTATTGGTGAATGGATATATTGTAACAGGTAACAGCTCGCCCATCCTGATCTTAGTCTCGGCCTCGAGACTAATTCTATTTTCCTCTTCGTCGTCTTCTCCGTCTTCACGGCTGTCCTCATTCACGCGTGAAAACCTCTCGTCTGGTAGTTCACACCAACGTTTAAACTTATCGGCACTTAAAAAAGCATCGAACCTGCACTCTGTGCGTTGCATTTGTGGTATCTGTTCAACCACATACCGGTCGTTCGGCAAAACCTTTGCTAGGATGTAAGAGCCTTTGTATGGTAGTTCAAGCTTTCTCGACTCGCCAATTTCAGCCTGCTTTTCCTTAATCAACACCAAATCGTTTTCCTGATATCTCGTCGGTTCGCAAGTTTTCGATCGTAACGTTCCTTTTGAAGGTTCAATGACGAATTCCAGTACTAGGTAGTTTCATAGAAAGCATTGCCGGCTTACATAGATTAGGTTAGATTGAAAAAAAAGGAAATATAAAAAAAATAAAATAAAAAATACAACAAAAATTAAAATATATATATATATATGTAAAAATATCGAAAAAAAGGATACAAGAGATGGTTAAGATTGATTTTGATTTTAGGTAGTTAACAAGTTTTAGTTTTATTTATTTATTTTTTTTTAAGTCCATATACTAAGTTTTTTCCATAAAAATTGTTTTTATTAGTTTTAATTGTAATAAATATTAAAATGTACACACTGTAAGAAACGTCGAAAGACATAGTTTAACTTAGAAGGGCCAGTAAGTTAGATTAGTATAACTTTTAAGTTATTTGAGCTTATTTTTATGCGTTTTTTTTTTCTTTTTTGTCTAGCTTGTAAGAGTTTCTCCCTCTATCCAATTTTCCAAAAAAAACTTTACAGATGCTTACTCAGATGCTTAGGCTTTAATACGACCGATTCGTAACTCGTTATCTTTTAGCTCCTGCATCAAATTTTTAAGACTTACTTGAAAGACTTACATGTCGTTACATGTGATAATGAAATCATTTGCGAAAAACAAGAGAATTGGCTCTGGACTGTGGATATGTTGCCTTTTTTATTTTATTATATTTTTGTATAATGCAATTCTAGTTAAAGCGATAGATATTTATCGTTTTGGTTTCATACAGTGGAACGAGAATACGTTTCCTCCTCTGATAAAAGCATTTGATCGCATACGAATATCATCGTTTTATTGATTAAAATTGCAAAGCATTTAAATCCGAGATTTTTGATTGAAGCTTATACTTCAGAGGGGATGTTATCCGCCTCGACTGCACATCCCGGGCTTATTTATATATAATTGTATATATAGGGTTTTCTAATACCGACTTGACAACTTTTTTTTTTTAAATAAAAGGCAAACCATTTGAGATATTTCAAAAATTTTATAATTGGCCTAAAGTACAATCAAATCATTTAGAAATGGAACTCGACTTCGTTCATTTAGCCACCGCGGGCACGTTTGCAGCGGTCGATTCGTTGGACCCAATTTTCAACGACTCGGCCACACATTTCGGCCGAAACGGCCGCTATTTTACGTTCAATGTTGGCTCTGAACTCTTCCAACGTCGTCGGCGTGTTGGCATAAACCAACGACTTAACTTAGCCCCATAGAAAATAGTCAAGCGGCGTAAAATCGCACGAACAAGGCGGCCAATCGACTAGCATATGTCTTGAGATAACACGCTCACCATACTTACTCTTCAATAAATCGATTGTAGCGTGTGCTGTGTGGATTGTGGCACCATCCTGTTGAAACCATATGTCGTCCAAGTCCATATCTTCCAATTCGGGCCAAAAATAATCGGTGATCATGGCGCGATAACGCTGACCATTCACAGTAACATGGCCAGTATGGCCCAATAACGCCACTGGCATGCAAACCGCACCAAACAGTTTTTTCTTGTGGATGAAGTGGTAATTCATGAAGCACATGTGGGTTTTCACCCGACCAATAACGCATATTTTGCTTATTGAGGAACCCATTGAGCCAAAAATGAGCTTTGTCACTGACGATGATTTCGCGATGATATTCATCATCTTGGCAATTCATTATTCTTCAAATGGTCCATCGGCTTTAATTCTTGAGTCAGCTTGATCTTGTATGGATGTAAACCAAGATCCTTACGCAAAATACGCCATAATGTGGTCTGAGCGATGCCCAATTCTTGAGAACGCCGTGGAATTGACTGGTTTGGATCGTTTGCTACGGGCGTCTGGAGTTAACGCTCTTAAAGTTGCAGTCACCGACTCCGAATATCTGTAGAAAATTTTTATAACTTGCAGACGTTGCTCTATAGTGTACTTTACCATGATGAAAATGTTGAGTTTACTGAATAAATTGACAGTGACAATTTGATGATTAGTGAAAAAGTGCGTTCACAAATTAAATTTAAAGTTGTCAAGTCCCTATTGGAAAACCCTATACATTATATTCTTTTCATCTATAGTAAATTTTGTTGCTTTCGTAAGCTTGTCTTCAATATTTTTCGGCGAGAGTCTTACTCTTGTTTTTTCTTCATTGTGCGGAAATCCTAAAAATGTTAGCTCGTTGTTGCGGTAAAATTTTTCACTATAAGCTAGACTTTTTACCCCGTGAGTCTTTCGCCCTTATCCCTTCGGACCTTTTCCTTTTGTTTTTTTTTTTATCTGATTTTATTTTATTTTCTTACGATTTTTATTTGTCTGATTTTAAAAGTCTCCTCTTTGTGTTTTTTTGTTTCTTCGGAAGTGCCTCAATTTTTATTTTCGTTCATTTTTCTTGTTACATGTGCATCGTCAAGTTTATTCTAGGTTTTTTCAAAATTCTAAGGCAGATGGCCACACTAAGCAAGTTACAAATTTCTCCTTCAAAGAAAGATGGCGTTATAAATTACCTTACAGCTCGGCCGATCTGTAAAAATGATTGGCCTCAATCATAACAAGTTAAATTCAAAGTTGTCAAGTCCCTATTGGAAAACCCTATACATTATATTCTTTTCATCTATAGTAAATTTTGTTGCTTTCGTAAGCTTGTCTTCAATATTTTTCGGCGAGAGTCTTACTCTTGTTTCTTCTTCATTGTGCGGCAATCCTAAAAATGTTAGCTCGTTGTTGCGGTACAATTTTTCACTACAAGCTAGCCTCTTTACCCCGTGAGTCTTTCGCCCTTATCTCTTCGGACCTTTTCCTTTTGTTTTTTTTTTTTTTATCTGATTTTATTTTATTTTCTTACGATTTTTATTTGTCTGATTTTAAAAGTCTCCTCTTTGTGTTTTTTTGTTTCTTCGGAAGTGCCTCCATTTTTATTTTCGTTCATTTCTCTTGTTACATGTGCATCGTCAAGTTTATTCTAGGTTTTTTCAAAATTCAAAGGCAGATGGCCACACTAAGCAAGTTACAAATTTCTACTTCAAAGAAAGATGGCGTTATAAATTACCTTACAGCTCGGCCGATCTGTAAAAATGATTGGCCTCAATCATAACTTAAACTAGGTGTACAGTTTTATTAAAATTTGTATTGCTTCTTTATGACACAACTCTTTCCGTCTGCGGATGTGACAAGCCTCAACTATTCCGTCACAGGTTAACTGTGTGATTTGAAAATTTTCGATGTCCCGAATAACATATCAATCATCAGGAACCTTCTGTGGATGATATAGAGGCCCCTGAATTTGCGTATTAGTTTTTTATTACCCGGTAAGACATCGATATTTTTGATGACCACAAAATCACCCACTTCAAATAACTTTGATGATCCGTGACTATCCCCGAAGTGTAATTGGCTGTACCGCTGACAAGATGCTATGGCTCGCAGACAAGGTGTTTGCTCGCATAGCAGCAATATCGCGAATATGAAGGACTTGTTTGTTCAGGAACTCAGATAACCGGTCTACGATTGGTTCCCTTTGGTAGATCCCAAATAATAATACTGATCGTTATGTGTTATTGATAGCAAATCCAACTTCTGTAAGCTTATTAGACCAATCAGAATGTTGTATTGGTTCATTCAATATGCTTAACATTGGAGTCAAAACACGATTGACTCTCTCCTGAGGAGAACCTGTTGCTACTTTTATATGTGTGACATTCTTTTGAATTAGGAACTCGCTATATTCCAAAGAAGTGAAACATGTCCCTCTATCTGAAAAAATTCTTCTGGGCCTATTATAATATTTAAAATATCTTTTAAGTGAACATATCACCTCCTTTGAGCTACTTGAATTGACTGGAAACAGCTAAACAAATTTTGTGAAAGCATCAATTTGCACTAGCAGATGTTTTCGCTTGGATTTAATTGAAGGCAATGGTCCTAAATGATCAATGTGAATTGTATCGAATTGGACCGGATCTTTTGGAATACTTTGGAGGTTTTTTTCATTTGACCTAACTGGGGCGGAATACATGATACATTTAAGACAGTTTCTAATTAGTTTCTCAATTTTCTTCCGTATATCAGGGAACCAGTAATGTGACTTCATTTGCTAATAGCACTTGGTTGTCCCTAAGTGACCAAGTTTCTCATGAATGAATCTTGTTACATTTAACTCCATCTCTCCAGGACGTAACAGCACAAGCTTTTGTGTGAATTTCTTTTATAAACAAACCAGTCTTTCCATTCAAATGGTTCGTTTTTTCCCCTTTCTAATTTATCACAAAGTTTTATAATATTAGGGTCCCTACTTTGTGTAGCTTCCAACTGAAATTCTATATCATCCTCACTGACAGCGCAAACAGTTTCAACACGGCTTAATGCATCCACGTGTCCCATATTGCCTCTACTTCGATGTTTAAAAATTAAATTAAAAATTTTGTAATTCTTTTGTTGATTTGTTTAGGGTAAGGGTAAGAGAGTTGCAATCTGTGATAATTTTGAATGCTAGGGCCTCTAAGTAAACTCATATACATATAATAGCTAGCGTTTCAAGTTCAAAGCTGTGATATCTGGCTTCAGTAGATGTATGTTAGTACGTTTTGAAAAGTAAAATATGGGGTGAAAGTTACCGTCCGACTGACGTTGCAACAATACAGCCTCGAATCTACTCGCACTTGCATCGCAGTGGAGTTCGGTTCCTTTTTGGGGATCATAATTTGCTAATAACGTTGCTGGGTTGATGAGTAGTTGCTTCAATTTGTTGTAAGCAGGAATACACTCATCTTCGAATTTGAAATTAACATCTTCTTTGAGTTGCAACTGGTGAAAATTGTGGAAAAAATTTTCTGAAATGTGCGCAGTGCATACATCCTACAAAAGAATGTAACTGTTTTATAGTTTTTTATAAAGGTAACCGGAGAATTGCCATTTCGTGGTCCTTATTAGGTTGTATCCCTTAGGATTACGATGTGATTTGGTAATATTTCATCTGCTATTAATATATCGTTCATGTAAATGACGATAAATCTCTATTCAATAAAATCCTTGAGAATGAATGATATGAAGCGCTGAATTACGGCATTCTTGTATAGGGTGATTCATCGTGAGGTTTGATTGATAATGTAAAATAAAACACATAAATTTGAAAGATTTCAAGATTGTTTCGAAATAAATTATTTTCCGGATTGTAAGGCTAGTAATACTAAGCCTGAAATGTTATTTTTTTTCTGATTTCATTTTATTTTGTTAATTTCTTACGATTTTTATTTGTCTGATTTTAAAAGTCCCCTTCGTGGTTTTTGTTCCTTCGGAAGGGCCTCAATTTTTATTTTCGTTCATTTCTCTTGTTACATGTGCATCGTCAAGTTTATTCTAGGTTTTTCAAAATTCAAAGGCAGAGTGCCACACTAAGCAAGTTACATATTTCTACTTCAAAGACAGATGACGTTATAAATTGTCTTACACTTTAAATACGTGTTCTGCCTGGGTCCTGAGGTAGTGATGGACAGACGTGGGTGCATCAGCCATCGGTGCACTCTCTCAGTATCTTGGAAGGGCAACACAAACAGTTAGGACGGTCGGTCAAAAACGCCAACAGAACAGGCCGTCCTGCTTCGAAAGCGCTCAATAATATTTTTAACTAGGGTCCAGCTCGAAGTAGTCGACATTCGACCCGTGTGTCGACCCAATCGACCCCTGATGGGTGTCTCCGGCGTTGAGTAGAGCCAAAAAAAAAAACACAATAACCAAAACACAGATCAGTGTAAAGATATAAATATATTCAACTTTCCCCCCAAAATTCTGCAAGGAGGTCCACCGGATCCAACTTCCTTTTCCTTTGTCTCAAAGGCTAAAACAGAATTTTCAAAAATTTTAACTTGAGACCCCTAGATCCTGACGTAGTTCACCTTTCTCAAATGCAAGGAAAATGAACATTCTTTGTCACTTCGACTTATTTCGAAAGAAGGGATTGTCAGAATTTAAGAAAATTCAGGGGAATATCCACACAGGCTAAAGAAAATTCCCAGAACTCGGAAATTTCCCCGAAGTTCTGGGTAGTGAAAGTGGCAAATTTAGGTGTATGAAAGTGTGGTCTAGCGGTCTTCCAAGCCATGGTTACACGCTCCAGCTAAGAAGAGGAACGTTCTACACATATACCAGACATTAGGCGCGCTAAGAACCGATTAGATGTAATGCATGAATGTGTGTGTTAACGGCCAAATTATTGTGCTATATAAGATTCCGATTAATAAATATTGCTAGTTATAACGTGACCTTTGATATTTTTTTTTATTCCTTTAGGCAGACGGGATAGTAATTATAAAATTTTCATTAAAGTATTTTTATAACCTGGAGAAAAATATATAAAAATTACAACATCGTTTACTCACGGGTAGGTACGTAAGAGGTAAGTAAGAGTGGCGGTTGGCACAGACCAACCCACTTAGGCCTGTTGGCCCATTGTGCTGCCTCGTAGATCTATAGGGTTTCCTAATAACGACTTGACAACTTTTTTTTTTAAATAAAAGGCAAACCATTTGAGATATTTTAAAAACTTTATTATTGGCCTGAAGTACAATCAAAACATTTACAATATAAATGGAACTTGACTTCGTTCATATGGCCACCGCGGGCACGTTTGCAGCGGTCGATTCGTTGGACCCAATTTTCAACGACTCAGCCACACATTTCGGCCGAAACGGGCGCTATTTCGCGTTCAATGTTGGCTCTGAGATCTTTCAACGTCGTCGGCGTGTTAGCATAAACCAATGACTTAACGTAGCCCTACAGAAAATAGTCAAGCGGCGTTAAATCGCACGAACAAGGCGGCCAATCGACTGGCCCATGTCTTGAGATAACACGCTCACCATACTTAGTCTTCAATAAATCGATTGTAGCGTGTGCTGTGTGGCTTGTGGCACCTGTTGAAACCACATGTCGTTCAAGTCCATATCTTCCAATTATGGCCAAAAATAATCGGTGATCATGGCGCGATAACGCTGACCATTCACAGTAACGTGACGATCGTTATCGTCGAAGAAAAAATATGGCCCAATAACGCCGCCGACATGCAAACCGCACCAAACAGTTATTTTTTGTGGATGAAGTGGTGATTCATGAAGCGCATGTGGGTTTTCACCCGACCAAAAACGCATATTTTGCTTATTGACGAACCCATTGAGCCAAAAATGAGCTTCATCACTGAAGATGATTTTGATTCCGAATATCTGCAGAAATTTTTTATAATTTGTAGACGTTGCTCGTTAGTGTACCTTATCGAGACAGTGACAGTTTGATTATTAGTGAAAGAGTGCGTTCATAAATTAAAATTAAATTTGTCAAGTCCCTATTGGAAAACCCTATATAATCTTCTTACTCATGGAACCAATTTAAGCTTATGATGAAGTGTAGAACACTGTTAACGTCTTTATTCTTTAGATCGTTTAATTATTGTAGAATTAAGCTCCTAAGTGGCGTTTTCTTCTCTAGGAGCGAACTGGACATGTACAGAGAAGGTGGAGGATTGTCTCCTCTTACTCCTCGTCCATGCATCTTCTACATAAATCATTTGTAAGGGCGGCAAGCCTTCTTGTATGCTGATCTATAAGGCAAAGTCCAGCTGTGACACCTACGATGGCGCTAGGATGTTTTCTGTTTAGACGGACTAGACTTTTAGAGCGATTCAGCTTTAACCAGCATCTAGCTTCAATAATGATTTGCACGTAGCGATTATATATAGGGTGATTCATCGTGAGGTTTGATTTATAATTTAAAATAAAATACATAAATTTGAAAGTGAACTAACAATTTTTATAACCGATTAAAAGAACAGTTCATGGCATATGTTCTTTGAAAATGATATTATGTAAATGTTGACCTCGACTACGTCTGAGGTGGTCCATTCGGAAGATCAAATTTTGGGCGATTCGTTCGAGGATAGCGACTAATATCTCACGGATAACACGAGTAATGCTGGCTTCCAAAGCGTCAATCGTGGCTGACTTATTCCTGAAGACCTGAGATTTTACATATCCCCTGAAAAATAGTTCAAAAGTGCGATATCGCACGATCTAGGCGGCCAATTTACCGTTGCAAAACGTGAAATTAAGTGCTCAACAAAATGATTTCTCAACAAGTCTGTTGTTTCATGCGCTGTATGGCTCATAACGCCGTCTTGTTGAAACTAGAACTTACCGAGATCATGTGCTTCAAATTCAGGAAGCACATAGTTCATTAACATAGCGAGATAACAGTTACCATTGACGGTAACATTCTGATTTGCCTCAGTTTTGAAGAAATATAGACCAATGATTCCACCAGCCTATAAACCACACCATACCGATGTTTTAATGGATGTAATGGTAACTATTGATACTCCTTGGGTTGCTCATCAGCCCAAATACGGGATTTTTGTTTATTAACGTATCCATTGTACGTTTTTAGGCGGAGATCCTCATGTAAAATACGCCAAGTTGTTGAATACTCCAAGCCAAGCTGCTGAAAACGACGACAAATCGATTCATCAGGGTCTTCGCATACACTCTTAGCTACAGCTGCTAAAATCTCTTCACTACGTGCTGTATGTGGTCTAACCGGTTGAGTATCATCCACTAATGTAAACTGGGACTCAAATTTGAGAATGGTATTGGCAATAATGGTTTCTGTAAGTCGATTATGAGCACAGTAAGTTCCTCAAATCGTATCTTAACAATTTGAACACGCTCTTGTGGTGTAAGTTTTTCCATGATTACTTGCCAAGCGATACTAAACAAAAATGACAAAGCAATTTGATAGGAGTCACGCATGATCTGTCAAAAAAGCCTATTGAAAATCAAACCTTAAACCATGAATCACCACTTATAATGTTTTTTGATAAATAAGAATCTATCTACACAGGATGTCCGTAAGTCATGGTCCAAACTGAACCTGGTAATGGTTTTTAAGTAATGGTTGTTTTTTTTTAAATTTCAAATATTCCCTACTTTCAAACAGTTTTTTGGCCACCCTATGCAAAATAAATTTCTGTTTTTTATAATTCTTGCAAAAAAAAAAACACTACAATTTAGTTTGAAGAATTTTAAGCTAAAAAAAATTTTCCAATTATCTTTACCATCTCGTCACAAATAAAAAATTAATCAAAAAACTTTGTCAAACCCTTTTTTTACTTGAAAATTTAAAACAGGACCTCGAAAAAAATGTACTGGTTAGCGCAGGTATTCCCGTTTAAGTATTTGCAGTTTCCAAAAAGCTATAACACCTACCGAAGCTCCGCTTTAAATAAAAGTTACAACAATTTTAACTTCATCAGGCATGGTTTATTTATTTTATCTGTTCTCCGTTCGCCGAATTTGTACGAATAGAATACTTCGTACTCTTTTATCCTATTACCCAACTCAAGCTACTGAAAACTCACATACCAACAAGAACAAGAACTTTGCTTTTGGAAGAAAGCTGTGGTGTACATATGCCCTAAATAATTTTCAAATATTAAATGGCATAAAATAGTTTTCTAACGTCATTGAGTTAACTTCTTTGTATTTTATTTAAACAAAAAAGTCTGAACCTCTTAAAAAAAACACCCTTTATGTGTCTGAGTATTAGAGACGTAGAGACCTGCATTTTAGTTTAAGGGTAAGGAATGTGAAGAAGTTCTGAGTTATAAAAGCAACAAACCTTAATAACAATTTTTAGTTTGATCAAGTCAGAGGTAGAAGGTATTAAAAAAAGTATATTCAATTGCATATGAAAACTTAATTCTTTATATTGCGTGGGCTTATATTTATATTCATATAATAAATGGATATATATGTTAAGATGGTTCGTAATATGTATGTATGTCTAAGGTAATATACAACCAAACACGTTTTCATAAATAAAAATACATTTATTTATTAGCCAACTTTCCTTAGGTTTATTTTCTTATTTCTTACCGTCATTTCTAAAAATCTGGATATTTTTCTTTGATTTCATTTATGTATATTAATCTCACCCATTATTATTTTGTAAGACTAGACAATTCATTATCAGTGCAAATGAAATATTATTCTTAATTTAGGGTATTAAATTCTGTCAGTGTTATACTCTGAGCGAACTCAAACAACATTTGAAAATGAAAATATTTACTCCTTATTGTTTATATTTAAAACAGTTATTTTTTGTTGTATTATTGTTTACATTAGTACAAAATGGAACCAATTAAAAGTCACAATTTTATAATATGAAACAATTTAAACAATAATCAGTTAATATATTTGTTTTTTTTCCAAAATGCAATCAAACTAAATACTATTTCATATCATATGTTTGGTATTGTAATATACATATCAAATTAACATTTTATGTTAATGCAACTGAATAAATAGTAGTACACTAGTTTGGATCACTTATGACGTACTAAGGATTTTCGTCAAAAAAGAATATCCCTAAATAACATTGATTGACTTAGAAAGACCAGTAAATGGATTAAATACTCGTAGTTTATTTTGCTTTTTGGCTCTATAATTAAGTAGATTCAAACACAATTTGTGTTTATTACTGGTACGAATTGCACAAATTAAAAACATTTTATTTTGAAAACGTTTTGATATACATACGTAAATTCGTGTATACATAAGTATACCATAATATAGTAATTTTAAATTATTATTGTTCTTATTTAATGATTTGTTTGTATGCTAAATTCCTCTGCTAACAAATGATTATAGTATACATGCATTTTACAATTTATTTGTTATGAAATTCACTTTAGCACGCTTTTTACCACATTTTTATTCTGTAACTGTTTCTAGATCATCATTGGTGTCATTTGTGTTATTTCCGATTATACTATCATGTTCTTCATTCGGAGATATGCGCGATAGCGAAAGGTTCACATTACTGCTGCTACTGTTGCTATTTGTATGAAAATGATGGTGCAAATGGTGTTGATGTTGATTTAGAAAAGCCCCGAGGGCGTTTTCTCAGACTACATCAGTTATACCCGTATATTGACAAGCAGATAAACCTGCAGAATTAGATCTTGATACGGGTGAGGGTACAGAATACGGACTTGAAAATCCGGATGTATGTTGTTTTGCCTTAAGCCGAAGGGTTGCAATGCTGGAGCTCATGGCAGCACAAGGCTCCGTGGTTGCTCTTGGGTGATACATATATGGATTGCTTGGCGCAGAGTAATGACATGGAGGTCCACCAACCGCAGATGCTGAAGTTGAACCTGTTAAACTTGACCCCATGCCACTTGGTAACATTGTTCCAGTGTTCATACTAACAGCAACGCCAGATCCTGTTGCGTTAAAACAGTTCATTGAATTTTGATGATGACTAGATGATACGACTGATCCTAAGGGATTTACTGGCCATGGAAATGGTTTCGTTCCAAGAGGAGAGGGAACTTTTGTCCAATTATTATATGGTGAATATGATGAATATATTGAATCATCCGCGAATGGTTGCATAAATTGTGTCCCAAAACCACTTTTAAAATCAGCCGCAGCTACTGCGGCATTCATGGCATTTCGTTCACGTTTACGCCACTTTGCACGTCGATTTTTAAACCAAACCTGTAAAGAAATAAAACAATTTTATTTAACTTTATAATTTTGATCATTAAAAGGATAAATCTTTTTGAAATTATTTTGGTTTAAGATCCATAAATCGTTTTGTATTTTTTTAATATATTGCATGGGCTGAAAAGTCCGTTCTAAGAGAGGGCAGCACTTGAATTAAATTCATACCATTTAGTTAGTACCAACCTTCAAAAGATACGTGCATAAATTTGACAGCTGTCGGACGATTAGTTCTCGAGATATAGCGTTGTGAGTGAGGCAACTTTTGTTATTGTGAAAAAAAAAAATGGATTCAAAGCAATTTCGTGTGTTGATTTATCATTGATTTTTGATGGGAAAAATTGCAACCGATGCAAATAAATGGCTTGATAAGTGTTACCCGGACTTTGCACCAGCCGAACGAACCATTCGCAAGTGGATTAAGAAATTTAAAAGTGGTCATACAAGCACCGAAGATGATGCACGCAGTGGACGTCCAAAAGAGGCTGTTTCAGATGAAAACATCAAAAAAGTCCACAAAATGATTACGAATGACCTTAAAGTGAAGTTGATCGAGATATCTGGGGCTCTGAAGTTATCAAAAGAGAGTGTTGGATATATCATACACGAATATTTGGACATGCGAAAGCTCTGTTCAAAGTGGGTGCCGCGCTTGCTCACAGGCGACCAAAAACAAAAACGTGTTGATGATTCAGAGGAGTGTTTAAAGCTGTTCAACCGCAATAAAGCCGAATTTTTGCGTCGGTATGTGACAATGGATGAAACTTGGCTCCATCACTTCACACCAAAGTCAAGTCGGCAGTCAGCTGAGTGGCGAGCAGGCGACGAGCCTCGTCCAAAACGACCAAAAATTCAACAGTCGGCTGGCATCCGTATTTTGGGATACACATGGATTAATTTTCATCGACTATCTCCAAAAGTGGCAGACTATCAACAACAACTATTACATTGCGTTATTGGAGCGTTTGAAGGACGAAATCGTAAAAAAACGGCCGCATTTGAAGAAAAAGAAAGTGCTGTTTCATCAAGACAATGCACCTTGTCACAAGTCGATGAAATCTATGGCAAAATTGAATGAATTCGGCTAGGAATTGCTTCCCCACCCATCGTATTCTCCAGATTTGGCCCCCAGCGACTATTTCCTGTTCGCAGACCTCAAAAGAATACTCGTCGGAAAGAGATTTAGGACCGATGAAGAAGTAATCGCAGAAACAGAGGCCTATTTTGAGGCTAAACCGAAATCGTACTACAAAACTGGTATCGAAAGATTGAAAAATCGTTTCAATCAGTGTATCGCCCTCGAAGGAAACTATATTGATAAATAAAGTTGAATTTTGCAAAAATTTTGTGTTTTACTATAAAACGGCACTTTTCAGCCTATGTGTTATATATTATTTAGTTTAATAAAGATGGTTAGCTGTTTAAGACTAAAAAATACACGACGTGGAACTAATTAATTATTTTAGGTCGATTTTTATTTTTTTATTATCTTATCTTCAGTTTGCTTAGAATTTCACCAAAATCAAATCGTAAAAAATCTGAAATAAGTTGACCTTAGCATTCACGTTTTTTTTTTTAAATTATAGTTATTATTAATACAAACAAAAATAATTGGTTATGAACCGTTTAATACTGAAAACCTAATCATTTCGAGAAAACATTTATATTATGCGGTCACCTGTAGTAACTGTGTACAAAACAAGTTTTGCTTAATTTGTTAAAAAAATTAGCTGACGATTAAGTCGATTTTTAATGAATTAAGAAAAGAGGTCTGTTTTAATCGGATGTCAGGAATTAAATTTGTTCAGCCTGCAACTTTAACATATTTCTTAGTAAATAGTAGCTATTAAATACAAATGTTTGTAATTTAGGTATGTAAGGTATGTTTTAAAAGTACTAATTAATGGCTCGATGAAAAAAGAGTTTTGCTGTAACGGCTTAGATAATTAATGTAATTATTATAAACGACCAGAATGGGCCAGAAGGCACGGCAAGGTAATTTTGCTCTATGACAGTGTACCTGCACATAAAACAAAACTGGTTCAGGATACAACAAAAGCACTTGGCTATGAGCTCCTACCCAACCTGCCGTATTCGCCAGACTTAGCTCCTTCCGACTACCATTTGTTTTCATCAATGGGACACGGATTAGCTGACCAGCACTTCGAATCCTACGAGGAAGTCGAAAATTGGGTGACTTTTTGGTTTACTTCAAAAGCCGAAAAATTTTATTGGCGTGGAATCCATAAATTGCATAAAAGATGGGAAAAATATGTGGCTAGCAATGGCTAATACTTTGAATAAAATGTTTTTTACTTTCCTATGAAAAATTAGTGTTTTATTTTCACAAAAAACGCTCACTTCATACCGGTACACCTGGTAAATTGAATATTTGATTTTTGTGAGACTCCCCAGATTGCAATACTGTATGTCCAGATATTATTATATATTAACTTATATAGTAAAATTTTGTTCAGGTTTTTCTTAAACAGCCAGTAGAGTTGTCTAAATTATAGTCTTAGTTGGTTTCGTTTATAGATTTTATAATTCTTCCAGGTGAGTTTTGGTATATGTGAACCCCCAGATATTCAGCACTCGTTTCAGTTTTTATTGTTTTATTTTTGGGTTCTAGTGAGCGTTTTATTTTCCGTGTAGTATAGATAACTGAGACTGTCTTGTCTTCATTAGTTTTGATGCCCCAGGTGTTAAACCTTGTCGATAAGATGTTTAGAAAGCTCTGCAATGTTCCAGCGGCATTAATCAAACATTTTTCTGATGATATTATAACCGTGTCATCTGCAAAAGTTGCTAAAAGATAATGTCAGTATGTCTGCAGTAAATAACAGATACAACAGTGGACCATTGACACTGCTCTGAAGTACATTGGCTTCCATTTTGGTCAGATCAGAGTATTCATCGTCGTATTTTACGTAAAAATATCTGTCAAAACTATAACTTTTTATAATTCTGAAGAAACCATTTGGTAATTGTCTCTTAAGTTTATAAAATAATCCTTCATGCAATATTTGGTCAAATGCTTTGGCAATGTCGAGATACACTGCTAAGCTATACTTTTTGTTTCTATGTCTGTAGCGAAGCGGTTTGTGACACAATGCACTTGCTGGATTGTAGAGTGATGTCGTCTGAATCCGAATTGATGGTCAGGTATTGTTGTATTTTGTCTAAGTAGAGATTCCAGTCGTTTAAAAAGGAGTTTTTGAAATAGAAAGGATCGGGAAAAAGCTTACTGTTCGATACGATGAAGTTTGAATTTAGTCTTTTCCTGTTTTTGGGATTGCCGTGATTTGTGCTACTTTCCACACATTCGGAAAGCATTTTGGTTTGATTAATGAGTTGAATATATTTCTTATATGAACAACGGTGTTTTTAAGGAGTTTTTTTTAGTAGTTCTGCTGTTAAAAGGTCATAGCTCGGCGACTTTTTATTTTTTGCGTTTTCAATCATGTTTTTAATTTCGGTGCTGGTCATTTTTTTTAATAGGTATGTTAGGTAATATTGGACAAAAATCGGTAGGTGTATGCAAACTGTTTTTGGAGTTTGTAAAAGTATTCTTAAAATGTTGACAGAACAACTTGGCCTTGTCAGCATTGATTCTTGCCTAGGTGTTATTTGGTTTTTTTATGGGTGGTTTATAAATTTTAGCTTTTGTTAAGTTTTTGGTGCTTTTCCAGATGTTATAATTTTTTGATTTAGTAGCTAAAAGATTTTTGTACGTATATGTGTCAATTCTCTTTTTTCATGTGTTTTTAGTAGGTTTTTTAAAGTCCTTTGTTAAGTCTTGTTTTAAGGTCTGGGTGTTTGTATTTTTGCCACATTTTCCAGCTTGGTGTCTTTAGTGATACATTTGGTTTTAGTTTTTGTTGAAGTATTGTAAGTGTATGTGTCCCATATTTTGTTTTTAACATTTTAGTCATTAAAGTCACCACCAATTACCCCAGGTGAATTTTCATGTTGAACCTTGTCTGCAATAGAATGATCTTTTGCAACAAAATTTTGCAGACAACCCTAACGACGAATAAATTCAAATAATGATTTCTCAAAATCGATGGGAGTCAAGCTCAGCAAGAACTAAATAAGTTATACATGTATAACAACGCTATATTATGGGAATACAATAATCACCAAGAAACCCTCAATGAGTATATTCAGCAGATTCCAGAATCCTATTATCCCGAACCTTTTGATTTGAATTTTTTAGGCTAACTGGCTCTTTGTTGTCTTATTTTGAACTGACGAAAAGCGGACAAATACTTAAACTTTTAATCGACATATAATACTTTTAATTGACATATAAATCCATTAAAAATGGATAATACTTTTTTGCCAGCTTTGTGGCAGGAAGTATAAAAGTAACCCTCCATACTTATCTCAACCCCTTTAGACTCTATAACACAAAAATCAAATTGTTCTTACTTCCCACTCTTAAATAATTTAACGAAATCCTGAGGCATAATGATTTAAAGGACTTATCAGCAATGAGAAGAAGACTACATGACTATATAAAACCAAACGAAAATTCGAATAAAGTATTAAGCTTCACAATATGTTAACTCAATCAACATCAGAACAAATCACATGTCTCCAAGGAACGTTGTCAACTCTTTAGTAACATACTATCCTTTACTAGTTGACGAACCGAAAAACAAACTCACTTTTACGATTACTGTGAAATTCAAGATGGCTCATGCCATAGATTTGGAGCCTTGTGAACACCAAGTGGACGATATAAGAAATACAGTAGACCGCAGCATCAATGAAATTCATTCTTCTCATCTTTTCCTTCTCTATAATTTGGATCAGATTATAAATATATTGAGTAGACTAAAGCCAAAATATATAAAAAACGACCACTTAAATTCATAGGTAGCGCATGGAAATAGATCGCAGGTAGTCTGACCATGACGACTTCAGAATTATTAAGAATAAAATCAATAATATTTTGAAAAATAATAACAAACAAATATTGATAAATATAGACTTTATAAATAGCATGAGATGATAAATAGAATGCAAAACCATGATAATTTCAAAAATAATATTGTATAGGGTTTTCTAATAACGACTTGACAACTTTTTTTTTTTTAAATAAAATGCAAACGATTTGAGATATTTCAAAAACTTTATTATTGGCTTGAAGTACAATCAAAACATTTACAATATGAGTGGAACTCGACTTGTCGATTCGTTGGACCGAATTTCGTTCACAAATTAAATTCAAAGTTGTCAAGTCCATTGGAAAACCCTAGACTAGTAACACAACATAAGATTAAATTACTTAAAGAAGAACTTATAAACCAAGAATATGTCAAAGACTGGGCTGAGCGTATTTGCGAGAAGTATTTATTTTATCAAATAAAGACAAAAAATAGTAAATAGCATGTTCAAAAACGAAAATATTTCATATGATTCTATTGAAGAGGCGTTAAACCCCACATAAATAAAAATTTCATCTATCTCAACTTCGATTGTCCACATTGTTAGTATACCATACCAAATTTAGCATTTAATTCTTGTAACAAAATATTAATTAAATCAATAAAAAAGGATAATTTTATAAATAAATTAGAATAGAATAAATATATTATAATTATATAATTAAAATATGACACTTCATAAAAAAAAAATCGATAAATGGAAGCAGCTGTAATTGAGGTAAATACATTTTTTTTTTTTTTTTGAATTATAAACTATATTATCAATTTCATTTATTTTTTGCAACGATGATAGCGAAGAATCTGGCTCATCAACTTTTTCATTATTTAACCCTGAAAGCTAAGATTCCTCAACCTCTTCTGAGAAGGTTTCTGTAAATCACCAAAGAATCGGAGATTTTATGGAAGTAATTTGAAGTTACAACGATCCGGACTTTAAGAAACATTTTACACTACATCGGTCAACTGCCTGGATTTAGATAGGTATATAGAGCTTTAGTGTATGCACATTCCCTCAAGTCTATACATATTTCGAAATTATTCATAGATCGCTTCAAGTTATCTGAGCGGTTTGGATTTGCATCAAAAATAGGGTTACCGAAAACTTAGCTTGAAAAGAAAATATATGCATTCCTTTGGTATATGGCGAACACATACACATTATGTGAAATTTCCAATTTATTTGGTATTTCGAGTTCGACGGCATGGAGCATTGTTATGAGGGTAACATCGTGGCTCATATCCATTGGCCATGAATATGTCAAATGGCCAAACAAATGAAACTGCACAAAATGCAGCATTAATGGAAGCGAAAACAAAGATTTCCGGAATTTTAGGATGCATCAATGATTCTCATATACGAATCAAAGCGCCAGTCTTTAACAAGGAAAGATATTTTAACAGGAAACGCTTTTAAAGTATTTCTGTACAAGCTGTGGTGAATAAAAAGAAAATTATTATAAACATCTTCTGTGGAGAGCTAGATAGCTTGCACGACAGCTGATGAATGAACTTTTTCTTGGTAACTCGGCGATTCAACGGATCCAGGTCTAGAGTGGTTAATTCCACCCTTTAAGGTAACGAAGCAATGACAAATTTAGGATGCATGCATCGGGACATATCATCGTAGAACATGCGTTTGGTTTACTGAAAATCCATTTCCGAAGATTACAGCACTTTACCGAGTAGCCAAATATAAATTTGGTTATAAATTTGATTGTCTGCATGTATACTGCACAACGATGAAATCGAAAAAAAAAGGATAATCCTGCATTTTTTTCAGTCGTCGAAGTAAACCAAGGAATAGAGAATAGCACCAGACGGCAGCGTTTATTGAACGATTTAATAAATAGAAATGTAATAAACGTAAAATATTAAATTCATATTTTTATTATTGCTTAAACACTAAATATTGCAATTCATAAACGAAAACAAAAAAGAAAAATAAAAGAAAAATTTTCGATGAAAAAATTCGTCATTTCATCTTTTTTTAAACAAACTCCCTAAACAGAGCCTCCTTGCTCAAAAAACAGGATTCCTTTCCTTCGGGTTTTTTTAAACCTTTTAATTTTCTTTACAGCATATTCAGCCAAAATTCTATTTCCTTCTTCAGCTGATTTTCGCTTCAGCTCCAACTGTTTGTTCAAATACTTTTTCCTATAGCTCATTTTTTTTTTTTGCATGATGAAGATTATGCTCTCGGACCCTGAGAGCTGCAAAAAAAAGAATGTATGTAAGTTAAACATGTTATCAGTGTTTGACAACACTTACCAAAATAACTCCTCAACAAATCATTGTTTTTGGTGGTATCTTTTATTGGTTTTCCCGACAAATTTATAATATGGCTGTTCCTTATTTCAGGTCGGGTGTCAAATATTTCTTCCATTCGCTCCTCAAATGGAGCTTTACAGGCCGACCGTCCTGTTTTTTTTACTTGCATCCGAAGTCGCCTTAACTGCCCTTAATAAATTCTTCAACTTTATTTGAAGCATTTCGACTGTAGTCGGCTGACTCAAAAAAAAAAAAAAAAAAAAAAAAAAACATAAATGCAGGTGAAGCAGTAGAATGAAATAAAAGTTAAATACCAAAACTCCAAGTGCAAGGGGATTTTCCAGTACATTGGTCATCGCATTTTTCCACTTTTGTGTTTTGGAACTCAAACTGCCTATTGCTGTACACATCCAGAAAAGCCTTCGTTTCTTCTGTCGTCCAACTTCTTGAGCTTTAAAAAATTGTAGATGAAATTGTTAGTAAATACATGATTTAAATAATTATTTGTTACAATTACTTACGATTTATTTTTGTTATCTATTGCGATTATGTTGCTGAGCTCGTTTTTGACATTTACCGTGGAGTTGCCATGCCACCAATAAACTTTTTTTTAAATAAAAATTGGATGCTTTTTTTTTTATTCTAAAAATAAATTTCTTAAATTTATTAACAGATGCATTTGAGAACAGTATTTTGTAGCTTACACTTCACATTCATATCGCAAGTATACCACTTTGAGCAAAAATTTAATTTTTTATTTATTTTTATTGGAACAAAAAAATTATTAAATAGTATTTGGTTTCCAAGTATTATTTAATGTTCTAATATGGTAACAGTCACTTAAAAATTGTTAAAATTATACCAACCTTTATGAACGAAAATGTACCTTTTGAAAAATAGCGTGAACTAGGGGAGGAGTTAAGGGGGTAGTCTCATGTCCGAGGTTAAACTTTGAAAGTTTTTAAGGATTTTTTTTGTTGCGAAAAATGATATACAATTTTCATAAAATTATAATTATATGTTATCATTTAGCTGTTAAATAATACAAAAACAATTTTGTTATATAAAAATAAAATATTTTAACGTCATTTTGTTGAAGTAAAAGTCTCTTTGAAAAAAAAGTAGGTGACTGGCCCCCCTGATTGCTCATTTTGTAATTATCTGAAATCAAATAAAATTCCACAGAGGTTATTGTTCAGTAGGGTTGTCATTCTTCTCCGTGGCAGTTGTTAAAGATGGTAGTTCAGTAACCCTGTAAATGCTCTATGAAGAGTTTCTTAATCTGAATAACACAAATACAGAATTTCACGTACGGTTCAGCAGTTGGAAGAAGAGAATACATCACAGAAACAGATAGAGAAAGTGATAGAATTAGTCGGTGTGCCCGAGGTAAATACTCTTAACCCTGTAGAGAGTTTTTTTTTGATGAAGCTTTGAATGCTTTTCCTTTGTGCTGAGAAAATTGAAAATTGCTACAAGTTAATGTAACATCAGCATATTTCTTAACCTAGCTTCCCACGGTCAAATTAAAGTTCGTTTTCTACAGACAGCTTACCAGATGCCCAGTTCATTCAACACCTATGAACAATTGATGATAGTGCAAATGTGGCAGACAACAGAATGCCACCTGATATGCGTCGGACTAATTAAGGTAGAATAAGAATTTTGTATTTAGTCTTTAGCAAGAGATCAAACAATAGTAAAGTTTTTTTTTAAAAAAATTCTATGAGAATTTATTAATTGGCGCCCGAGCAGAAACAGAAGAAGCGTACGCGTTAGTGAAAAATATAGAGAATAAATCAATTTAAAAGCCTTTAAGTAGTGCAAGTAATGGATTAAAGAAAATATAAAAAGTTCTCAAGTAGTGCAAAAAATAAATTGTCCTAAAGTATTGCAAAAACTAATGTGCCCTAAAGAAGCGCAAAAATAAAATTGCCTTAAAATAGTGCAAAAAGAATATCTCTTTTCTCTCTCCGCCTATAAAACTAATCTACTGTAAACGTGTAAGGAAAAATTCAAGACCCTAGAGCAGCTATTCAAACAACATAAGAAGAAGACGTAAAAGTTCCACCAGCCGCTCCATGGGATTTACCAAATTATAGCTTTGTAAGAACGCATTTTTATAATAATATAAGTACAAGTTCCTGAAAATTATTTTAGAACTTTAGAAATTTAAAAATTTTGAAATTTAGAAACCAAATAAAGAATTTAATTTAAGAAAAAGCAAATAGTGCAGATACAAATCTTTTTTAAAATCAGAAAGTTCTTTAGTGAAGTAATATTAATACGGAAAATAAATTAGAAACAAAAAAATGTTTTGTTTTGAGTTAAGCAAAAGTATTAGTATTGTTATTATTATTATCAAGGGAACGATACAAATTTATTTGTAGGGTCCGGGATTTAACGCCGGGGTACTATGCCCATGTGGGGCGTTTTGTCAACAGCACGCGGAGTACTGAGTTCCCATGTGGTCACCCACCTACGTACTTACCGCGCCCAACACTGCTTGATCTCGGTGATCTAGTAGGAACCGTTGACTTAAGCAAAAGTATATAACCAAAAATATATTAACTTATATTTATTTATATTTATTTGTTATTAAATAATTCTGATTATAAACTTAAGAGTCTCATATTAAAGTAAAAATGCCAAACCAAAACTTATCGACCCTCTATTCTTAATGTAAACAACAAACCCTGAACTGAACCGCAATCCCAGTCGTCGTCCCAACTACAAACAGACCCCATACTGCCCTTATAACCATCTAAGTATCTCAAGCTCTCAATACCCAAGGAAGGGAAATTATACGAAACTTACTTAATCCAAACGCAATTCGAATCAATGAAATATGGTAGATCAAGGGATAAGCCCCGAACTTGTGAGAGATCTGAACAAACTAGACAAAATCCCAGATGTTGTGCGAAGTGCCTAAAATATTTTGGTATCCTCTGTGTAATAAGGAACAAAATCATAGGCAATGCGTATATCGTCCTTACATCCTATAACACTCCACTAAACTGAGATTGTATCTCGCGATATCTTTCTTTATATTACGCAGACAAACGAGACCTGGGTACTCTTGAGTACCAGATGACGTCGTTAGTACAAGCAACGACAGTATCCAACGATTTTACCAGGCGGTATACACACACCTTTCACTTATTCTTTACAAAATTACAAGCATGAACGTATGCCATTATAGAGATAAGTCGCTCGACACATTCATCAGGGGTCTCAAGGGCGATTTACCACGTCTTCTAGGAATACGTGAACCGGCCGATCTCCCTCAGGACTTTTACTTATGCCTGAAGCTGAAAAATCAAAATTTTAGAGCGGTATATGCTAACCAAAACCAATTAACAGTTAAAAAACTATTTCAATCAAATCCTCCGTGACTTCCACCCAAAACAAACAAAAATGTACCATTCATATATTCAAACGGTATACCTTTTTACCTTAAAATTGCATACTTCCCCAACCAAAGGCCACATTCGTTTATTAACACTCCTTCACATTTCCCTAACCAGAACAACAATTATCAGGGGCCAACTCCTTTCAATAATCTTCTAAAACCAAATTTACCAATTTTCGTCCTCCGAACCAATCTAACAACAATTCTGCGAGACAAATGCCCCAAGGCGGAAACCACCAGTGGAACACATGGATGCCCCGACCATAAGAACTGTTAACGTCAATTATGCCAATAGACCAGGAAAAAGTATGGCCTAGCCTCCCGCACCAAAGGGAGCACCGATGCCCGAAAAAAGTATACCTCCTCACCAGTATTCTCGAAAATGAAATAGAACAATGTAATGAATTGTTGAACTTAGAAACTGAAGAAGACGGCCAAACCATAAATGACTACGTAGAATCCCAAGTACCAATACAAACTCGAGAGAGCGAACAATTAATTCAGGAACTGACTTACATACATTTTTTATGCTAGCTAGCTCTTCGTTGCCCTATTATTCAAAAAATCATTTCAGTAAAAAGGCAATAAATCTAAACGAAGAAACAATGCTAGCATTCGATAAAAAAAGAAAAACTTTAGCATCTGACACCATTCCCTTAGTATACTCGGATTTTTCTAAAAAATCAGAAAAAATAATCACGGACGCATCCAATTATGCTATTGGAGCAGTCCTTTCAAAAAGTGATATATAGACTCATAAAGTTTATATCGAGAACGCTTAGAAAAACGCCACAAACGAAAAGGAAATTTTGGGAACTACATTCTTACTGACATTTTATATACGGTTCTGCCAAATTCAAGATTCTTACAGACCACCAACCACTCACTTATTTCCCTAGCAGCAAAAACACCAATAGCAAGCTAGAAAGCTATACTCGAAGAGTATAACTATGACTACAATACAAATCCGGCAAAACAAAGATTGTAGCTGATGCGCTTTCTAGACCTCCAACCACAGACCAAATCAATTCCATGGCAGCTTTCCAACACAGTAACGAAAGCTGCTAATATCTACGGTAAATAATGGTCTGATGACAGATGAAACTATGACGAAAATACAGGAAATTTATCTCCTATACTTTAAAAATTACAAGATAAGGTTTACCCAAACTAGAGTAGATGACTTAATAGACGAAACAAGCCAAAGCGCATAGCACAAAGCACATAGAAATGCCAAAGAAAATATAGTAAATCCTAATTCCTGGAAAAATATTATTTCTCTCAGATAAATGCTCAGTTTGCCGCGAACACGAGTACGACCGTCACAAGAAAAATCCCGAACTTCATGCCACCCCTATTTCTAGTTATCCTGGCCAATCCGCTACATCGACATATATTCCACACAAAAAAAAAAAAAGAGAACTGACAGCTCTTGATAAATTTTCTAAGTACGCGTAGGTTAAAGTATTGAGGTCCAAAGCCGTAGAAGATACAAAGAAACCCCTTAGGGAATTACTGTTTTCCTTCGGTGTACCAGAGAGAATTGTAATAGACAATGAAAAATCGTTTAACTAATCGTCAATTACTTTTATGTTGGAAGACCAATTTGGAATCAGAGTATTTAAAACTCCAGCCTACACCAGCACGGTTAATAGTCAAGTGGAACGATTCCACTCTACCCTTACGGAAATCATGCAAATCCATGGCAACTTTGAAGAGCTCTTGGAAAAATCTGTATACGAATTTAATTGCTCGATCCATTCCACTACAGGCCGTAAACCCATTGAGATATTTTTTGGCAGAAATATAACTACCGACCCTGAACAATTCGAAAAAGTTTGGCAGGAAAATATTCAGAAATTAAGACAAAAACAGGAAATTGACCTTAGAAATTATAATAAGCGTAGGGACGCAATACAAAACTCTTCAGCCGGAGATATTATTTGCGTTCGCATCAATTAATTTCTAGGTTCTGAACTTTCTCAAAAATATAAAAAGGAGGTTGTAAAAGAGGATCAATCGACTACAATACTTACAGAATCAGATAGAATTGTACACAATGGTCACATTAAAAGTTAACTTTCTCTACAGGAATTTCATCGCTCTAGTTTGCGCCAATGTTCAAGTAATCTATTATACAAGTTCCCGAATAATAACCTTAAAAGTTGTAACAACCAGAATGGGAAACTGCAGTTTATTCACATAATTGAGATGTTCCCATACAGAAGTATTTTATTTAAAACCGCATCCATCAGTAATGATAATGTTCCCAAAACTATAGTAACACATTTTTCCCAATCCTTAATCATAGACTCATTTTATAACTCAATTTTATCAGGTCCGCATGGAAGTGGATTGCGGGCAATCCCGATAATGATGATCTCACAATGCCAGAAAATAAGATAAACAATGTAATCAGTAACAATAACAACCAAATTATTGTTAATGAAAATTATATAAGTAAACTGAACCAACTGACAAATGAAGCAAATCAAATATTAAATATTATAAGAAAAGATAAATCTTTCGAAAACGAATTAGTCCTGAGCTTATTCTATAAAACAAAAATAATTAAAGGTGAATTTGCTAACACCATTTACGCTATTGAACTTGCTAGATCTAATACTGTAAATACAAATATTTTGTTAAAAAGTGAAATAAACGCAATAATAAAAAACGTAGATAGAAATCAAAATACCTTATGAAAATGTAGAAGGTGCTTTCAAATCCGCCTTTATTAAAATTGAGGTTAACACAACCAGTCTATTTTACATAGTAAATATCTCGAAGTTGTTAAGCTAATTTAAGTTAATAATTTAATAGACAAGATAGAACAAATTAATATCTTAAGAAAACAGAAAACTATTTTCGGAATTAAAAAATAATGTACAACATTAAACGAATTATCATTATGTGGGAAGGAAAATCTAGTAGCCTTAAGCAAAGACACATGCATACCAAATATTTTAGAAGGCCAGAACGCATCATGCACTTTAACCAACAGTTATCATGTACCAGCAGTAGATGAAATCATAACAGGCACCATTCTCTTAAATGATTTTGAGGGTAACATCAACATAAACAGTACTAATCAGCAACTTTGGGAACTTACTTAATACAATTCCAGAACACAGCTATTGAAATCAACACCCAAAATTTATCTCAGAAGAAGTAACAAGCACTCACGCCCTATCATATTTAATTAAAAATTCTGTCGGTACCGGTATTTAGGAAGTAAGGGGCGCTTCATCGTGAGGTTTGATTTTCAATAGGCTTTTTTTGACAGATCACGCGTGACTCCTATCAAATTGCTTTGTGGTTTTTGTTCAATATCGTTCGGCAAATCATCGTGGAAATACCCACACCACAACAGTGCCTCCAAATTGTTCAGCTGTATTACGAAAATCAGCGTTCTGTGAGATTCGAGGAACTTACGGTGCGCATAATCAACCTACTGAAACCAATACCATTCGCAAATTTTAGCCCCAGTTTACATTAGTGGATGATACTTGACCGGTTAGACCACATCCAGCACGTAGTGAAGAGACTATAGCAACTGTAGCTGAGAGTGTACGCGAAGACCGTGACGAATCGAATCGTCGTCGTTCTCAGCAGCTTTACTTGGCGTATTCGACAACTTGTCATATTTTACGGGAGGATTACGGCCTAAAAGCGTACAAAAATTCAACTTGTGCAAGAATTGAAGCCAGGCGGCTTAAATTTGCGTCATATTTTCAGTGAATTAGCTCTGGAAAAATTCAATGAAAATCCGGTGTTTTATCCTGAAATTTTGTTCAGTGATGAAGCCCATTTCTGGCTCAATGGATACGTTAATAAACAAAATTGCTGTATTTGGGCTGATGAGCAACCTAAAGAGTACCAAGAGCTACTATTACATCCATGAAAAACAACGGTATGGTGTATGGACTGGTGGAATCATTCAATGGTAACCGTTATCGCGCCATGTTAACAGAGTATGTGCTTTCTGAAATTCAAGCACATGTTCTCGGAGAGCCCTGGTTTCAACAAGATGGCGCTACGAGCCATACAGCGCATGAAACAATGGACTTGTTGAGAAATCATTTTGGTGAGCACTTAATATCACGTTTTGCTACAGTAAATTGGCCGCCTAGATCGTGCGATATGACACCTTTGGACTATTTTATGTGGGATATGTGAAGTCTCAGGTCTTCAGGAATAAGATAGCTACGATTGACGCTTTGGAAACTAACAGTACTCGTCTTATCCTCGAGAACCTAGTCGCTATGTTCGAACGAGTCGCCCAAAATTGGACCTTCCGAATTGACTACCTAAGACGTAGTCGTGGCTAACATTTACATATCATTTTCGAGAAGTAAATGACATGAATTGTTCTTTTAACTGATAATAAAAATTTTGAGTTCACTTTAAAATTTATATGTTTTATTTTACATTATTAATCAAAGCTCACGATGAATCACCCTATATTATCCATCGAGCTCATGAAAGAACTCCACATAAATAACACAAAACGGATCGATCTCATTGAAACAGAAAAAGATATCCACCAGTTTATCAATTACACAACTTTCAGCATTCTATTTCTAATCATAGCCATAGTAAGATATTGCAAAAATACAAGAAGTAAAGAAACCAGTATAACAGTCATACCTACAGCTTCACCAATAGGAAAAAGTTCAATTAATTCTATGAGAACTTATTAATTTACAGAAGGCGAAATATGACAAAAAGTAATATTATATGCGTTCACCTCGCGTCGATCTATGCTAAGCAAAGAATTATGAGAAGAAAAAGATCAGCTAAGGAATTAATACTTAATACTTCGTGATGATGAAAAAAAAAAAAAAAAAATAAATAAATAAATTAAATTAGAAAAAAATATAAATACTTACGAGTATAGTTCAGTACCTCAAATATTTTTGTTGCGAAAGGTTGAAAGTTGTAAGGTTGTTGCTATAAAATCTTTTGATGACCTAGCAGAAATTGACTTTACTATTAACACATGGGCCGTGCCGTTTCTAAGAGAGGGCACTACTAGCATCAAATCCGTTCTCAGTTAGCAACAACCTTCAAAAGATACGTGTATAAATTTGACAGCTGTCGGACGATTAGTTCTCGGGAGTGAGTGAAGTGAAGCAACTTTTGTTATTGTGAAAAAAATGGATTCAAAGCAATTTCGTGTGTTGATTTATCATTGCTTTTTGATGGGAAAAAATGCAGCCGATGCAAAGAAATGGCTTGATAAGTGTTACCCGGACTCTGCACCAGCCGAACGAACCATTCGCAAGTGGATTGAAAAATTTAAAAGTGGTCATACCATAAAAAATTGTCATGATAATATTTTCTTTTCTAATTCTTACGATAAAAAAACAGTTTTCATAGCACATCAAAACATTTGTTACATAGCTTGTAACAAAATTTTGATTTGTTAGTTTGTAATCTCGAAGGTTTGAGGTATGAATTTGATATGATATTTGTGTCTGAGATTTTGATTAACTCCTTTGAAAAGGAAGACTACATAATTCCTAGCTATAGGCACATACTAATGATTCGTATTCAGCGGGAGAGATGGGAGTATTTGTAAAAAATTCTTATCCTAGTGTTGTTTCTATTATTAATTTCAAAAGTGCTGATATCCTATATTATTTCTAATGTTACCTTTAACATTGTTTGTGTGCATAGACTTCAAAATATGCCTCTGCAACTGTTTTTGGATGAATTAAAGCAATGAAAATGGATAATCTAAATATCATTGGAGATTTTGACATAGATATTCTACACTTAGACCTTGTTGACAGCACATGGGTTAGTCTCATTTATTGATGAATCAACTTGACCAATTTCAAATACTTGCATTGACCATGTATTTTGTTGCTTCTTAAGTTGGAAATTCGTCAATGTGTTGGTTTAAACTTCGATCTTTAAATTACTGATCAGTACATGACAGGTTTAATCTACTGCTAAAAAAAAAATAGAAATTAGCTTTAGTTTACTAAATGAAAGTCTGTTAAGAGAAAACTGGTATGAAACACATGCCAAAGAAAATACTTTTCTGACCTATGAATTCTTTTTAAAAACTTTAAGAACTGGCTTGATAGTTAGAGTGTTCCCATGCAGCAAGGTAGATCTGTAGTTAAGCTTAAACCATGAACCAATGACTCGCTTCTGAAACTAATGAAAAAAAAAACATAAGTTGCGTAGTAAAACTCGCAAACACCCACAAAATTTTGCTTTAGAAACTAGTTACAATCTTTTTGGTCAAAAAATTAAAAATTAAATTGATATATGTCATGACAGATACTTCGAAACAAATTAAAAAACACATAAGGGAACGTTAAAAAAGAATGGGAAGTTGTAAACTGCATAATTAATCGGAAAACTAAAAACCATAATTATTATATAATTATTATTATTAACCATAATCCATTACACTTAAAGATTATAACTTTAAAATAACGCATCCTGTATTTATTGCAAACGATTTAAATGAAAACTTTGCCTCAGTAGGACAGACATATTCTCCTTGTGACTATCCAATATCTTGCAATTCTTATTCAGCGACGCAACTCCTAGACTACACAGTTTCCAGGAACAGCGTCGTTTTCTCACCCATTTCAGGTTTTTAACTACTAAAAACAATCAATTCTCCAAAAACTCAAATTCTCGGGGCTTAAAAGGCTTAAACATGGTAGATATTTTGTTTCATCTTTTCAATTTAAGCATTTTCACGGGAACCTTTCCTCAATTGTAAAAACGAGCCAATATTATTTTAATCTTCAGAAAGGGCAATAGAAAAGAAAAAATGAATTACAAACCGATTTCCTTACTGTAAAATTAAGAGTTTTGAAATTTCTTACTAAGATTAACTTTTAAGCGAAAATCATTCGATTTCAGAGAAAACCATACCGCCGAAGATGCACTTCTGGATTTTTGTCAATATATACACATGGGACTCGAACAGAAAAAATCTTGTGCCGGACTTTTTGTAGACATAACCAAAACCTTGATATTCTTCATATATGTAAAGTCAATCTTCAGTCTTCTATTTTTCGGTAGGTTAAGGGCTTTTGCGGATGATTTTACGTTTGCGTATAGTTCTAATAATCTCTTTAACTTAGTTGCTGAAATTAACCATGATGTCCATTATGATGTCCGTCATAAAATTCAGTCTGTTTAGTACCAACAGAAATTCGTCCAAAAATGATAATCTTCGTTATCAACAGTTAAAAAAATTGAGAGCTGAGTTTAATCGTGGTCGTACATCGATTAAAGATGATGCACGTAAAAGACGGCTAAAAACTACAACTACCGAAGAAAGTGTGTAAAATTGTTTTGGCTATTTCATTTCAGAAGGGTAAGGCATATTTTACACGAGATGGGTAAAATTTTGGTATTAAGGAAAGTACGGAATAATGTTATGTACCATGAATGTGATATATTGTTTCAGTTTTTCATTCTTTTTTTCTGTGTCTAGGGTAATCATTAATTCGTTTTGTTTCCTGCCTTCATTTTTGTTTTATTTGATTTAAGTCATTTTAGCGTTTTTGTCAATATATTATTTGTAAATCATTCTTCTTACACTCTTTTTTTAATTGTTTAAAATTTCGTTTTTTGGTATGGTTAAATTCCTTAATACATATAACACATTTGTATTCATATTGTGTTTAATATAATACATATTACAAGTCCAGTCTTTTTTGCTGACATATGTTTCATATAATAGTTTTGCAGTTTTTTTTCATCACATCTGCATTATTTTATATCGCTCGTTTTAATATGCATAATCTAAGGGTTACCAGAGAATAATGTCAGATATTGGTTTATGGTCCATTATATTTTCCTCTAAAACATATAGATACGAAATAAGAATAGATTATCATACGATGGTAATTTGTCAACCCCACGCTGTAACGTTAAAAGTTGTTAGTAAAAACATCTGTGAAATTTCAGAGGGGTGAAAATCCATCAATCCAATATTAGGGTTAAGCTAAAATAATGCGGTACATAAAAGAATCAACAAAAAAATGGAAGTCATTTAAAGGAACGTTAGAGTACAGTCATTACAGTGTGGTGTGGCTTTGGGTCTATGGCAATTATTTTAGGGTTGTAATAATTGTATAGTTTAGACTTTGTTGAATCTCATTTATGAAAAGAAGAACGCATTCTAATTTTATATTACCATAATTCCTTTAGTTGATTGCTCGTTTATTGATTTAATGATTAGATTTAATTCTCAAAAATCAAGAATTCCTTATTTAATTACTTGAATAATGTATATTACTTAATAGTAATGCATAATACAAAATACTGTAAAGGATAAAATAAGATTTTCAGATATGCCACAATGTATATTTTATCAGAAAAATGCACCACATATTTAGTATAATAAAGTTAACTTAAAATATATGATTAATGTGATTGAACTTTGTGAAAACACGCCATTTACTTTTTCTTCGAATTAATATCATTTGTACATTAGAATTTCATGCATGTACTATTAAATATATGTATATTGAATAGTTTTGTGAGAATATGGCAACATCGAAGCTCTATGTAGATATTCTCAGACTTGTCAATATAACTGGAATCATTAAAGGCAAAGTATTTTAACACGTCTGCCCCTTCCAGTTGCCACAGTTTAACAATTAGTTTCACAATTTAATATTGAGACGGGTTGTATCAACAACATACATACATACACATATCCCTTTTTATTCCTCGTGCCGAATTGGACATCGGCAGAAAGTCAACTTGGCTTAGTTTGTGGTTGGATTTGGACTTACATCCGTATAAGATTGCGCTGACGCAAGAATGGAAGCTGGATGACCATAGACATCGCCGTGAGTTCGCTAATTGGTCACTGGAAACGTTGGCCAGAGATCTGAATTTTGACCAAAAAATCCGCTTCTCGGACGAGTGCCATTTTCGACTCAGCGGCTAAGCCAACAAGTAAAATTGCCATTATTGGAGCGAACACAACCCACAATTTTATTTTTCTACCGTTTTTATCTGGACAATAAAAACCGGAAGTGTATGGCTCTAAGTGCATGTGGTATAAAACTTTAAGGTAGAACATTCGCTTGCTTGTAGAGAAACTTATTACAGAAGGCAAATATGTTTCACCAATGAAACGTTCAGGAAGGGTTGTAAAACTTAGATTTTCCCAAAGCGTCATTACCATCATAGTAATGAGTAACGCACGTAGCGTCTACTGCCCTTCGGAAAAACACAGTTTATGCTGATATGCTGGATATTATTAACCGCCACAATGACAAGCTTTATGTTCAGGTGGTAATTGAATGAACTACCTCAATAGGCAGGGCACAAATTTTACGATCTTATTAATATGGGCTCAAGTATAATAAAAGGACTAGTATCAAGCCAAATCATGTTGTTTTAAAATGAAAAACGTTAGACAACTGCTTATATAATAAAATCAGTTGAGACAGTGGACAGTGAAAATGGCTTAATTGTTTCCAATACGTTGATCTAGAGGTTGAGCCTAAAGTGTGGGATTTGGACGTTTTCGTTAAAGGAGCAACAAAGGATATTGTTATTATTTTAGATGAGAACGGCAGAAACAGTAAAAAATTGTTTACTCGTAATGTACTATAATGAATGAAAAAAAAAAGAAATGACAATTGCTCCAAAAATTCACCGCGGTAAATTTATACACCATGGTAGCGCTGTGAGAGTTTTCATGAACGAACTGCTTATTAGTTTCATGGTAACTACTGCGAGTGGTTAAAATATGCTAAAATTTGCTAGCAATAGAACAACACTGAAAATACTAATCCAGGGTAAGACGGAAATACTGAATTATTTAATGATAATTAATATACATTCATATGTAAATATATGTCATTATATCTTGCAACTTACCCTAACTCGAGCTTCTGTTAAATTTGTCCACATAGCAATTTCTTCTCGCGTTGACATATCTGGATACCGATTTCTACTGAATGTGTGTTCTAGCTCCTGTAGTTGCTGTGAGGTAAAATGAGTTCTCTGCCGTCGTTGTCTTTTGTTTTTCTTATCATTTTTCGTATCGTCCTTCCCCGATACAACAGAATCATCTTGACCCATATTGCTTGTGCTTTCTGATTTAATTGTCGTGTCATTAGTTGATCGATTTCCTAAAAATGTAACAGGCCCGAAATTTATATTATACGCCAAATATGACTGCATATAGTATATGTATACATTATACATATGTAATCATGTAATAAATTTACACATATACACATAAATAGGGAAAATCCTTTCAAAAATTGTTTTAGCGGAAATCTCTAATTGTTTGGCTCGGCTTGGGTTTGGTTCCGCAAAACTTTGTTTTTGTTATAATACTATATATAACTTTATAGGTCAGGCATTTGGAAGGGTATATGATTAAATACAGTTGTCCTTCGTGGCCTTTTTTTTAATAGTTGTCATATTTGTTGTTGTTGGGTCAGAAGAATAGGGATAGTATTTCGGTCGTTATTTTTAAAAGTGCTAACGAGAAATCAGAAATAAATAAGGAAAGCAATTTTATTCCGTTTTAATTTTCAAAAAACAAAAAAAAAAATATATAGTCAGTGATTCGAAACAGGGGAAAAGTTGGGGTAATGATTGTTAATTCAATACTATAATACAAGTGATTAAAGTCGTATCATGTAATTAATATGAAGATATGAACATAAATGTGGTAAGAAAATAATTTGAGTTTTGCATTTCAACTTATGACATGGAGGCAGAAATGGTGAAAATTAGTTTAATTGCAATGCAAACTTTAAAAAAAACTTTTAAAGGGTCTTATGTATCGCCTAAATAAAAATCGTATGCTGTGCCCAGTATGAAATAAAATCATCTTAGGCCTGTTTAGTTTGACCTACATATATTTAAAATGAAGTAAACTTTGTTGTAAAGATATTATTAAGTAACAAAAAAATGATTTCGACTTGGCCGGTACCTGATGTAATGCCGTACGCATAAGAAGTGCACCCAACTTAGGGTTGGGGTCGGCCATTATAAATTTGTATGTCAAGAGGAAAATTAAACGAAACGAAAAAAGTAATCCACAAGTGTTCGTTTACAGCATCAGGTGTGGGGTTACACACTAAATCATTCAAAAAAAAAAAAAAAAAAAAAAAAGAGGTGTGGATAACCCTGGAAAAAGACTTCCGACGAGGTCTGCGACCTTTTGCAATTGCAATCATAACTTCTGGATCTTTTGTGATGTCAACCGAAAAAACTTCCGCTGCCAATACTTCATCTGTAACTTCTTCACACATACCTGGGCCTTCCGCTAACTGCTGTAACTTCTGCAACTTCAGTTATGCCAATGGTATATCATAGTTTAACAACTTCTGCTGAAACTAATAGCAGCGCTGCAACACCTTCAGAGGCGGAAGAAGAAGGCGAGTTAGCTCGCCTCAAGAGGCGCAAACGCATGGTTGAGCTGCGACGGGAGCTCGCAGTAGTTGAATCGGTAATGTTGTCAGCTAGATCTGTGAACTTCAGTGATGTAGAGGACGCAGTGCCCCCCTTCTCCGGTGACAATTCCTATGGTCTTAGAAAGTGGATTGCTAACTACGAGGAAATTGTCCAATCAGTGAGATGCGACGAAAGATGCAAATACGTGAACGCAAAAAGACTTATGGGGGGCACTGCCAAGATGCTTCTTAGAACTGTACGCGTAGACAATTGGGATAATTTAAAAAGACTTCTTAGTCGAAGTCGCCGAGTGCGTCCACGTGATGAAACCTTGTTACACTATGTCTTGTCCATGCAAGAACTTGCTGCCTACGCTGACGTGGATGAATCCGACCTCATCGAATATATCATTGATGGGTTTGCAGGTGCTTCACCAACCGTGTCCATATTTTTAGTTTCAAGTATATTATTTTCATTTAAAATCAACTTAAGATTATTACAAAGTTAAAGCTATAGTTTAAAATAAAGCGGAAAATAATAGTAATCAATCCGTAACTTAAAGTTAGTGTGGAAAGATACCGGATTAATAACAATATAAAGATACAATAATTTATGTGGGGGAGCATCGATTAATTGAAATTCAAAATTTAAGGAATTATTAAAATAATATAATACATAAATTCAAAATTCATTAAATGTAAATTCAAATATAAATTCATTGATTCATAAATTCAATCATTAACAACTCGAAAATAAAAATGAAGAAGCTGACACAAACAATTCGGGAACGACTTGTGCTGATGTTTAAGTTAGCAGATTAACGGAGTAATGATTCAAGGAAGTCGTAGTTGAGTGTAAATAACCAGTTTTTTTTACGCGTTTTAGGAATGAATTAAATCGTAAGGTTGACCTAATTGGAAAAGGTAAGTTGTTAACCATTGAAGGAGCTGTAACAGTATAGAAGTGCGAAAAGTGAGTTGTGTAGGCAAATGGAACATTAACCAGTTGCATGTTATTTGTACGAAGACTATAAAATTGATTTGTTCTACTGAAAAGATTTCCGCTTTGCTTAAAAAATTCTTTTAGTACTCTAAAAACGTAAAGATGTCTCATTGGTAAAATTCGCAGATTTATAAATAATGGCCAGTTTGGAGTTAGACGATTCTTTTTACTAATAATTCTAATTAAATGTTTCTGAGCTATTAACAATGGCCTAAAAGGGTTATTATAAGAACCACCCCAACTTGTATTACCATACTGCAATTTGGAGTGGGCAAGGTCATAATAAATTGACTTTAACACTTTTGCAGAGCAGTGTTGCTTGATGAGGTACATTTTGCGGGTTACAAGGAGCATAAGCCTTTTAATGGTATGAATATGATCTTTCCAGTTCAAGTTTCGGTCAATTAATACTCCAAGGTATTTAAAATTTTGCACAGATTCAATTTTTAAGCAACTATTTGAACAGGGGGAGCTACAAACCAAAGTACTCTTTCCACAACTATGTACAGGTAAACAAAATTTTTTGCAATTGGGTGCATGGAAACAAAGATTAAAATTTACTAAATCATTGTTTGATACGCTGAAGGACATTAGTTATGTTTTTTTTCGTTTTTTCGCTAATAATCAACTTCTGTTCTGAAAACCAAAGTCTCAATGTTTTAAGATCTTCTGAAATCTTCGCAATACATTCGAATATTGTATCAAACTGATAAGTTAGGGCTATATCATTTGCGAACGCTGTTGACACACCTTTAAGATTGAGAGCAAACAGAGAGTTAATTTAAATTAAAAAAAGGACAGGACCAAGAACTGAACCCTGTGGAATGCCATTTCTTAAGGTACGCGAACCTTCATCAGAACGTCGTGGTCAACCAGGTCAAACGCTTTTGTCATGTCAACAAAAAGAGCCATGGTAGTTTTCATATAACTGGCCACATACTCTTAAGATTCCATCTTCCGTTGACATTCCACTTCTAAAGCCGAATTGACAACTACTTAAAAACTCATTTCTGTCTAAGAAAGATAATATTCGCGATTTTATAAGATCTTGGAAAATGTTGGAAGGAGGAAAATGGATCTATAATTTGACATATTTTTCTTGTTGCCTTTTTTAAAAAGTGGTTTAACTTCAGCGGCTTTTAGGTGCTGAGCAAAACAACCACTTTCAACACTTAGGTAGTAATTCAAAACGTCTACTACATTATAACACACTTTCTTTAACAATACATTTGATATGCCATCGCTAGTGCACGAGTTTTTGTTTTTTAAGGAGAATATTCCCTTACATATTTCATTTGAGAAAAATGGTTGGAAAACATGACTGTTGGGGTGTATGTCTTCTGTTGTTCTTTTAAAGCAGCTGCAGTCTAAGAAAGTTTCGACATACGGTTTGAGGTTTTCTGAGATCTTGGTAAAATACTCGTTGAGCTTATTTGAAGTGCTACCTGAATCGGTGTAATTAATACCATCTATGTCCAAGCTGCTTATACTTATTGGTTGCCTACTTTTCCCTAAAATACTGTCGACTACTTTCCATTCTTCCCTTACGTTATCCCTCGCTCGTTCAAAGGATTCAGAATAAAAAGAGTCGCGCGTTTTTTCAATGTTCTTGCGTTCGGACTTGCACAGATTATGATAATATTTTTTTTTTTAGTTTTATATATTGTGGGTGACTTCTTATTTTATTTGCAAAATTGTTTTTTCTTTTAATCTGCTGCAAGAGATTAAAACTCATCCACTTTTTTAAAAATTTATTTTTGGTCGATACGATTGATATTGCCGCCAAATCCATTCCCGAGTTGAAGGCTTGTTGCCGCGCTATGAGAAGAGTTGCGCAGCCAAGCCAATTGTGACAACCCGAGGAAGTACAACTAGACTATCTATCACTGGTACTATAGCAACCAAGACCTTGATAGCACATCGTTCGAGAGTCAAATTAGATGCTTCAATTGCTTTACTTATGGGCACATCGCTGCTTACTGTCCGAAAGAGAAGAGGTCACTGCTTGTTGTCTATAAGCAATGTCCAAAAGCTTCAAAAGGAAGATGAGTAGGCGCCATTAATAACAGAATACGTGAACCAACTTCAGAAGACGACCTCGACGATGACGAACTAGGGCAGTCTTTAAATTCAATACAATTGGTAAGCTTATCTTTTATTGTTAATAAAACTAAGTGCACAAATTTTACTAATAATGATTGTCTTTTCGGTACTTGAAGTCCGGTTAGTTTTATACGAAAATCTGCTGTACAGCGGGACTGTCAAGTAGGGAGCTTAAGTTATTTAAATTACCGTGGACCTAGGGATATTAAGATTAACACTTATGGTCAGGGCCCGTTCGAATAATTTTGGCGCCCGGGACAGAATAAAAATAGTGCCTCTTAAAAATGTAGATTTAAAAAATATGAGTAAATTTTAAAACGATCGCAAAATCGAAAATATTTAATTATGCATTTATACATTTCCACATCACCCAAGCATACAAATGCGTTTTTTCCTAGGTTTCCCCAGTGGGCCTATTCCTCTATACATATAAATACAAATTAAAAAATTTCAGATAAGGTTTACTTGTTAAAAATTTCATGCATTAAAAAAACCAAAAAAGTTTTTAGGAACTAAAAATATGAATTAAATAAATTAAATACGTTCGCGCAACTATTAAATAAATAATAAACTATAGACACATTTTATTGCACTTGCGTGTTTTTTGGTAGAAAGTTATTGCACAGAAAAAAACCTTCCACTAGAAAATTACTGTCAAGTTCCGATATAATTTCTTTTTAATTGATATGGTTGCCAAAGATACCAATCGTTCCTGGGACATTGAGGAACGTAAATAATTTTTTATAACCTTAAGTTTGGAAAATGTGCATTCCTCTGATGCTACAGTTACTGGTAAATTTAAAACTATTCTAAGGGCTATAACAGTATTTGAAAAAAAAAACAGTCTTCATATTTCTGTTACGAATAAAATTAAAAATGTCTATGGCGAAACCATTTTCATTAATCAAAGTTGACAACATGACGGTTTCTCGATAAAATTCTGCGCCATTTAAATCCGAACTGCCATTACAGGTTAAAATTTTTTCTTACTTGGAACAGCTGAAGCTAAACTTGGATTTAATTTGAGCTTTCTCATATTAGATACACACTGATATAATTCATTGTGCTCTTTTATCCGCTCAAATCTTTCAGAAATTTATGAAATGGTTTGATCTAAAACTTTAAAATAAAATTCTACCTTAAATCTTTTTTGCGGTTCTATAATGGGCTCATCTTTTCTTTGGTAGGAAAACTGAGTTACCCTTCTTCGGGACTGCAATCTGCGATAGCTGGAAAAGTGCAGAGAAAATCTAGATCAACCGCTATGATCCTAGCTTCCTCTCAAAACAAGGAGATTTGTTCATCATTTCCCAATTCTACGAGAAATTGTTTTGTTGAACACAAAATCTCAGCCGCCAGCTTGAGGTGCATATTAAGTTGTTGAAAGAACTTCCTAAAATTGTGTGCCAAATTACAACGCAGCAAATAAATCTAAAATCAGTCACCTTGCCGCCTAGGGACTGGGCCATATTTTTGTATTTAAGGTCGTCAGTTTTTGATAGTTCAACGAGGATTTCATAAACTTCTCCCAAGCATAGGTATAATGGCCTGATCGCATCTATTCTGCTTTTCCATCTCGTCGTACATAGGGGTTTTAGTGTCAAACTTATAAGTCGTTTTTTCAGAACCGACCATCAGATAGAGCTAGAGAAAAAAACATATAAACTCTCAACCGTGTGAAAAAATGCCACTGCTTCAAAAGAACATTGAACAGCATCAAGGATGAGACGAACAAAGCTCTTGGTTACAGATCTTTAACTTTAGCTTGCATACCATAATTTTTGCATTTCATGTTTGCGTTATTTTCATATCCTTGGCCCCGGAAATTTGATAAAACAAGGTTTAACTTTAAAAGCTCACCGGTTACTAGTTCAGTTAATCCATATCCGGTAGTCTCTTGTGCAGCTAAAAATCGTAAAAAGTATTCCTTAACTTCATAAATTTTTTGTTATCAAACAAACTCAACTATTCTAACTACCAAAGTTAGCTGTTCCTTCCTAGTAATATCAGGCGTACAATCTATAATTATCGAAAAATATTTAGCTCGGTTTATTTTGTCTAAAATACAATAGTATTTCTATTTTCGCCTGTCAAAATTTCACTCGCGGAAATAAGACAGCAGAAGCAAAACACGAAAATTTAGAGTAAACTGACCATGCCCTTGATGTTTTTTTTTCACCAGTTTTTAAATCTCTTTGATAAAAACGGGAACTAAACTTTCTGCTTTTAGTTACAGAAAAATCAAAATTTTCTACTTGAACAGGACCCTGCTCCACTAATAATTGAATAACTTAATCACTTAAATTTGGCCATAATTTAGGATCTTCAAATGCTGGTAAAACACATATTGCACTACTTTTTTTTAACATTATCTAACACATGTAAAGCTGATTCTGCCTGAACTGGCTCTGCAATATTTCCTGTAGGCAATAAATTATTGCAACTTATACTTACCGATGTTGAAGACACACAGAAAGATATTTCCTGAACTTCAGCGCTCGTTTTGTATTGTCTGCCTCAATCGCCTTCCGTTTGATCATACACTCACTACCTGATAGTTTTTCTCTCCTGAATACATTTTTGAGTCCTGACCACAAGGCAACATTTTTTTTAAAAATATTTTCTAACCGCCTTGACTGAGTTGTATACAGGAACTTATTTTACACTTTAGAAATAACCATTTACAAAAAAGAAACAATATATTTATATATTATTTTAACACTGACCGGGTTTTCTAAATTCTCAAAATTAAAGCACAATTTTAAAATTATCCAAAAACAAATCTATCGTTAACAAGAGCGTTCTACTGTAAAATATACATACATATATATAGGTTGATTCATCGTGAGGTTTGATTTATAATGTAAAACAAAATACTTAAATTTGAAAGGGAACTTAAAATTTTCATTATCGGTTAAAAAACAATTTATAGCATTTACTTTTTGAAAATAATATCATGTAAATGTTGGCCACGACTATACGATACACGAAACACGATACACGATACCATAGCGACTGGTATCTCGCGGATAACACTAGTTATGTTGGCTTACAAAGCGTCAATCGTAGCTGGCTTATTCCTGAAGACCTAAGACTTTATATATCCTCAGATAAAACAGTCCAAAGGTGTGATATCGCACAATCTAGGCGGCCAATTTACCATAGCAAAACGTGAAATTAAGTGCTCACGAAAATGATTTCTCAACAAGTCCATTGTTTCACGCGCTGTATGGCTCGTAGCGCCGACTTATTGAAACCAGAGCTCATCGAGACCATGTGCTTGAATCTCGGAAGCACATAGTCCGTTAACATGGTGCGATAACGGTTACCATTGACGGTAACATTCTGAATTGCCTCATTTTTGAAGAAATATGGACCAATGATTCCACCAGTCCATACACCATACCGTTGTTTTAATGGATATAATGGAAGCTCTTCGGGTTGCTCATCAGCCCAAATACGGCAATTTTGTATATTGCGTATTTTATCCATTGAGCCAAAAATGGGCTTCATCACTGAACAAAATTTCACGATTAAGCACCGAATTTTCATTGAGTTTTTCCAGAGCCTATTCACTGAAATTATGACGCAAATTCAAGTCACCTGGCTTCAATTCATACACAAGTTGAATTTTGTACGCTTTTAGGCCGAGATCCTCACGCCAAATATGCCAAGTTGTCGAATACGCCAAGCTGCTGAGAACGACGACGAATCGATTCCTCACGGTCTTCGCGTACACTCTCAGCTACAGCTGCTATAGTTTCTTCACTACGTGCTGGATGTGATCTAACCGGTCGAGTATCATCCAATAATGTAAACTGGGACTTAAATTTACGAATTGTATTGGCAATAGCGGTTTCAGTAGGTCGATTATGCGCACCGTAAGCTCCTCGAATCGCAAGAAAAACATTTCTCACAGAACGCTGATTTTCGTAATACAGCTGTAAAATTTGTAGACGCTGTTGTGATGTGAGTCTTTTCATGATGACTTGCCAAATAATACTAAATAAAAGTGATAAAGCAGTTTGATAGGAGTCACGCGTGATCTGTCAAAAGAAGCTTATTGAAAATCAAACCTCACGATGAATCCCCCTTATATAGTATATAGAAGCACAACTCAATGCGATTGAAGCTAACACACGTTCACTTCTACCTTCTACATCGCACACGTCTGCCTTAGTTTGTTGGAACTAATTTTATTTATTGTAAGTAACATGCATTTGGCGCAGATCCGAAACTCTGCTACATAGGAAGTTTATGGCGGAAACTATTTCGTTATGGCGGAAACTATGGTGTTATGGCGGAAACTATGGCGTTATGGGCACAGAATTTGTGACGTATAGCGCGGCATAATACAACTGCTCCAGAAGCACATACATACAACAAAAAACCTTGGATATTAAGTTATAGGTTCGATGAAAGAGGGTATTTTTTGTAGATGAACTGCAATCTGCAACTGCGTTACAATGCTGTTGAAGTTGCAAACAGAGTACAGCCAAGGTACTGGAAAAGCCTGTTAGCTGATGTTAGGTATCAGTGTACATTTGGTGTGTGTATTGTTTTAATAAGGATGTAAACTATAAAGTGTTGCCGTGTTGCGATTAGGTTAGTGGGAAATATATTTTCTGTTAATTTAGAAATGTATTTTAAAACGATGTTTGCAAAGCACTATTTAATAAATCTGTATAATCTTGCGCCCGGTGCGGCTGTTCCACTTGCTGGAATGCAAGGTCCAGCTCTGCTTATGGCATGCTGTTTTGTTACCTTGAGATTGCGGGGGGAATAAATAAAATTTCGCTTTTTATTATTCCAGATGAAATTATGTTTATGCCTTTGATTGTCAGTCAAGATGTGCTTCAGGACTTCAGTTTAGAACTAAGAATTCCGATTAACAAATGTATTCCTTCTTTTCATTTGAAAAGACACATCAATAAACGTTCGTTATTGAATCACTCATATTTGTGCACTTATTTTCCGAATCCTATAGATACAGCTGAAGTTATTAAGAAAAATATTGTAAGTGGCAGTAAATTTTGTGATGACGGCTTATTGATTACGCCTAAGAAAACGAAAGAAGATAATGATATAAGTGGGGTTTGCTTTTGTTCCTTTATGTACGGTTGATAGCGCGAGAAAATAAGAAGATCTTTGTTATAAAAATAGAACAGAATGATGAGTTGGTAGTAGGGCCGGAACTTAATACAATATCTTTAAAAATGGTGCGAAAAGTGATCTCCGATAGTTATACGAATTTTGATACATAGGAAGTAGCCCCTCTGAATTATGAAATGAAAATCTGATTTACTACGGATACTCCCTTCTTCTGTCCGCCGCGACGATTGTCATTTACAGAGAAGCGCAAAGTTGACGTAATTATTAGAGATCTGCTGACTCGTGGAATAATTAAAAATAGTGACTATCCTTACGCATCACCTATTGTCCTGATGAAGAAAAAGTCAGGTGAGACGTGGTTGTGTGTAGACTATAGCGCCCTGAATAAGCACACTATTAGAGATAACTATCTCCTTCCGTTCCCCTTAGCGCTCCTTAGGTTATAGTATGGTGCAGTCCTCTTGCAGTAGATAGATATCTTGACAGTAGATACCAACCGGTAGCCTATTTTTCCAAAAGTACTTCTGCTCAAGAGGACAAATAATATCGGCCCTTCGGAGCTTTCGAGTGTACCTAAAAGGAATCCCTTTCACTGCGGTAACTGACTGCAGTTCACTTACGCTAACCTTGAACAAAAATAGTGTAAATCTCCAGATAAAACGATGGGCGCTAGAAAATTGTAATTGAAAGACGAGGCACCGAAGCGGAGTCAAGATGTCTCACACCGACTCCCTCAGCCGGTATTACATAGTGGCGGCAATAAACTCCGAGAATATTGATTTCCAGTTGAGGGAATGTCAAAGTCTCCGAGAATGATTATGTTCATTAGGGTTGGAGCATTACACCCTTCAGGATGGGATAGTGTTCCGGAAAGATCGCAGTGATCTGACTGGGAGGTTAACCTTATCCGCCTTGTGCACGAGAAGATTGGTCATTTGGGGGCATCAAAGTGTCATGATCAGATGTGCATGCACTACTGGTTTCCGAAGATGAAGGAAAAAATAGATAAGTTTACGAAAAATTGTATTAAGTGAATCATGTACTCGTCGTCAATGGATTCGCGTGTTTCCGGAAGAATTCATGCCGTTTCATAACATCCATTTGGACCACTTTGGACCTCTTCCCTCTTCAACGTCTAAAAGAAAACACTTACTTCTAGATGTCGATGCCTTCACTAAGTACGTTAAGTTGTACCCCGTCATCTCGACGAGTCCTAGGAAGTGTGTGCATCCCTTAACCGGTATTTTGAGAATTATAGTAGGCATCTAAGGGTAATTACGGAACGTGGTACGTTATTTACGTCCTTGGAGTTTAGTGCTTTTCTTCTGGATCGGAACATTACACATGTCAAGGTTGCTGTTCAGTCGCCTCAGGCCAATGGTCAGGTAGAGCTGGTCATTCGAGTTTTGGGAAAGATGTTAGGAAAACTAAGTGAACCCGTACAGCATTCTGATTGGGTACATATGTTATCCCAATTTGAGTATTCACTAAACAATACTGTTCACAGGTCAACGCGATCCACGCCCAGTAGACTTTTGTTCGGTGTTAATCAGTGTGGCATTTCAGTGGATGGACTTGCCGAATTCCTCGACGGAAAAGGTCAGAATTCGTCTACAAAGAAACTTAACGGGCTTATTGCGGAAGCGTCCAGGGCAATATATAATGTAAAGGAAAATAACCGTCGTTACTACGAGGAACGGAACCAACCAGCCCGTGCCTACCTCGTGGGCGACTATGTGGTAATTAAAAATGTTTTTACTACTTCCAGTACTAGTAAGAAGCTCCTTCCGAAATTCCGAGGACCTTACGTCATTCACAAAGTTTTGCCATATTATAGGTATGTTGTTCGAGATATCGAGAATCGTTCTCTTACGCAGCTGCCCTATGATGGAGTTTTAGAGGTAATAACTATTCGCTTGTGGAAGGACGATTTTTCTGAGCTAAGTAAGACAGTTATGTTAAATTACTTAAGTAAATTATCAAGTAACAAGAAAATGATTTCGTCTTCGCCTATACCCGATGTTGGCTGTACGGCATTACCGACAACATAAGCAATTGTCTTATGTTGGGGTCGGCCATTATAACTTTGTAAGTCAAGCGTGTAAGTTGCTAGCAAAGTAAGGGGAAAATTAAAAGAAAATAAAAAGTAGTCCACGAGTGTTCGTTTCATCTTTATTAAAATTGTTTATAAAAATAATAATTTTTTTTAGGGTTAAGGAAACAATTTCATAAAACTTGGGCTTTCCTATTATTACAACTAAAGATATCAGAAGGAAAGAAAACGGCTTAACATATGAATTAGTATGTTTTCTATGAATAATTCATCGCTAGTTTCGCTATTTGACGTTTGCCACAACACGCCATAAAGTGTATTATTTGTGTGCTGTACATAAAATTTCTAATTAAAATCATCAGAGTTATTTAAAAAAATACCTAAGTGAATGTTGTTAGGTAGATGTTCAATTCAATTTTCGTTAGACAAGAGTAATATGATGTACTTTTCGTTTTCGATTTTTAGAAAAATATTATTGGCTTAGAGTAGGAATAGCATTTTATAGTTACATATATCTGATATTGCACTTAAATATTACCGAATCCAACAAATTTAAGAAAACAAGGCAAAATTAAGACTAATACAGAGTCATTAAGTACTTTATTTTTTAATACGAAAATCATTCCTTATATGACTAGCTATTGGTTCGATGTTTAATAAAGGGTGTTTAGTAAGGAGCGGCGGCTTTCTGATAGGCTTAATGTTAAACCAGCTCTTATATTTGTAAGTGAATTTTTTTTTTGTTTTTAGGTAATAAACGCTGCATAACCAGAAAAGCATCAGTGCCTTTGGAAAAAATATTGTCGCAGTTGAGGATATTCTAAACAAACTGAATTTGACAGTTCGAAGGCGGAATAATCTGCATTTTATGGCAAAATTGTGTTCAGCGACGGGATTCACTTTTGGCTCAACGTATACATTAGTAAGAAAATTGCCATATTGCCGTAGCTATCAAATATTGATTCAAACACTATATGTGCTCTCTTAACTCGAAAAATACTTTGGGCTCAACGTATCGTTAGTAATAAAATTGTCATATTGCCGTGGAGAGCAAATATTGATTCAAACAATATATGTTTTCTGATCAATTCAGATATACTTCGGTGATAACTCTTCAGTACATATCTAAAAATCATTTCTACAGCCAATACTGCCAGCAACATAAACTAAAGTTTCAATTTTCTTATGTTTAAATCTAGAGCAGATAAAAGCATGGAACATGACATCGATGCTGCTTGTGAGCCTTAGTTTAGAAAGAAAAATTTGGGTTCATTACTTATAACAATTTTATGTTTCATGAACCAAGTTCTTAGTAGTGAACGACATGGCTGATATCCCTTTCTAAACAGAAAAATTTACTGAATCATTAACAATATCAATATCATTTGCAAATACTCTAATTTTTTACAAAAAAGTCTGCTTAAAGATTAAGTTTATATGTACACGAAATAAAAGGAAAACAATAATTGACCCTTAGGGAACTCCAATTTTGATAATCTAAGGATTATTTAAACATATATCTATCCTCACTCCTTCTCCTTTAAATAGATAAAGATGCATATGCTACTTTATGCACTAAAATAGCTACAATGTTAAAAGCAATATTTTTTTTTTATTTATTTTGTTGCTATTTAAAGAGTAAGGAGTATATAATTTTTAAATTAAAAAAAGATATTAAATAATTATAATAATAATACAATTAAAAAAAGATGCGCTAGCTATATACAACTATTTACAATTGTAACACATAGGTTTTGTAACTCTTCAGCATAAGTGAACCTTAAAATGTTCATGTACATAGCCCGCGGAGCTGTACCTTGTACCTTTCTTTTTTTGAAAGCTTAACTAATGCCTCACAGTAGTTGCAGTTTTTGTAGGCATATTGCCATCAATTCTTGAATTTTTTCTACAAACATTATAAAGTAACTTATTATTGATGTGAATTAAATAAACATATTTATTGTATTTAAAGATTTTTAAGTAGCAATTTCTTATTCGTTTCGTACACCAAAATATAATCTAATTAGATTAGATTAGATTAGATTAGATTATATTTGTAGTAACTTGGTTAGTAAATTAAATTTTTTCTCAATATATGGACACAAATACATAAATCATTCTTACCATCTTTTCTATCTCTGCTTCTTGTTCTTAATAAAGATGATTGAAATCCTAATTGAGTTGGATCTAAACTATTTGCAACAGCTGCCATAGAACTGTGTGTTGTATCGCGGAAGTCACCTGTTTCGGCCCAAACTGAAATAAGACCCAAAAGGGGATTGATTTTTGTTGTTGTTATTACATATTTTGCAACATTTTTAAAGTAATGATATCAAGAAAGTAATCGGTATTTAATAAAAGAGATTCGAATAAGCAAATTTATTACAAAATTGTATATAATTGTATAGAGTTATTTCAATTCTGTATTCTTTTAATAAATATATAATATAAATAAGAATTATTCTCAGCGTGTTTTTCTATTTTATATGATATACAATACAAATAAAACAGTTTTTTTTTTCTCCAAGCTATATGTACTCGTCCTATTAATCAATAATAAAAGAAAAAGTAAAATTGGATTAAAAGATATACTATACTGTCTGATTTTCAGCATGAAGCGTAATATAATTATGTTAAAAATGCATTTTGAAAATCTTCCAATTTCTTTACTCAGGTGGTACCGCATGTCAACTCAAGTAACAAAACAATTTATATTGTTAACTTAGCATTTAGCTATGTTAATTCTGTAGTCACACTTGAGATCTATTTATTTTAGTCTCCGATTATGACAATCAACAGATTGAAAAATTCATAAAAAAAACTTAATAACAAAAACTTAGTAAATATAGTTCACAAAAACTAGATTTTGTTTATTATAAACACGATTTAGAGTAATTTGGGCAAGAATATATTTAGTTCTGAGTAGCAGGGGTTGAATAATTTAGTACAAAGAGAAATAGGTTCACACTGATCATGATGAACCTCATATAACAAAGGCCTTCTTTTTAGAACTCTAGACGAAGAATACAAATTCAGGCACATAAAATATACATAACATTATAATTTTTCTTCTAGATTTAAGAGTTTGCATCCCAAGTAGAAGACATTTATACCGATAAGAATGGTGAACCTTATTTTCGTTATTACAAAACAAATGACGTAAAGCAAATCTTAAAAATTTCTTTTAAACACTTTTAATTTTATTTATATTTGACACAGTGGTAGGGTACCAGACAACACTAGCAAGTTTTAGGATAAGACGTACAATACTACAAGTCAAATCCTTAAGAGTATAAGGATCTTTGAAATCAAATGAGTTCCTTTTAATGAACCCCAGAAATTGAAATGAAGATGAAATCTTAGTTTGCTGTCAAAAACTACACCTACACACTGCACTACACTAGAGGTCTAATTTGGTGGGGGCTGAGGCCCCCATTTATTAGGCTGAATACAAGTTTAAACTAATTTAAAAACTATGATTTACAAACTAACAAAAATTAAGGGTTAGGAAATAAGTAAACGATGTTGAATATTCTAGATTCCGTATATATGAACTCGCTGAAAAGGGGATCACACTTGGCTGGCATATTCGAGAAGGGGCCGGACAAGGGTAAGATTAAGTGACATTGCACATAAGGGTTGCAAATTTTTTTAGACCATTGTTTGATAAAAACAAGTCTTAAGTTTGATTTAAGGACTATCCCATCAATATGCGAACGGAAGTTTAACATATTTAAAGATTGTGAAGGTATTGAACCTGGGGTACAGGATGGCCATGTAGAAAATAAGGTCAAGAAGGAGATTGATTGGACTTACTTGAAAAAGTCATAACTGATATTTGGAGACGTTAAGCTCTAAGTAATTTTTTAGACAACACGTGAAAAACCTATTGAGGTCTTCTTGATGGAGAATAGGGTCTTGGGGTGAAGAAATAGTTTTAGAGAACTTAGTGTCGTTTATAGTTAAACTGAAAAAGAGGGGGCCTAGATGGTCTTGTGGGACACTAGAAGTGGTTAAAAACGGTGTTGACAAGACTTACCTTAAATAAAAGCTATAATAACGTTTCTCCAGATAAGAATATATCCATTTTAATAATGTAGTGTCAAAACTGATTGAAAACAATTTGGAAAGGTTTAATTAATGAGACATTTTATTAAAGGCCTTAGGAAAATCTATAGAAATAACATGGAGGTCGTTTCCAGTTCCTAGGCCTGAAATCGCAAAGGATACGAGCTTAACTAAGTTTGCAGTAGTTGATCTACCTTTCAGAAATCCATGTTGACTGGGTTATATAAGTGACTTGCACTGAACTTTGTATAAAATACTTTTGAACATTATAGGTATGTAAGAAATATTGGCAATAAGATAGTTAAATACATCATTCTTTTATCCCGTTTTATGTCCCGGGGTTATAAGAGAGGTCTTACAAGATTGGGGGAGTTCTTCTTGTGTGAGGAGTAGATGAAATAGGGAGCAAAGTAGATGCAAAAGATTGGAAGCACATTTTTTTTGAGAAATATCATTGAGATTTTATAGCTTTTCTTCGATAAGGGTAGGATCAAAAGATTGAGAGAGAGATGGGCCAATGAAGAAATTGGGAAGGTACTTGAAATATATGGGGTCAGGCACGAAGAAGTTGTTTGCAAGTGATTGTTTAAAAACATTTGCAGATCGACGATACTATCGAACGAGAGAGGGCGAGGCGATAACCGTCTGATTTTTTTTTTTTGTAGTTGAGGAATTGATGAAAAGTCTTAGGGATCGTTGATAAGATTGGTATTCTTTGTGTCGAGAAAGAGCTGATACAGGCAGTTATACCATAAAGCTGGGTGAATTTGAGGTATACTCCAAGATAGTTAGAGAAATCATAATAAGAATTGGTGCGAAGAAAAACGTTAAGAGAAATGGAATTAAATATTTCACAGTAAAAAATGGGGACAGTATCAGTTAAGGATAGGTTCATAAAATCAAAAGAATATTCGCTGAAAAAGATGTTAATTTTGCCAAAATTAGCTTTATGGAAGTTGTAAGAAGAGTGAGTAGGGGAAGAAGTAGACTGCAGGTTATGATAAAATGAGAGAAGAAGAGGGGAGTGAACGTTATCGATAGTTGATAGCGTTTAAGGGCAAAACGCCGACAGGCAAGTTAGGAACGAAACTTTTTTTTTAGAGTGTACAAAGCTGCGGAAAACAGCGAGGTCATCCGTAACCTTTTGTGGAAGTGTGTTGAAAATTTCGCGGTACCCGTTGTAAAAATTTCTGAGACTAGTTGTTTCAGTAGGAAGGACTTCCTGTTGGATGAAAACCATGACACTTGTTTTGATTTTTCCTTCAAAGCAAACAAAGTCGAATTTATCGCAAAAATATACGAGAAAGAGACGTATACTTTAGTATATATATTTATCCGTTAGGCTAGAGAGAGCAAACCGATATTTTGTGGCATCTATATTTATGCCATTAGCACAATTTATAGTTAAATGAGAAAGGGGATAAAAGATAAGGGCAGAGGCACGTGAAACCGAGGGACAAGACGAGTTAGAAGCGGGATTTAAGAAATGCGTGCTAATAAAGTTTGGATATTCGGCTCTCGTTGTAAGATCGAAATTGAGAAAGCAGTTGTTAGTACTTGTTGGAAGGCTTGTGGGAGACTGAGCAGTGACAGTATCAGGCGCAGCGGGTAAATAATAAGAAACGCGTTGATATTGGGGTTTAGATTTAAGAGAGGCAATTGGTGTGTTTGTGGGTTGGGGTTGCTTAGGGACATAGACAGAAGGGACAAAAATTATGAAATATTTTAATTTTAAGGCTCTAGTTGGGGTCAGGTCTAGCATGGGAATGGGGAATGGATCTGGGCGATTTGTAATTAGGTTTGTTAGATGAGACGTTGCTTCGTTTTTTTTTCTATGCTTTAATCGTAGGTTGATCGATCCACTTGTGCCTAGCCGCAAGTTGAGCTTAAAATTACGTTTAATTTTGTGCTGAAAGCTTAAGAATAACTGATACTTTAGCAATCGGTCTGTAGTAAGAGATAAGATACTCGTTACCAGATTTGTGTATTGGTCACTGGAATTTTTATCAATAAGGTTCATCGTTGTAGAGAAACCAATACTTTTTCTTTTCGAGTTAATAAATTTCCAAAAATTTGTAGGACTAGTTTTAAGGTTATTTTCAACCAAACGAATATAACTATTTTATAATAAAGAAATTTAGACAAAAAAATAAACTCTTTTCAAGGACACGAACAAATTTCATAATCATCATTTGAAAACGATTTTTCAACTTTTTATGTGCAACATTTTAGCATATTTTAATTTCATTAATCTTTTGTTATGCCAAGCTGGTGAGAATATACTTATTTGCGTATTATATGAATACAATTTTTAGGAATATTGTTAAAAATAATGTTGAATGTTCTGAACTTTTCCGATACATTTTTGTCCAAAAGTTCATTTGACCAATTAATGTTATAAAATAATTATTCGGGCAAGAAAGACTATTAGCCTCAAATTTGTATAAACCAATCGAATTTACAAAAATTGTTTAAATTATAAGTTTTGATAACAATATTTTTTGAACTATGGAGAACAGGGTTCGATAATAAAGGAAAACTTAGTGTAACAGATGCATTAAAATCTTCAGATATTAAGACTAATTCTAACATTCGATTTAAGAAATTGACTAAAATCTCAATATCAGAAGATAATACATACAATTGACAATAATTTAGTATCATTAATTTGTGACCAAATAATACCTCCACAATTAAAATCGCAATATTATAATTAGCAAATTGTGTTTGCTTATTTAATGAAAACATATTTATCATATTTGTCAATTTCATTCAAAATATATAATTTTTAAAATACGATCAAATTACTTATGCGAAACTTACTTTTACATCAACTCGAATCAAACCTATATATTATTTTTCATCCAAAGCTACTTATGTATGTTACCTACTAGGTTTTTCTAAAGGCATATTATCTTCGAGAATTACTTATAGTATTTATATGTGAATTTATTCAGAAACTTAAAAATATAAACTTATTGATCTAAATCTATATTGTCCCCTTTAAAGTAATCCCCATCGACTGCAACACACTTATAGCAGCGCGTGATCCAACCCTCGAAACATTTTTTTATACTTGGTTTTCGGTATGTCCATCAGTGCTTCCTGCGATTTTTCCATTACTTCCTCTCGGCTGTTTTTTTTTTATAATCCCGCGCGCGCACCAAGGGGATATGAATACCATTTTACTGGTTTTTCTCCAGGGCGCGGGCGTGTGGTGAAGTAGTTTGAAACTTAGGTGCATTAGGTTTCGATATTTTTCCCAGAGGTGGTTGTCAAACTGGACGGGACGAGCCAGTGCATCCTCAACCAGTGGGTCTTAGTACGTGCTAGTTGTTAGTTCGTTACATTTTAGCCCAGCCAGCAAGAACTCCAGCATCAGTGTTATGTCTTCATGTCAGAGTTGACGCTGACGGGATTTTCATATAACTACATAAAAATTTTATGAAAAGACTTTTTCAAAGAATTGCCTTGCACGGGATTCGAGCCCGTGACCCTCTGCTTGAGCAGTCTATGCATATACCACTACACCACGGCCACCCTTCAGCAGAGGGTTCTACGCGTACCCCGTAGTGATTTTCTAACTCGATTGAACAGAAAGAAGTCACACTGAACGGATTCATAGGCAATGTTCAAGTTGACGAACATTTCTTTAACTTCATCAATGTTTTCGTCGATTTTCGATGTCGATGGTCTGCTACTGCGTTCACCGTCTTCGATTGACTCACAACCACTTTTGAACCGCTCGTGCAACTGATAAACGACCGTTTTCTTTAAAAAATCGTTGCCGAAACACTTTTTCAATATTTCCATTTCGCGCACCATTAAATCCGTTTTTTCAGGAAATTTAATACAAGTTCGTTGTTGCAAATTTAAATCCAAAAATCGCCAACACACACAAAGATAGATGTACTCTTGGCTACGTTACTTTTGCAAATGTCAAGCTATGATGCTAAGACTTTGAGGGAATGTCAACAACAGATGTACCAACTTAACAAAAAACAGAACTCAAATCGGAACAATTTGAGCGCCACCGGGTGGTAATCAAGGTAGTATATGGATATATGAATAAACGAAACAAAAATCACATTCATCAATTTTTATTTACTTTGAAAACCTGATCATAAAATTTACTTATTCAAACATATGCATAGATAGCATACATGCATACATAGATGTGCTGGTATGCAACTTAAAAATCATATTTAAAAATTCGATTTTATATGTATACGTATGTATATTTTTGATTTAAGGATGCCTATTAATCATTTCACATAAATACAATCACTTAGTCAAAATATTTGAAAAGGGGTGCAAACATGTTGCACCTTTACCATCCTGACTTTATGTCCTTTAATAACATACATAAATAAAAATAGAAGAAAGCAGAAAATTGCAATTGGTAGTGTGATAAAGTGGTATCTATTTTTTTTCCCTTTATATCTTACCTATTGTGAACAAATATGCCAATGTCATGATGATTAATATACTTAATTCGATTTTAATAGCACACAAACACACACTCCCCTTTATTGCGAACAACTATTGTTAGTTTTTTGTTCGTTTTCAAATCAGAAATTGAACATTCATACATAAAATACAACAATAAGGAAGCAATTTATGTGGGCACTATAAACTAATAAACAATGAAGTACATTTTCCATCGATGTGCAAATATTCCTTTCTTTAGACAGATGGTTAACGGAAGGAAATATGTTCTTCTTTTGGCTTCCATGTTTTGTTTTGTCATTGACTTTTGGGTGTTGGGTATTATAGTGTAACTTTTATTAATGAGCTGAGTTTCAAACTGCAAATTATTTAGGGTGATATGGACTTATGTCGTTTTCATTGAAAAAGAGATGTACAGAAATAGATGTACATACAAACCTAAATATATGGATATAAAATGTATGTTCCATTTAATCGTAAATCACTGTTTGTAAATAAAATAAGAAATTTAAGTCCACTTAGCATCGTGGTAGTAGTTATGGTTGTGGTGAATTATAATAGTTGAGTAAGTACATTTCGAACGTGAGTGCTGGCTTTAGATAAACATTCTATTTTACCTTTTAAAGAAAATAAGATTCAAAGAAGGCCGAACTAAGATCTTTAGAATGTTTGCTTTTGTACATGGACCTACATATATTATATACCTACACTCAAATATATCATACTAATTTAAGGAAAATGTGCAATATTTGTTATTATGACATCAAATTTTGCCCTAGACAGTATAAGATAATTCAAAATTCCTTGGCTTATATTATAAGCCATTATAGTGAGTGAGAAGATTTTTATTGATGTTTTAACAATATTTTAAATAAGCACTTTATATTATTAACTATGAACTTAATATTGAATAAAAAATAATAAAAACATTTTCTTCGTTTTTCACAAGTGCTTTGTTGACATTTTTTAAGGCACGATTCTATTTAAACTAAGGCATCGAAACACTTCACAAATATTTATTTCATAACGTACGTATCTTTTCTCGACATTTTACCCTAATACGTATTTAAGGGGTAGCATTCTCTAAAGGCCGTAAAAAAAAGCTTTTTTGTGATTTTTTTTTCAGGAAAAATATAAAATAATTCGAATTTACAAAGGTAAAAGTTTATTGTACATATGATTGACTGTAACATATAATTTTTATAGAATAATTTATTTAAAAATTTCGGCTGTGCTGCGTTTCACAGATGACCTTTCATTTTTGGAAGGGTCTACGGCCATACCAACAGTACCTGTAAATTTTGAACTATGATGAGTAACTATTTTTTTTATTGTACATAACATCTGGGATTTTTTCGATATATTGATTTTTGGTCGAGTGGTCGAAAGTTAAACTTTCAAAATTCGCAGAAAAATCGTCAGAAAATTGTTAACAATAAATGAACTATGCCATATATTGTAAAAAAAAATTACGTACTTATTAAGAAAATATATTTTTAAATATCTAGTTAAAATTTGAAATAAATCGGTTGAAAATTGTTTAAGTTATGGGTGCCGCCAACTTGAAAAATGCAGTTTTGGTATAAATGCGTTTAAAGTTTGAAGTTAGCGAATTCTAAACTATTATTTTCTCAAATTCAAAAAAAATGCTTTAACAAAACATGTTTGCACAACCTTTTTATTTGGTTGTGTTTTTCTTTTCTTTTCTTTTATACGTGAATTGCACTCGATCACGGGTGTGAGAATGTCAAATTACGATACTTGCGCGGTAATACCAAATGTGTGTTTCTCAGTGATAAGAATGTCCATTAAGTGTAACATAAATTAACCCAGAACAACGCCTCCGTCTTATTCAAACTTATTTTGAAAATAACTTCCTGTTTCGCAAAACTTAAATCTGGAAGACGTTAAGTTTTTCATCATTTTAAGGCAACTTAAATCTTGTGAGATGAATGGTTGCTTAAATACAACAACAAGTCAATTTACACTAATAATTTAGTCTCCCCATTAAATGTTGGATGTTACTCATGGAGCGAAATAGCTACTGAGCCCAAAAATCTTACTTTCTCTCTCTGTTACATTCTCTTAAAAACTTAACATGTGCTCAGGCACTTAAGTGTTAAGTTCTTTAACTCTCGGTACTCGTACCGCATACGAGTACACACTATGATACATGACGCAAGGCCACCAACGAGTCAATGTTAGTGTCGACCAGGAATTCTCAATCGAAATAGATTATTCTTTTTTCATTTTTGCAAAAGATGTCGGCTTACAACCGTATAAGGTCCAACTGATTTAGAAACTAAGTCACAAGACCATAACATGCAACAGAAGTTCGCGGATAAGGCTATGGAGCAGATCAAAGTAAAATTTTATTTGTTTATTTGTTTATTCGTGCGGTTTTTTTTTTCAAAATTTGAACATTTATTTAAGAAAAACATGTACATTAGTATTATTCAAAGTATTGTCCATTTGAAGCTATGACTTTTTCCCATCTTTCTGGCAATTTGTGGATCCCGTCCTAAAAGAACTGCGCCGGCTTGGCAGCCAGGAATGAATCAAGCCAATTTTTGATATTCTACTCTGATGTGCACCGTATTTCAGTGAGGGCGTTCTGCATCGACCGGAACAAATGGTAGTCAGAAGGGGCAAGGTCTGGGCTATAAGGCGGGTGGGGTAAGACTTCCCATCCACTGTTTTCCAAATAGTTCTTAACCGGAATGGCAACGTGGGGCCGAGCGTTGTCATGATGGAAAATTATTGCCTCGTGTCTGGTCGCATATTCCGGGCGTTTTTCGGCTACTGCTCTCTTTAAACGGATTAATTGTGTTCGGTAGCGTTGTCCATTGATGGTTTCACCCGGTTTTAGCAGCTCATAATACAGCACAAACATCTGATCCCACCAAATACAGAGCAATACCTTCGCGCCATGGATATTCGGCTTTGCCGTTGATTTGGCTGGTTCTCCGGGTTTTACATATGATTTTTTGCGCTTGTGGTTGTCGTAATGGATCCATTTTTCATCGCTAGTAACAATCCGATGCAAAAATGACTTAATTTTCCAGCAGCATTTCGGACTTGCAAAACCGCCTTTCGACGTCTCTCGGCTTGAGTTCATGTGCAACCCAATTTCCTTGCTTTTGAATATATCCAGCTGCTTTTAAACGTTTTGAAATGGCTACTTGAGTGACACCCAAAGATTCTGCGAGCTCTTCTTGTGATTGGCACCAATCTTTATAGAGCAGTTCTTCATCTTCAAACTTTTTTGGCTGCCCAGGACGTTAATCGTCTTCCAAGCCAACATCACCACTTTTAAACCGTGCAAACCACTTTTGGCACGTTCGCTCAGCTAGCGCATATTCACCATAAACTTCCACCAAAATACGATGATTTTCGGCAGCAGTTTTCTTCATATTAAAGTTATGAAGAAGAACTTCCCGCAAAAACACTTTCAGGCACAAAGTTCGACATATTTAAGTGAAAAAAATTATTGTTGTTTACGCTTCAAATGAATGACATATACTGAAATGACGTAAAATAACACATGTTCGAATGGAATAATAACAATGGAATAATACAAGTTACGCCATCTCTTAGCAAATCGCACGAATTACCTAGTATTTAGTGAATCGAATTTTTGAACCAGCAAAATTGTAATATCTTTAGTGAGGCAAATTCAGAAAAAATCCATGCAACTCAATTACACCCACAAAAGTACATTGTTTGGTGTGGTATTTTCGTTCACGGAGATCTACAAGAGGATAGATCCAATGATACTTCTAGATTTTGATTCAAAACGTAGACTGCAGGATATTATTGATGGGTAACCATATTTGCAAAATTTAAAAAAATTCAACAAATAGTTTACATTGGCTTTAATAATAATTATTGTTTGAAATCCACTTAGCGGAAAATGGAGAATGGTTGTAAGGCGTTTTCTGTTGCTGTTGGCATAGAAACTATTATGTATGCACTACACTCTACAGGCTTTATGGGAGAATCATGGACAATAATTTTACGTATGCAACGTCTCTATTGCAGTTGAGTCTTATGTCCGCAGCTCTTCGAGTTAGGGCATCACTTTTCCATCCCGGATCAACCTTCTCATGCCTTAATAGAGGAATGAATCAATTTGAGCCCGTTGTCTTTTGAAATTTATAACATAGGTAGTAGGCTCTGAAGATCAAGTTGCTCGTCGAGAACATTGTTTTGCAATGTGTCTACGAATCAGCTAAATGACGAAATTGTCTACTCTTATTAGGTTCGCCTTATTTGCAAAATCTTATTAGGGTAGGCTTTTATGTATTCTGACTCTGGTTCTGTACAAGCAAAAACAAGCCCTGAGGTAAGTCTCATCAAGTATTTGAGAATCTTGTGTGGAAATCAAAATATTGTCATTAAAACATAGGCCGGAAAGGGGCATTTTGAGCAAATTACCTTCACCCTCGCATCGAGTTAACTACTAACGTCTCTTTGTGACGGTTTAAGCACCTTGGTTTTCTATCTTTGGTCTAACCAGATCTGAACACATTTGGAAAAATAAGTTATCGCCCATGTTATCCACGGCTGCTTTTAATGTCAGATATCGCCATACTTCATGACAAACTGTCTGCTAGTGAGAATACTTAAAGGAATATACTGAAGTGGTTTACTTAGATTGAGAATGTTCCGCTTGTACCATACGATGTCAAAAGCCTTCTCTGAATCATTGTTTTTGCTTATGTTCCATTATTATTATTTTATTTTATTTAAAATTTCATTGATTCCTTTTCGAATATCTTTCTGAAATTCGGAAAGCAACTATCGCAGATTCGCCGGAAGGGAGATGTCTTTATCCCTTTTTTGAATTGTATGCACCATTACTATTTTTTTAATGAGGTGTGCATTATTTAAATCATTATTCAAGGGTTTATAATAGAAGATGTGGAAGTACATACAATGTTTGGTATTCTATCGGTTTCGACTGATTTTATTGTTTCCAGTTATTATACAATATATGCCATATGTTCGTCATGGATATCAGTGAAACCTGAGTTCTCTAGTCGCCAATCCTTCATGTCATTTCGAATGCGGGCGAATGACATCGTTAGCCTTGTACACTTCTTGAAAGTCAATCCTATGGCCTTGAACCACAAAAAAGTTGTTACTATCGGAAGCTTCGTCTTGATCTTTCACTGTCGTTGGCAGTATTTGTTCATTATCCGTAGTTCGGGTGATCACCCCAAGTATTTTATTCATTTGGGAGAACGTGTCGGGTTTCTGGTTTTTACAATTATAATTTTGTTGTTCCAAAACATTTAATGATCTCCAAGTTATGTCTGTGAATTTGCTCGTCTGGCAGATTCCTATTGGACGGTAGGCAGGGTGTGCTCGAGGAGAGTGCTTTCGTCAGTGTTTTTGGAAAATGTGACCATCGCACCCCACCACAATTAAAGGAATGTCTTTGAAAAAGCTCCGCAAATTCCGCGATTCAGTTGGGAACTCAATGGAATTAAACGGTTTATAGTATATGTAGTTTATTGATTCGTGTCTGCCAGTTTTAATCTTGTGACGAACAGCAAAAGATCGATTTAGGACCCACGTCTGTGAAACGATGGACTATCAGTCGCTTTAAGGCCGAGCCGGTATATACGACCACATTCATCCTACCATTGACCTACAACTCACTATTCTTCTCTATCCAAAGCCATTGTTTTTGACATTGATACCAAATAGAAAACAAATCTGATGAAGGGAAATCTCTCCGTATACCATTTCCTACTGAGTTTATATAAAAAATAATTTTCAGATCTTTGTAAAAAAGGAAAGCAAATAGTACTTATTCCTTGTCAAATTTCGAAGAACAGCGGAACTTGTTGAAAGATGAATTAAAAGGATTTTAATTTAGAAAGTCAAAATTAATAAATCGTTAATACACCAGATACTAGCCGCCGGTTTGCTCGAGATATATTTTTTTATTAGAATGTTTAATGTTGTTTAGTTTGCTTAGATAATGTAATTTTTTAAGTAACAGTAATTTTTATACAAATGACATCTGCGTCATTTATGGTTTATGGATAACGAGAAGTTCACTTCTAGACACATCAGACTGTGTTCCTGTAGAAATTGCTTTTCACTAATATTTTTCTCCTTTTTTTAAAGCCGACACTTTTGTTTTTTACCAAAAAGAAAACCGAAAACTATCGCAGCATTAACAAGTTCTAATCTTTTTTTTTTTTTGTTTTGGATTACCACTTAATTTAAAATGAGACCAAAATAGACTAAGATAATACTTAACTGCATTTATATTTTACTATTTTATGTTCCCTTGCTGGTTAAGTGTATTTTTTCAACATCTGTCATTTACTTTTTCTTGTTCTTTTTTTAAAACATTGAACTTGGCACGTTCTGTTTTTTCTTATGTTGTTTTAGTAAAACTTATATAGCTAGTGTATTTACATAAGTATTGTATATATATGTTTGGCAAAGGGGGAAGATATTTGTGTCGAATTAGTAAGCAGTATTCCGAAGGAGCACCGATCAATAGTTTGAAATACATATCTGATAAGAATTAAACAGACGATTTTTCTTTCTGGTGTCAGATAGAAGTTCAAGACTCATAATAATGATAATGTTAGAAATGTAGATTTTTTTTTTGTTAATAGAGAGCATATGAAATCGGACAAATGCTTGCAAAATCAAATAACCCGAAAAATCATTAACATTCACCCCAAACAAAATCCGATTAATGCAGGAGAAAAACGCCAGCGCCACTAGCAAGAATAGTATTATATTGTGTTAATATTGGAAGAAATAATAATTCAGGTGGTTCAACTTTGAGATTTAGAAAAGAGACAAGGGTTAGTGTACTCATTATTAGGAGCTTAAAAGAAAAAAGTGGTCCTACACATTGCTTGGTTTAACAAGTGTACATATTTACATGCATATATGTATATGTACATACTCGTATTTACATTTAAAGCAGTGTATATTTGCTATTGAAATAGTTTGATGCATTAAATGTATATTCTACCTATGTATATCGTAGACTAACTTACGTGTTAACTTTACTTTTAAGAAAAAGAAATTAAAACAAATAAACAATAGGCATATGAAAAATGGGTCTCAAATAAAACTTGATTTTATAATGTCCACACAGTTATGTGTACAAACGCAATAAAACACTGAAACGCAGAAACTGCTGAACCTAATTTCTTATACATAGTGAGGTTTTCACAATTGTAGTTTTGTCATATTAGATAAGATTGTTGTGAGGCGTTTTACTTTTCTTATACAACATGATTTTTATACAAACAAGGGCATACGAGTATCACTTATCGTTATTTGTAAGAAATCTTAAATAAAGGGAATATTTGTTCTTTTTATTGTACCTAGATAAAAGAAATTAGAGTTGAAGAATACATTTGTATATAAGTGGTTAATATCTTAATCTCTAAGCACCTTTAGAAACACCGTATTTGCCATACTCATACATCTATTCATATGCAAGTAGAAATAATTTTCGTAAAAAGTAATATATGGTAAGTATACAATGTTGAAAAAATCTTATTATCGCATCAACCTTCATCTACTTTCAAGTCCTTGAAATTTAAGGTATATGTATATAATACATACATACTTGCAAATAATTTGAAGAGCACAGCGACCTAGATAAAAGAAATTAGAGTTGAAGAATACATTTGTATATAAGTGGTTAATATCTTAATCTCTAAGCACCTTTAGAAACACCGTATTTGCCATACTCATACATCTATTCATATGCAAGTAGAAATAATTTTCGTAAAAAGTAATATATGGTAAGTATACAATGTTGAAAAAATCTTATTATCGCATCAACCTTCATCTACTTTCAAGTCCTTGAAATTTAAGGTATATGTATATAATACATACATACTTGCAAATAATTTGAAGAGCACAGCGACCTGTTTTCTATTTCTTGGCCTTGTAATTTTTGGTCACTTTTTCAGTATTATAGGGTTTTCTAATAACGACTTGACAACTTTTTTTTTTAAATAAAAGGCAAACCATTTGAGATATTTCAATATTTATTATTGGCTTGAAGTATAATCAAAACATTTAGAACGTTGGACCCAATTTTCAACGACTCGGCCACACATTTCGGCCGAAACGGCCGCTATTTCGCACTCAATGTTGGCTCTGAGCTCTTCCAACGTCGTCGGCGTGTTGGCATAAACCAATGACTTAAACGCACGAACGAGGCAGCCAATCAACTGGCCCATATGTCTTGAGATAACACGCTCACCATACTTACTCTTCAATAAAGCGATTGTAGCGTGTGCTGTGTGGCTTGTGGCACCATCCTATTGAAACCACATGTCGTCCAAGTCCATATCTTCCAATTCGGGCGAAAAATAATTGGTGATCATGGCGCGATAACGCTGACCATTCACAGTTACGTGACGATCGACGAAAAAATATGGCCCAATAACGCCGCCGGCATGCAAACCGGACCAAACAGTTATTTTTTGTGGATGAAGTGGTGATTAATGAAGCACATGTGGGTTTTCACCCGACCAATAACGTCACTGAAGATGATTTTGCGATGAAATTCATCATCTTGGCGCATCTTTTTCAGAGCCCAATCGGAGAACATACGTCGCTTCAAATGGTCCATCGGGTTCAATTCTTGAGTTAGCTTGATCTTGTATGGGTGTTCACCAAGATCCTTACGCAAAATACTCCATAATGTGGTCTGAGCAATGCCCAATTCTTGAGAACGCCGTGAAATTGACTGATTTAGATCGTTTGCTACGGACGTCTGGACGGCAGCGATTTTTCGACACTTCGACCAACCCGTTTTCTCACTGACACGGCAACATCACACAACGAATATGTAGACTCAAATTTTTGCACTAAACTTGTTATTGCCTGTCTACTAGGGTGAGAATTACGACCGAAAATTGAAGTTAACGCTCTTAAAGTTGCAGTCACCGACTCCGAATATCTGAAGTAAATTTTTATAATTTGCAGACGTTTCTCGTTAGTGTACTTTATTATGAAAATGTTGAGTTTACTGAATAAATTGACAGTGACAGTTTGATGATTAGTAAAAGAGTGCGTTCACAAATTAAATTCAAAGTTGTCAAGTCCCTATTGGAAAACCCTATATATCAAATAATATCAGATATATCAGATATAATACTTGTAATGTGTACTAGCGGAAAGTACTGTAGCCAATATTAAGGAAATTTTGGAAAATTTTTTTTTATTTGGTATTTTAGAACTGTCATACCTACATATGTATTTGTTTTTTGTTTTTTAACTTTGTTTTTTATAAAAATTTTAAAGAAAAAAAAAAAAAGATTGATATCGATGGAAAGAATTCGAATTATGTATGGGAAATCAGTACTCCGCGTGCTGTTGACAAAACGCGCCACATGGGCATAGTACCCCGGCGATAAATCCCGGACCCTACAAATTAATTTGTATCGTTCCCTTGATAATAATAATAATAATAATAATAATAATAATTTACATACTTAAGTTCACTCACTCGCTCAAATTACAAAATGCCACAGGCTTTGTCAATGTAGGTATGTGTCGGGTTGTATAGAATGGTTGTTTATGGCAATACGTCAACATCGTCAACGGAACGACGGAGCAATGAATCGATATATTCTATAGGTCGGGGCCTTAAGCCAAGATTTTGGAAACAAGTTTGCATGTGCCTAGTTATCCTTGAGGATTTTAATAAAAATCTTGAATAAAATCACTACAATTGAAATTCGATTCCCCAACCACTTAGATTTAGATAATTTTTTCTAGATGCTCTCTACAAAATGTTATAATCCAGCTTCGGATTACGAGTATGAATATAAATTAAATTTTAAATTGGTTTTTTAAGAATAAAAAACTTTATTTAAAATTTGGGCATTCTAGCCTCTTACAATAAAAACTAAGACTAAAATACAATTTCGAATTATGCTACCTTAAATATTATTCTACATGTTCCTTTCCTTTGCTATCCACTGGATGCGTTCCCACAGGTGTACTGGGTTTACCGTCACAGAACGTAATGGAATGCACAGATCAGAGTAATACAATGTGAACCAGACGCCGTGTCAGCATTTGAATTGGTGGGAATGAAGAATGTCATTGGAGTACGATTTTAAGAGGTGTAATAATTGTTACCTTAACTTATACATAGATGAATATCGGTAATTAAATGAATAGATATATTAAAGAGATTTGAAGCACCAGGAAGAAGATTGGGCGTTGTAGTCTAGTTATGTTACAGGTCAGATTTTAAATACGTTAGACTGCTTATTGTAATTTTTGGCTAACCTTTTTTGAAAATTTAAAATACTCTATACAATAGTAGTAGGATAGGGTTTTAATCGTGTAAATGTATGCATTATATATCCACAAATAAGTTTCGACGTTTTTTTTTCCAAAAATTGGCTATTTATTGTGAAAAAATGATATTTTATTCGAAATGTTTCTGGCAAAAGATGGATACCGCAGCGGAAAAACGCTTAATATTTTGAGGCTATCCACAAATTCACTCAATTTTAGGTTTCTTATAAGACATGAAATCGTTGATCAAAATGGCCATAAACTATTGATTGAAACAAGTGATATTCCGAAGTAGCAATGTCTGCTGATTGTGGCGGGTAGGGTAAGACTTCCATAAGATTTCAAAAGTAACAATATGATGCAGAAAACTTTTGCGTTTTGCTTGGCAAGCAGCATTTAACATGTTCGACGTTCCTCGGCATCAGTTCATATGGAACCTAATTTCTTTGCTCCTGAATAATTTGCATTGCTTTTAAACAATAGAAATTGTTTGTCGAATTACCCCCAATGTAATTCCAAGTCCTTGTTGCGTTTGTCATGGATATTTATATAATATTGTTTCCAATTCTTTGTCCTTGTACACTGTCGCTCTATATTCTTTGTCTTCGACGTAAACATCAAAGTTCTTAAAGTTCTTTCACTTAAGACAGCCTCACCATATGGGTCTATAGACAATCGATGTGCCTCAGCAGCAGTTTTTTTTTCAAATTAAAAAAGTAAATGAAGTTTCCGCTAATGACGCTTATTTGGCTCAAACCTCGGTATTTTCGCCTGAAAAAAATATATGATGTTGACAAAAAACCATTAAAATAACCATAACTTACAGTTGCAGCCATTTTTTGTAAAAAGACGAACACTTTTTTGTATTTGTAAATCTAAAAATTTTATGTTTACATTTTTTTGTAAACTGTTTATAGTTTTTAATTTATGTCTTAAAAAATTGATTACACAAATCGATCATTAAAACTACAATAGTGAAACAATAAATGATTTGCTGTTAGATTTTGTGTTTTAATATAAATAGGTATGCACATGCAAATTTCTATTTAAAGGAAGTAGAAATTTAACAAAAGGAAAAGTAAGAATTTGCTAAGAAAATTCAGATACCTATATAGCTAAGTTAAATGTAATTTCAATGTTTGAATAAAAACACCCCAAACACGTACGATCATATGAAATACATACTTTCCTTTAAAAAAAAAAAAAGAAACCGTCATGGGAGCTGGCGATGTGCTGGAGCATTTATCCTTATTTTCCGGTTCAGTCATAAAATGTAGTTTGTGAGAACTCTGTGACGTATCTACAAATAAAAAACAAAGTCAGCCAACCAAAGGGAGATGAGATGATGCGCTACGCATCATGAATGAATGAATCCTAAGTACCCTCTTCAAAATGTTTCCGTATGTTTCCATGCAAAGAAGGTTCCATGCTTCGCTTAAAATAAAATTATTACTTTTCTCTTCTCTTTTGTTTCTGAAGAAGTGCTAGACTAATTATTCATTTTTTAATCCGTGCAGCACGATGCTGTCATTTGTAATGAAATTAAATATTTCGTACATATACATACATACGTTGCGACCATAACTTATGGAGGAGTCGAAATAAGAAAATGTTATTATATGCGTATACATATTTAAATTTGTTAATTTATGGTGTGCTTATTTTATTGAGCTCTTGCAATCAAATTTTTTTTTATTGTACAAATTTGTAGATTAAACAACGTTTGTAAAATGGGTATATATATTTTATATCTCTTACTTATATATGCATATGTACGTATACGAATATTGGGGGCGGCCGTGGTGTAGTGGTACACGCATAGACTCCTCATTCAGAGGGTCGCTGAAAAAGTCTTTTCATAGAATTTGTATGTAGTTATATGATAATTCCGTCGGCGTCTACTCTGATATGAAGGCATAACACTGATGTTGGAGTGATTTGCTAGCTGGGCTAAATGTAACGAATTAACAACTAGCACGTACTAAGAACCCACTGGTTGAGAATGCACTGGCTTTAATTTGACTGGGAAAACTATCGAAACCTAATACATCTGAGTTTCAAACTACTACACAACCCGGCCGCGCCCTAAAAAAAAGCCAGTAAAAGGGTATTCATATCCTCTGGGTGCGCGCGCGGGATTATAAAAAAACATGCACTACATGTATTCCTACGTATTCACATACGGATCATTTCGTATAAAATATTGGGCTAATAACACATAAGCGTCAAATAATCGCGCATTGATTGGTCCACACATCCATATACAGCTTGTTGATGTCTCACGGTCAAACAGTCACGCGGAATTTTTTTTGGACTTCATGAAATTGTATTTGTGCAGTTTTCTAGTCAGTACTAGCTGATTGTTCAAAATGGATACTATTCAAAATATATTTCATATAATTCAATTAAGATAAATAAAAGAATGCAATTTACAGGCTTGTCAGTGGGGATATGCATAGAAATCGTTTGAAGTAATTTTGTCCAAAGTTAAAAATGTAATTTTGCTAATGATACCGATAAGTGAGCTGCGATACCAAGTGAGGGAATGCCGGCTAGTATCTCACTCTTGTTATCTTTGGGATTTCTTTTTAGTGCAAAATTCCAACAGTAAACAAAAATCGTTCCAATTAAACGTTTGAATATCAAATAACACACAGATATTGAACTCTTGTGTAATTATGTATTTATTTCTTATGGCGAAACATTGTCGTGGCTAGCGGACATTTGGCTTATTTTTTTTTTAGAGGGACTTCGAAGACTTCCGATAAATAAAGCATTTTCCAAATTGGCAATAGTTTGACTTACACCAGGCACTCCTCTATGATGTTTCGTGATCCATATGTTGACTCGGACTACTGCATGATGGTAGCCAGGTAATACCCGAGTCCGATAGTGCAGTACATAATTGAGAAATCCCGAATATCCTAAAGATGAAAAGATATTGTTTAACTTCGGACAACTTTTATTGTAAAAGATCGTCTGGGCCTGTGCCGATCAAATGTCGATTACTCTGTTCAGGGTTCTTTTACCACCAGCTATTAAAGATTATAATCCCTACATGCTAAGCTGTTTAAAGCATTAGATATACGATCCAATCGAAAGTATTCCCAATAAATGAAATGAGTTTTTTTGTCCGATGCTCAAGAAAGGAGACGTCTTAAATTGTGCCTCCATATCACTTATAAGATCCTATCTGCTTTATTGTGTGAGCGCCTAAAACCTTTTATCGTCTTATTCCCTTCAGACTAAGGGAAGTAAACGGATGACCAATGTTTAGTTTTGATAACCCTGCCAAACTTGTCCGATTGTGCAGGATTACAATGAAAGATGTACTCCATCAAGGTCGATAAGGTCTTCACCGAGAAAAAAAATGTGCAAAACTCGCACACCAATCTTTCGAACATCCTCCAATCATAATCGGCGAATTTATGTCTAACAGTCAACAAGAGCACTCTCTTAAATATTACATGTATAATTTGAACATAGACGTCTTGGACAAAACATCACTTTTAACATATATTATATATATTAAGTGCATTTGAAATAGTTTGTGGCTTTATTTGCTTGGGCTCCTTCATCATTTATGTCAATGACACCAGACACGGATAAAAATTATTGACCATCGCTATTTGGATTTGGACGAAGGAGGCAATTTATTAGCAAAGCACTGAACAATTAAATTAAATTGACTATAAAAGACTAGTTATAGAAATTGTCAAGTAAAAATGTTGCTGTTCCTCATGTAATAGACGGTTAATGGAAAGCGCAACGTCAAAATATAAGTGTTGTACAGTACAGTCCACAACTACGTGAGCTGAAACATGTACATATATCAGATGAACACTGGCAGTCCGGGTTATAGAAGCTTCGAATCCACTCCGTAGAGACGGCGAAGAGAAAGATCTCGAATAAAGTGGAGTCCACGAGTCTAAATGGACATAAATCAACTCAACATGCCTAACTCAACACAGCTGGCTTACCATTAAGCTGTCTACGCCGGAAGGGGTTTCGCTCCTTCACGGAAGAAAAGTAATAAAAGAACCGCATATCTTTGTAATACAATGAGCCTGAAGTTTTTAAATAAAAAGAAATGTCAGGATTTTTTTCTTCCCAAAACACGTTAGATTAGAGATTCACAATTTTTTGGCGGTATACCACTTTCTTACTGATTATAGCGCCACTCTCTATTTGTTGAAGATTCTTCGTAGGTTCTTTGACAATTCAAACCAAATCTTTTTTGTTCATTTTGCTCTCCTATCTTTATTTTGGTTTTGATAACACAAACGCCAAAGTATACTACTTAACGCAGAAATCAGCATGTACTACGAAACGCTATCTGTCATTGGTTGTGGTACTCACTATACCATAACATTAATATCAGAAATCTGTACCCCACATAGGTGGAATATTTCATGTCTTGCCACTATGGCAAATTTATTGATTTATTGTAAAATGACCACAAAGCTGTATAATAGGTAACAATAATGGTACATTAAAAACCTTATATTTGAATATACCAAATGTACGTACAACATTATTTATCCACGCGTAATTGTGCTACGATACCTGCAAGACTTGTTGGTGCCCGAATTGGATCAAATATACGTGGATCGAATGGGAGATTAGAAATAAAATGGTTCAACCGGACAGCGATATCTTACATCAACATATCTCATATCTTAAAACACATTTATTTGTGTATGACTTTTGCGTTGGGCCAATGTCAGAAATTAAGAGCTCTTAGACAGTAATAGGCAATACTGATATTCCATAAAGTAAAGTTGATTTTTTTTTTTAATAAAGCCAACACACTACCATTTGATCTATGGCCATCCACTTTTGATTACCAACAATCCGACAAGTGAGGAACAGATGGCATCAGGCTCTGTTGTCGAAAATGTGTTCATTTGGGACCGAAGGATCTCTTCCTCAGTGGATTAAAAATTACCTTTCGAAAAGTTAAATTTAGGTTATCTTGGATGGTTTCAAGTTTGATATCCAAAAATTAAATGTTTGTGTGCCCCAGTGCTCCGTTCTGTCTCTGCTATTTTTTCTAGTTTTCTTCAATGATCTGTTGTCTGTCACTTTTAATCCAATATAATACTTTGCTAAAGACGGTATTCTCTGCTTTTCATATTCGTTCCCGGAATTGCGCCCCTGCTCGGCTGTAGAACGAGAACGGCAGAGTATATTAAGCTCAATAAATTCCGATATTAAAAGCATAAACGGTGAGGAATTTATTGCTTCCAAAACACAATGCTGTCTGCTGTTGTTAAAGTGAAATCCAAACACCCAGCCATTATCCATGAATGATAATGCATAGTCGAAACCGAAAAACTTTTTATTCTCGGTACGTGTGTTAATGACAACCTACTATCAAATTACGACATGCTCGATATCGCCAAAGATCCTGCAAATTTTTTTGGTTTTCTTAAACGATGTATGAAATATTTCACCCCTCTGATCTAGTCCAATATACAAGTATAATGTATTCATCCGCCCAAAATTGAGTACAATGTCGAGACTTGCCCCTCTAAGACCTCTTTGCATTTTCGATAAGATTCAAAACTATGCGATAAAACTAATAGGTGATGCCAATATTACACAGTCAATTAACACGCTTGACATAATGTCTCCTGCCTTACCTTATTGTATCGCTATTACCAACCACCATAGAACTTTAGAGTAACTTTCCTTTAAACCTTTAACCGTAACACCTCATCTCGCTATGAATGCTGCTATGAATCAGTATATCCTCAAGCCTACTTTCAGATTTTCTCTGAAATATCGTGATTCTTTCCTAACTCGTACAACTTGCTAATGGAAAACGCTGCCAAAAACTTTATTTCCTTGTCATTATAACTTTTAAGACTAATGTATGATACATCGGTATCCCTCTTTTTTCCTTCTCTAATATTCCTTCGCACAAAAATACTCTTTGTTTAGATGTTTAGGCATACATATGAGTATATTCATACATACATATGTATATGTACATCATTTCTAAATGCACATGAATATATACTTATACATACAAGTGATATGCTGACTTGTCTATTTCTTTGCTTAGTTATATTACTTAAATTTATCTCAATTAAATTCAATATGCGGTAAATTATAATTTGATTGATGATGTAATACGATAATGCGATCAGTTGCATTACTAATCGTTACAAAAGTGAACAGGGGATTACCTAAAAATAAGAAAGGGAGGATTCAAATAATAATGCAAAGTTCAAATATGTGTACGAATATGTTAAGAAGTAGGGTGTTCAATTAGTCGTAACATTTTTGTGTGTTTTTTTTTTGAAGTGTGAAAATTTGGATTTCGGTGACAGTGGGTTATCAAAGCATCCCTTTTTATATCAACCCTTAACATAGGGTGCGCTAAGTTTATTTGATAGTATGTATCTTACAGTTTAAGATAGCACATACGAGTACGAGTAAAGAAGTTCATATACCTACACTTGCACATATTTGGATTAATAGCAGGAGCTCTCTGCATATTTCTGTTTTATTGTTTTCGTCACATTTTATTTTTTATTCAAAGAGTGTAAGCGCTTTAAAATTCACATCCCTACACCATTTTTTTTTTTTTAAATTTATGGTAAAATATTTTGCCATGCTCCCAAAATATAGGCGGCTGTATGTAAGGTTTTTAACCTTCCTACGGTCCTCGGGTCATTTTTGACCCATTTTAAGAAAGAAATTAAGTTTCCTATAAGACAAAATTTTTGAAGGACTTGATATTTCTTGACTTTTCTCTGAAAGAAAGAAATTAAGTTTCCTCTAAGACAAAATTTTTGAAGGATTTTATATTTGTTGACTTTTCTCTAAAGTGTTGAGCTGAATATAATTACTTATGATTTTATAAAAAATATTAGGAATTTTGCGACGTACAAACTTTTTTACGTCTCCATCTCTCGGGTCAAATTTGACTCGAAAGAATGGTATTTGCAGTTTGCTTTGATTTCTAATTACCTACTCAATTTTGGTCATTTATGACCCAACCAGTGTATTGTTGTTTCAGCTGCGATTTTGTATGTATTATCTTTCTTTGCATTGTGCATTTGTACCCTTTTTATCACATTTCCGGAGAAAAACTTATTCATCAAAGAATAGAGATCTATTTCGCATTCTTGTTAGTTACGTGTCGCAGGATAGTTCATTTCAAAATATTGAATAATATATTTAGAATACGGAATCATGCTCAAAGAAAGGGAAACGAGGATAAATTGTTGAGTTTATTATAATCCACACAATTTCAAAGGTGCATTATATATATATAATACATTTTTTAGTATTACAGTAAACCTTTAGTGATTAGTAAGTACCTTTGTTTGGAAATTGTACCTTTATAGCTATGAGTGATAGCGAAAGTGAATTCTTTTTGACTGTATTTTCGGATGAAAAAGAATCTTAGTCTAGGTTCGAGCATCATATTGAGGCACCTGATTCATCAGACAGTGATTTTAGTGATGTTGAAAATTTCTTTATGCCTAAATGATGGTGTCAAAAATGGTCAAATAAATTACTCAACAAAACCTAATGAAAACAGTGCCGGAAGAGCCTCAAGGAAAAATATTATAAAATTGGTCCAGGAATGACACGTTATTTTTGTTCTAAAATTACAGAAGTCGAACTTTCCAGCTTTGAATTATTTTTTTCACCTCCTTTGATATGTATTATTTTGACCTTTACCAACCTTGAGGGCAGATGCATATATGGTGAAGAATGGACTGATATTGGTAGCAAAGAACTATTTGAATTCATTGGACTACTTTTATTGGCCGGCATTTTTCGATCAAACAACGAAAGCACTGAAAGTTTATGGAACTCTGAAAAAGGAAGACCAATATTTGCTGCAACCATGTCATTGAAGATTTGCAAAAAAATATCAAGAGTTATAAGGTTCGACAACAGGGAAAATCGAAGTGAACGGCGACTGTTAGATAAATTTGCTCCTATACGTGAGTTGTGGAATCACTGGGTTGGCATATTGCCGAAACTTTACAATCCATCCGAAAATGTGACAATAGGTGAGTAGTAAATAGCTTTCGGAGGAAGATGTCCTTTCCGGCAGTACACGTCACCAAAGCCAGCGAAATATGGAATCAAGTTTCGTGTACTTTGTGATTCTGGAACGAGCTATGTTTGGAATATTGAACCTGACACTGGCAAGGAAATCGGAAGTATTTGATTTGATTGTAAGGTTAAGACGACACAATGTCACAACCGATAAGTTTTTCACGTCTTGTCAATTGGCACAAAAATTACTGAAAAGACAAATTACGCTATTAAGAACAATATGCAAAAACAAGCCCGAATTACCACCAGAAATAGTAAATATAAAAGGAGGACCAATATATTCATCTAATTTTGCATTTACTGTGAATACTACTCTTGTATCTTACATTCCGAAAAAAAAAAATAAATCTGTAAATCTGCTTAGTACTTTACATCATGACTTAAAAATAAGTAATCGCTCGGATAAAAAGCCAGAGATAAAAGGATGACAAAACGTTGGCCTCAAGTAGTGTTCAGTAATATGGTCAATATATCAGCTTATAACGCTTTTGTTTTATTCAAATCTAGTAACCATACATGGAAAGATGGCTGCCTCTCAAAGCGCCGCTACTTTTTGTATGCAGCTTATTACTCTTGGTATGCAGCTTATTACTCCCTACATAAATACAGCAACAAATATTTCCTCGAGAACATTTTTCACTTAAAATTACCAAAACAATTCAAAGTGATTTTCAAACCGATACACAACCATCTTCATCATCTCAGTCGCGAAATAGTTCCGGAAGAAAAACAACTAAAAGAAATCAGCGTCAATTATGCTAAAAAACAGATAATAAAACGGAAATAATTTGCGACATTTGTAATAAGTATATGGTATATGTAAACAGCATTCTTAAATCATAACTTTGTGTACGAATTGTAACAACTGACTGTATTTGTTTCCTTTTATTATTGAATTTAAAGTTTTGTTAAAGTATTTATGAAAAACATGAAGTTAGAATAAATTTACATTAATTTTTATTCAAATAACTTTTTTTTCTTTTTTAATATTAACATTATTAAATAATAAAATCTTCAAATAAAAAACAAACAAATATCTGAAATAAAGCCTGAAAATAGAGTACTGGGTCAAATTTGACCCGAAGCCCGTTCGCGTCAGTTAATTTGAGGACCTTAGGGGGGTTAAATCGTCAATCATATGTAGTTGTTAAAATGCATCTGTGTGCGTTCCACACATTTGATAAAATTTGATTGACATCATTCTTCGATGAATAACAAGACATTCAACACAAAATATGGAAGCGGTTTGTGAATGTGTTGCTGAGAGTCCAAGGACATCAATTCGGCACCCTGAAGGACATTGTTCCTGATATGAGCCGTTATTACCCATTCTAGACTTTTGAGCTCTTTGTATACCAGCACTCATTGGGATGGTGGAGGCAGAGTTTTTAGAATCTTATAATTGCTTTTAATTCTTATTTCAACCCAAATGAAAGCTATGCTGCAGGCGAGGTTGGGTGCTTCTTGAAGAGAAGTACGTAGTAAGGGAAGTAAAAAAATGTCGATTTGAATTGCGCTGACATATAAAAAGTTTCTTTTGAGATAAATCATGTTAAATATGTTTTCCTGTGTGTTTATAAATTATATTGCATATGTTATGTTAAATTTTTTGTCGTACGTGGATGATTTTCCTTGTCTAATAGAAAATCTTATAAATGAACTTACTATGATGATGTCGGGAAGATTTTGGATCATATTTATGGACGATTTGTCAATTTATCACCAAGCAACTGTGCGACGTGTTTATTTGATCATAGAATTACAGATTATTTAATGGTAGGACTGTTGCTAAATATAACTTTTAACAAAAGAGGGAGTCATAGAAAAAATTTTCCTAATAAGGTAATAAAAATTAACTTTACAAACTCAAAATTTTTCTTACTTATGAGTATGCGATGATGCTTACAACCAAAGATTTTTATTGAATCTCTCATTAAGCACATATTAGACTGTACTTATATAGTTTATAAAAAAAAAATATAATGAAAGACTCAAACCTTGGAACACTAATCAACTCTGTGAGAAAGGTAATTTAACAATGAAACCAGAATCAAGTTACTTTAGTTGAATATCCGGATGTTTACCAACACAAGCCGATCAGCTAAGTTGCGGCTTATGTTCCTATTTTTTGTTTTTATTTATTTATTTATTTATTTATTTATTAATTTATTTATTATAAATAAATTGTATTCTTACGATTTAATAATACTTTTAAGATATAGACATTTGCCTCAAGGACAAGGGACAGTTAAACAATTTAGCATAAATAAAGACAACAAAATACAAATATAACAAAGCAAGCAAGAAAATTTAAAAGTGCGACAAAATTATAAAAGAACTGATTACATTATAAGAAAAATAGACTAGGTATCAAACATTTTTCAGATATTATGAAACTGTTAAAAAAGGAGCATCTTAGAGATTAAATAGACGAGGTGCAGTGACAAAATAAAGCAGAAAAATGTGTTTTGTGGATTACAGGTGTGATCATTCATAAACTGTAATTTTTATGAAATCTTGTATCGTAGAAATCAGAATTTTGGAAAATTGTTTTAAAACTTTGTAACAGTATGTGCATTTAGTGTAAAATTCCGATATTTCTGAAAAATTAAAAGCTAATATTTACTTAACACATTATTTTGATCATATATTTTTGCTTTATGAGTAGAGGATTAATTGTGTTAATTGTGCCACCCTTGCATGATATGTATGCCATATTGGATCTTTGATTTCAGTAAACTAATTTAAAATCAGGCAAACTAACAGTACTGGCCAAAATTATAAAGCTGTCTGCAACTGCCTCGTCCTTAACCCTAAGCTTATGATCCAGCATAATGCCCAAGTGTTTATGTATGTAAATTGATCAATGCATTCATTTTTCGAATCAGGTTTCACTAAAACCTAAATTGATAGGATATGGATCGGGATGACATGACAAAGAAAATCGGAAGCAGAAAACTGCAACATCACCAGACTCATTATACAATAGTATGTTTTAAATTTATAATTTATAGATGCGGTGAACTGTCACAGAGTACGAGGGCTGTTTGATAAATACCCGGATTATAACGCAATTTTTTTCAACTCGATACACTTTTCCCAGTAGTCCTGCAACTTTTTTAACCCCTCCGTATAGTACGACATTTGTTGGCCTGTAAAATACTCCTCCGCGGCGACGATAACTTCCTCGTTAACTCGTTCTTCTTTCCAACAAGCGATCTTTTAAGATTTGGGAACAAAAAAAAGTCGCAGTGCAATTCGACCAATTTGGCAGTGGCGACTGTGGAGGTGTGAGTCGGTGTGATAACGTGGGAGAAGAGCACTATTTTCTTCGCCAAATGTGATCGTTTTTTCTTCAAATTGGCGTTGAATCGGCCTAATAAATCGATGTAGTATGCTCCTGTCATTGTTTTTCCCTTCCAAATAGTCGACGTAGATTACACCTCGCGCGTGCAAAAAACGGTGGCCAACAACTTTCTGGCCGAAGGCATCGTCTTCGCTTTCTTTGGAGCACGTTCACCGGGTAAAACCCATTGTTTCGATTGTTCTTTGGTCTCTGATGTATAGTAAAGAATCCATGTCTCATCGATAATCACGAACCGACGCAGAAACTCCTCCGGATTTCGATTAATTAGTTCCAATCAAGTCTTTGAAGTGGTTTCACGATTGCGATTATTCTCTGGTGTGAGCAATTGCAGCACCTATCGCGCGCAAAACTTTCTCTATTTATTTAATAAACTCTCACAATCGATTACGGCAATAACATCTTTTGAGTATTTCTAAAATTTGTAAGAGATTAGCTTCTGGGATTGTTTTTGCTAGTATGGAATTTATATTCTCTGACATCTTGCTGTAAAATAGGAGCTTTCTTTTTTTTTTAGCTTGTATCTTAATTTTAATTTTTTATTATTTTTTTTTTTAGTTTAAATTGAATAGCTGCATCTTTTTCCAACATTGTATCAGAATTTGTAAATTGCTAATTTTATTTATAATTAAGTTCATTAGAATGGCATTTAACACCATTTTTAAGCTTAAAGTGCATTAAATTGACTTATGTATGGGTTCTATAACTTATTCATGCGGTTTGCTAAGAGATGACGTAACTTGTTCCATTGTTATTATTCCATTGGAACATGCGTTGGAAAACTACTGTCATTGTACGTGATTTCAGTATATGTCATTCATTTAAAGCGTAAACAACAATATTTTTTTTTCACTCAAATATGTCGAACTTTGTGCGTGAAAAAGTGTTTTTGCGGAGAGTTCTTCTTCATTACTTTAATATGAAGAAAACTGCTGCCGAAAGTCATCGTATATTGGTGGAAGTTTATGGTGAACATGCGCTAGCTGAGCGAACGTGCCAAAAGTGGTTTGCACGATTTAAAAGTGGTGATTTTGGCTTGGAAGGCGATGAACGTCCTGGGCAGCCAAAAAAGTTTGAAGATGAAGAACTGGAAGCATTACTCTATGAAGATTGTTGCCAAGCTCAAGAAGAGCGTCACTCAAACAGCCATTTCAAAACGTTTAAAAGCAGCTGGATATATTCAAGCCGAGAGACGTCGAAAGGCGGTTTTGCATGTCCGAAATGCTGCTGGAACGCCACAAAAGGAAGTCATTTTTGCATCGGATTGTTACTGGTGATGAAAAATGGATCCATTACGACAACCGCAAGCGCAAAAAATCGAATGTGAAACCCGGCCAACCAGCCAAATCAACGGCAAAAACGAATATCCAAGGCGCGAAGGTAATGCTCTGTATTTGGTGGGATCAGATGGGCGTGCTGTATTATGAGCTGTTAAAACCGGGTGAAACCATCAATGGACAACGCTACCGAACACAATTAATTTGTTTAAAGAGAGCAGTAGCCGAAAAACGCCCGGAATATGCGACCAGACACGAGGCAATAATTTTTCATCATGACAACGCTCAGCCCCACGTTGCTATTCCGGTTAAGAACTATTTGGAAAACAGTGGATGGGATGTCTTACCCCACCCGTCTTATAGCCCAGACCTTGCCCCTTCTGACTACCATTTGTTCTGGTCGATGCAGAACCCGCTCACTGAAATACGGTTCACATCAGAGCAGAATATCAAAAATTGACTTGATTTATTCTTGGCTGCCAAGCCGGCGCAGTTCTTTTGGGATGGGATCCACAAATTGCCAGAAAGATGGGAAAAAGTCATAGCTTCGGATGGGCAATACTTTGAATAATACTATTGTACATGTTTTTCTTAAATAAATGTTCAAATTTTGAAAAAAAAAAAACGCACGAATTGAGTTATATACCCATTAGATGTAAAGCATAAGGAATTGTAATGAATTTATGTAAAATATATTAATTGCTTGTATATATAAAATGCAAAAAAAAAAAATCAGTGAATGGTACAATTTTGTTCAGTGATGAGGTACACTTCCGGTGCAGCGGCTATGTAAAAAAGCCGTTTTTGGAGCGAGTACAACACTCAAGAAGTTCACCAGATGCCATTTCATCCAGAAAAAAATGTACTTAATGGGGCGGATTGTACACCAGTGGCATCATCGGTCCTTATTGCTTCAAAAATTAGAGCACAATCTACTATCAATAAATACCTGTCCAATACAATGATTAACGATTATTTGTTTCCAAATTAACGTAACATCAATGTGGAAGAATTGTAGTTCCAACAGGATGGTGATACACCCCATTCACAAATAAAATATTGCTTAGAGTCTATTAAATTAGCCACCAAGATCATTCCATTTTAACGCCATTGGATTACTTCTGTGGGGCTACGTTTTTGAAGCAAAACATTGCTTGAGTAATACGCGATTGCTGAAAAAAGTGAACCTCAAGAATGCGCTTTGTTCTTTGCTTTGTTAATGGCTTTGTGTTTTATTTAAACAAACAATTCTCAATAAAGGTTCGTTATACAATACGAGTATATGTTACATTCTGTAATGGATTTGTTTCTTTAATATTGTTTGTTACCACGTACATTTTAAAAGCAAAAAGGTGAAGTAGAATAAACATGAACTGGCTACCACATCCTGATTTTCCAATTTTTTTATGTACTAGCTAGCTGAAATAGCACGAGTTTTGAAAATGGTTGAAAAGGCTTATGTTTCAAATTATATTTGCTGATGCTGTACAAAGTTATTGTTGTAGTTATTTTACCTATATTTTAGAAAGTTATAGGATAGAAAAATTAAATTGAAATAATGTACTTACTTTTAAGTTTTTCTAGAGGTTCGTGTAACATATTTGTAGGGGTATGAGGTGGAACAATGTGGTGGTGGTGATGGTGATGCCCTAGTTCTTGTGAAGAATGTTGAAGCTGACTCAAACTCACTCCTCCAATTGGCATAAGACCAGAGATAGCTGCGGAAACACTAACTGTTGATCCCGTATTGTGTAAATTGTGATGATTATGCATGTGATCTGCTGTTGAATTTGAATTACCGTTGCCACTATTACTTCCTGAGCTTGAGCTGACATTAGGTGTGTTGCCGTTCATTGCTGAATTTCCACTACCAACTAGATCTTGAAGACATAGCCCAGTTGAATCGTTCATATTTTCCATTACATTATTACGTTCCATAGTCTATTAGCTCTTAAAATTGAGTTATGAAAGGCGTGTAAAGGCACTAATATATCTGTTTAAAAGAAGATAATATAAATAATAAATTAGTTCAATGTATAAAAATAAAATTTGTTATGAGCCAAGTTAATTTATGTTCACATATACATATATACATACATATAATCATATAAAGTTGCATATTTTATTAAAACCAAGTTACAGCATGCTTAGTACTCATAAATATGGAATACATTGAAGTTTACTATAAAATCATCTTTTTGTCATTTCAATGAAAGTAGGGCAAGGATTCAGAATGTGTAATAACTGCCTTGTTTAATTAATTTATTCGTTTTTTAATTTTTTTTTTTTTTATTTATTTCTAAGTCAAAAGGCGATTTAAGTGGGTTTATTGTATTTTAATAAAACCAAATTAAAATTTAGTTAGATTTTTTATTGTTGTAATTTTGGTTCTACCGGTTCTCTGAGAGTAAAACATTTCAGTGGTCCTGGTATATTTAAAATTTTATCATGTATACGAACTTTAATAACTCCAGTGCGACCATAAAAAAATGTTCTGCTGACGGCAAAGGTTTCTCATATCGTAACTCCCTGACAGGCCATTTAACCAGTGACTTTCCGCACTAGCATGTCCAACACCTAAGTCGTAGCAAAGTCGCAGTTGTTTGAGCGACAAAATTATCTATTTTTATTAGGTTCGGCTTATTGCACAAGACCTCATTAGGAAAAAATTTTAGGTACTCTTGTGTTCTGCCGCTGCGAAAGCAAGTCCTAAGGCATATCGTCTCAAACATTGCATGCCAATACAAGCTTGGGAAGAACAAGAGATATGAAGCAGGTTACCTTCACCCTCATCGAGCTGTCTGCTACAAAATAGTTTTTCGCCAGTGGAACATCTCTACTTTTGTTAAAATATAGATACTGTTATAAGCAGATATTATCCTAAGATCGAAAATGTGAAGTCATTCTAACAGGAATGGTTTTCAACTGCTGAAAGTTGATCCTATACTCCTAATCATCGCCATATCGTTTAATCTTATCGAAGCCATGTTACAAGGGTATACCTATTAATGCTCTGGATTTTTGGATCCAATTTGTATGAGATCGCTATGGCGTGGTGAAGTGATCAGACCTTGTTGTAGATCATTTTTAATGTGAAATCACAAAGCCATTCTTCACGACGACCTGAAGCATAACTGATCTTCAAATTTGTCTACTTTGGTGAAACCGAAGAAGCTCTGTCCTCTACCGTGGCGCACAACTAAGGACACTCAACAGGGCGGATAACAAGGCTGGCTTGAGCGAAAGATTCTTCGTATCATCTTTGGCTCTATCCTATTCCCAAACTAACGCTAGGATCAAGTAAAAGAGAAAGAAGTTTTGGATGTTTTTAAATAATAAACAGTAGCACAAATATAAATAAAGAACGATGCAAAAAGAGATGGCTAGTAAAGAATCAAACTCCCCGTTTGTCAAAGTCCTAATTCAATCACGTACGAGAATACCAATCCTAAAGAACAGTAAAGCTAGTTCATATGCCGAGTTCGACGTCCAACTACAGCTGCTGAAATGCCCGCACTGAGATATAATGACGAAGTGGATTATCGTTCGACTTCAATCGCTCAGTGAATTGGCCTCTGTGCAAAATTCTCAACAGGCTGGGCATGAAATGTTGAGTTGTCAATGTTCCTGGCTTTTTATCAATGTTTTTATCAATTACATAAATGAACTGCTTTCAACTCTTAAAGAAAGTACAGTTTTTGCTTACGCAAATTATACGGCCATAGTGGTCAGTCAGAAAAATGTAGAAACGGCTGGAAAAAATAATACAGAATGAATTTAATGTAGTCACAGCATGGTGTCGCAATAATGGCTTCATTACAAATACAAAAGAAAAACAAAAGTCATGCATGTGTTTAAATGAATAGTTCCGAACGTTTACACAAAACACGTATGCTCAATAGTTTTAGAAAATGTCTCCACGTGAAAATATCTGGGTGTAATTATGGACTGCAATTTTAAATGGAGCTATCATGTAGAATCACTAACAAAAAAACCAAGCCAATCAGCGTTTGCTCTTTTTCGCATAAGTGTCCAGCGGACGTTCTTCCACTTTAGCTTGGAATCATATTTAAGGTATGGGATATTGGAGTGGGGTAACGCGTCCCATTTGCAAATGGTAAATTGCATCCAAAATATGGTAAAAGAGCTGAACGACATCATGGCGATGACATAGACAGTTCCTTAAAATTGACCAACTGCAAAAGCTGGAGATATTGTCGGCCTTCAAAAACGACAACACATTTAAGCTACCAACTCAACAAGTAGTCAACACAAGAAGACGACAACAGAGCAACTTTCTGGTACCAAGATATTGGAACGTGTATGGGAACAGAAAATTAGCTGTAGCTGTTCCAGAAATTTTCAACGACATTTCGATAAACTTGACAAATCTTCTTACATTGTTTTCTTAAAAAATCTTAAAAAATGTTTTTAAATTGTAATGTATCAATTCCTTAAATAAGTCTTTTTGTACTTGAAATTTAAAACAAATGACTTGTAAAAACGGAACTCAAAATAACTATTAATTTTGAACACTATTATGCACACAATTAGAGCTTTGCAGATAATACAATATAAAATGCATATATGGTATGTAAAACACTCTCAGCCATAGCAGCCACATTCTCATCGATACGAACCGTACGATGGGGACTGTGAGATTTGTCCACAAATTTTTTAACGTTGTTGAAGCATAAAGTGATCCATTTCGTTCTATGGAGATATGGTGCTGACTAGCAGCTAAGATTTCGGTCATAAAAGAGCTGGCAGTTTGAAAATAACATTTGATTCAAAAAGAAACTTGTATTTGGACCATTCGTTACCGCAGTATGACTGTCTGTGTAAGGACACAATGGATCTCTATACTTGTTACCTGGGAGAATATAGCTGTGCTATATATACTACATATGTAACATTAGATTAACTAAAAAATCTAAAATCGGTAATGTAACAAAATCTTTATTAGGAATAGGGAAAAAGTTCTCAATTTATTAAAAATGATTCTTCAAAGTGATAATTTCGGATTTCTAACCCATCCATCTATAGAAATGTAGTATTTCGAAAACCAAATATGATACGTACGCCCAGCAAATAAATCGACATCCGACGCTAGAATGCAGGAATTGTAAAAGTTGTTTGCAACTAGCTGATTTGAATGAGTCCTTAGGGTTGTGCGGTGCGTACATATAACACTCTAATTGTTACTCAAAAACTTACTGTTATCTGAATTACTAACCAACATTCTTAGATATTGGTGATAAAAGAATACCCAGGAATTTCAGCTCTTAAATCGGTACGAAATATGTTGGCGGAATAGTCAATAAAAACTTCCCGCTAGCAGAACTCGATAAAAGGCAATAAAATCTGATGGAAAATTAATCGTATGACTAAAAATCAAGAACTGATCACAGAACTTGTCAATATATTGTATTTATATACAAATCACGTATATGTATACTTGAAGTATACCATATATTAGTTTTGGTGATAAAAAAAATAAATAGAAAATGGTTTCAATAAGTTAATATTATCTCAAATTGAAGTACAATGTCCACACCCGGTCAGGTGCTCCTATCATTAAACCGTCAGATAAAAGCCACAGGGGATACTAATATCAGTCAGCCAATTGACATCCTCAAACACCGAAGCACCACCACCAGTGCTCCATTGAAATAGCCAGTAGCATTCCGCGCCTTCAAACCTACAACCGTAACACAGAGTGTCACCTAATTCGTCAAGAACAAGGGAAATGATTTTTATATATATTCTAAGAAAAAAATTGTTCTACGCTTCTACACTACACTGAAACATCACTTATCGAGAGTTTAAGAAAAGGCTTACTTTGGTGTACCCTCACCCATGTTAACGAAAATTGCTCTGTTAATACTAATGGTATTGTAGGAACTTCGCTTGGAACTGTCATGAACGTGTCATACTGTACTAATTTAAAATACTTGGCTCTCTCTACTCTAGTTTATAAGTTCTTACAATGTAGCTTTGGTTAGTAAAATTTGTCTTAAGCCAACTTTTGAATTAAGTGTTTCACTTCCTCTTCTCCGACACTAAACTGGCAACGAGGTATAACTGTATATATTTTTTTCCCTAATCATACGATTTGTCTTTAAATGAGAGACGGTGAATTTACCGAACATAAAGTTTCAGTACGGTACCCAGAAGTGAACAAGGAAAGATAAGTTAATGATCTGAATTTGTCGTGTTTAATAGGACAAATAGGATTTTTTTATACAGGTGATAATTTTGGTGCATACATTGAGCGAATGCCTCACTTGTTAAAATTAAATAATATCGAAACAGATGCGGATAAAGTGTCATTTTTAATTGGTGTGGGAGGAAGCGAACTTTACGCAATTGCGAAAACCCTGGTAGCTCCGCGAAGCAAAGATCAATTGCAATAAGATGATTTAGTGAACAAACTCATAGTGCACTATCAACCCAGGAAAAATACAGTGGGCGCGCGATTTAAATTTTTAAATCGGAACCAGGACATGGCCGAAAGCATTTCGGCAATAAAGCACTTAGCAACCACCTGCAAGTATAGCGCTTAAAGACAGATTGTTAATGGGAATTAAAAATAAGAAATCAGAACTAACATTTGAAAAGGCATGTGAGACGGTGCAGATGAGTGGAGGTACTGTAACAGGAGCAGTGCAGAAGCGAAATCTGTTCAGCAGATAACAAAAGATCAACGGATAGAATGGATCAGCAATTATCGTGAACATGAAAAGGTATTTTGGACAACAAGCAGTGCTATTTTTGCAGAAAGTGGGGGTGTATTCAAAGCAACTGTTTTCTGAGGAACCCAAGACTCAGGAACACCACTAGAGGGAAATCAAAAACCCGTTATACCGACAGTTGGGTAATGAAATAAGCGCTAATACTATAGGGTTTTCCAATAGGGACTTGACAACTTTGAATTTAATTTGTGAACACACTCTTTCACTAGTCATCAAACTGTCACTGTCACTGTCACAATTTATTCAGCAAACTCAACATTTTCATAATAAAGTTCACTAACGAGCAACGTTTGCAAATTATAAAAATTTTCTACAGATATTCGGAGTCGGTGACTGCAACTTTAAGAGAGTTAACTCCAATTTTCGGTAGTAATTCTCGCCCTAGTAGACAGGCAGTAACAAGTTTAGTGCAAAAATTTGAGTCTACATATTCGTTGTGTGATGTTGCCGTGTCAGTTAGAAAACGGGTTGGTCAAGGTGTCGAAAATATCGCTGCCGTTCAGACGTCCGTAGCAAACGATCCAAATCAGTCAATTTCACGGCGTTCTCAAGAATTGGGCATCGCTCAGACCACATTATGGCGTATTTTGCGTAAGGATCTTGGTTTACACCCATACAAGATCAAGCTGACTCAAGAATTGAAGCCGATGGACCATTTAAAGCGACGATGATGAATTTCATCGCAAAATCATCTTCAGTGACGAAGCTCATTTTTGGCTCAATAGGTTCGTCAATAAGCAAAATATGCGTTATTGGTCGGGTGAAAACCCACATGTGCTTCATGAATAACCACTTCATCCACAAAAATAACTGTTTGGTGCGGTTTGCATGCCGGGTTTTATCCCAAAAAGTCAACTCCACCAGTTACAGCGGCTCGTCTTCATAGATGGACTTTGACATTAAGTATGAATGAATATAAATAGTGTACAAGAAAGGTTCGCAGATGAGTAATGCAGATTGTCTTTCACGTCTTCACCTTACCTACTCGACAGAAGTGGAAGAAGATAGTTCGTTTCTAAGACAATCAAGTCTTCTTATATGAATGTTAACTTTGAAGACGTTGCTATAGAGTCTAGTAAGGATTGGGAAGTTCAGAATATTTTAAAAATGATTAAAACCGGATGGCCAAGCATGGTGCCTGAAAATTTAAAGAAGTTCTTTCACAAGCGATTGCAAATATTTGTAGAAAAGGGATTTCTTTTTTGTGGTGAACGATCGATTTTTGCTTTGATTCATGAATTACATATGGGTATAGCTCGAGTGAAAATGTTAGCAAGAAAATATTTTTGGTGGCCAGGAATCGATCATGATATCGAAGTCTAAGTCTCAGACTGTAAAGAGTGCTTTATTTTTTTGGTAGTAAGCCAATATCTCAGCACCATGAAAGTTTTTTGAACGTATCCACATTGAATTTTTTCACCTTAAGAGTTGTAACTTTTTGATAGTTATTGATATCTATACAAGATGGATCGATGTTAAGATAATGATATCAAAAATTCAAATTCAAAAATCTTTATAAACTTTTGTCTACTTAATAATATGTATAAAGTGTTTGAAAAGTCCGCCGCATCACCCACAGTCGAATGGAGCTGCAGAGAGAGTGGTTCAGACAACAAAAACAGCTTTAAATAAATTGTTAATGGACCTTAATTTAAATTTTTGCCAAGGGATGTTTTAATTAGTAATTTTATTTTAAAGTATTGGTCTACCCTAACAACAACCACCAATCTTTGTCGAAACGAAGTCATATTTAAAATTAAACCAAAAACGCTCTTAGATGACATCAACCCTAAAATACGAGAAGATTTTCAAAATGAGCCAGAATCTAAGCCCAAAAAAAAATAAAATGTTATCCACAAACGTCGGCCAAAATAAAACTAATTTTAACTTAAAACCAGGTGATAAAATTTTGTACAAGCAAAAATACAATGTTGGTTTAAATTGAATACCTGCCATCATTATAAAACAGTTCGGAAAATTTATATTTATAGTTAGTATTGATGGTATACACAGAGCTGCACATGTTTCAATTTAAGGAAGTTACTTTTGCGCCTACAAATATAGTACATACGTGCAAAGAGAAGTCTAAAAAGAGAAGTCAAAAAAGAGAAGAACTTTATCGTTAAGTAATTTATCACATAGATCTAAGAGATTAAAAAGAAAATATAGAGAGTATTGAAAATAAAGTAATCAAAATAAAATTTTTATATAAATTAAACCTTTAAAAAAAAGTGAAATTGAATTGAAAATATATTCTTGTAATTAAGAGAATATCTATATAATTAAAACTTAATATTATAAATTGAAAAGATTTTGAAATTGAATTGGATTTGGAATTTTGTTTTAAACTGATTCAAATGCAAACCATTTGAGATATTTCAAAAACTTTATTATTGGCTTGAAGTACAATCAAAACATTTATGAATGGAACTCGACTTCGTTCATATGGCCACCGCGGGCACGTTTGCAGCGGTCGATTCGTTGGACCCTTCAACGACTCAACCACACATTTCGGCCGAAATGGCAGCTTTTTCGCGCTCAATGTTGGCTCTGAGCTCTTCCAACGTCATTGACGTGTTGGCATAAGCCAATGACTTAACGTAGCCCCACAGAAAAGAACGAGGCGGCCAATCAACTCATCAACTTACTGTTCAATAAATCGATTGTAGCGTGTGCTGTGTGGCTTATGGCACCATCCTGTTAAAACCACATGTCGTCCAAGTCCATATCTTCCAATTCGGGTCAAAAATAATTGGTGATCATGGCGCGATAACGCTGACCATTCACAGTAACGTGACGATCGTTATCGTCGACGAAAAAATATGGCCCAAAAACGCCGCCGGCATGCAAACCGCACCAAACAGTTATTTTTTGTGGATGAAGTGGTGATTCATGAAGCACATGTGGGTTTTCACCCGACCAATAATGCATATTTTGCTTATTGTAGAACATATTGAGCCAAAAATGAGATTCGTCACTGAAGATGATTTTGCGATGAAATTCATCAACTTTGCGTGGCTTCTCCAGAGCCCAATCGGAGAACGTAGCTCGTTAGTGTACTTTACCATGTTGGGTTTACTGAATAAATTGACAGTCCCTATTGGAAACCCTATATAATATACTTATTAATTTACAAGTTTGGGGGAGTGTCATGAATGTCGAATACACCTCACTTGTGGTTAATACTGTACCAGTGAATAACACTTAGCTCTCTCTAATCTATTTTATAAGTTCTTACAATTTAGTTTTGGTTAATAAAATTAATCTTAAGCCAACCTTTGACTCAAGTGTTTCAGTTCCTCTTTCCAGACACTAAAGAAACTCTATTTTTAAAAGAAATAACTGTGTTTTAGTCTTCAGATATCTATATCTATCTATGAACATATATTTCTAAGCCTGTTAAATTTTTCTTGTCATATTAATTTTTGACTTTGAGGTCACTTTTCTTCAGAATGTAACAATAACAAAACAAAAATCATCAACATGTAAACAGAGATTTTATGATACTTAGGAAAATCTACATCAAGAAAAAAAAGGAGTTTATGTTTTATTAGCTACCTTTCTAACAACAATTGGCAATAAGAGTGGTTTTCCAGTAATAAATACTTTTCCAATAATATTTTAAAATTGCAAAGCTATTAGAAAGTTTTAAAATGGGCTCGTTTATTTGACTACCTATCAAAACCCTTGTCGGCGCCAAAATTTGAATGTCCCAAATATTAAAGATGACCAACTGACCCACTCATTTGTTAACCTTCCCCAAACTCACTTTTTTACAATCCAGAATCATTTGATTGTGTTACTTCAAAGCGCATGGAGCATTCGTCTTAAATGAAGTACATAAACATAATTATTATATAGTAAGAAAAGTAGTGTTTTATTTGATTGGGAAAAAAATCTTTTCATGGCAACCGTGATAAGACTAATCGTTGAACAATAAACATTTAACATTGAGTGACAAAGGGGATAGTTAATTCCTTCATAGAAAGTGACAATTTCGGGAAAATGAAAAATTTAAATGCAACAAAATTAAAGTGTTCGGCTACGGTTCCTCAATCGCGCATGGTTTGTAAACGACATCAAGCATGCATCTATATACTATACTGTATATAGATGCATGCTTGATGTCTGTATCGTTAATAAGTTTATTAAACCACCCTGTCATCATATTAAAATTCTTTCGAATCGATCCTTATTCGTTAAGATCAAACATACAAAATTAAATACGCCACAACAATTGTTTGAAAGAAAATCAACCACAGCTTTGTCGTTATTCGTCATATTCATACAAATTGTCCGTATCATTTCCTATATTCGTGGAAATAAATACCAACGGCATTTGCTACGTTAATTGCAACTACGATTCTTTCAAATTTAAACCATATAAAACACCCACAAATGACATTGAATGTACTGATTAATTTAATAATTAAGGTACTTGCAAATAAATTCGCTCATACCCGTATTAAACCATTCGCCACACCAAAGGGGAATTTGCATCCGATTCATTTTAATTGCAACTCGTCCCAATCCGCATAATTTCCCCACGTTTTTTTTTCGCTTTACAAAACAAAAGCACTGTTCAGACAAATCGCCAAAACGTTGTCCGCTAGAAGTCTTCGAACTTATAATCATTGCCCTTACCCTTTTCATTGCATACACAAATGCTCTAGTTGCATTGAAATCATCGCTGTGTTGTTGGGTTTGCTACCAACAAACTTTTTTTTGAAAGTTTCTGTCTCACCTACATCTGATCTGATCTCATATTCGTCGCATCGCCAACGTGTGGACCGAAAAAAAAGTAAGAGCATTTTGCTGTTGAAAAAATTAAAGTCGCCCGAGTTATGTATCTGGTTGAGACCCGAAAGAAAAAAAACAATTTATAATTTTTCTATCGGTCAACGGGGACCGTTCGTTTATTATGAAAAATCTTAATTTAACTTAGCCTATGATGACCCGCCGTCTTCAGCGTCGCTGCGATCAACAATGGCTATAAACGAAGTACTGGTCGCTTGCCCATAATTGATTTATCGTTTTTTCAGCCGTTAATTGTTGAGTCTGCAGTATTGGTTTTAGTGTCATTTGCTGATATTGGGGGATTTGCATTGTGTGACCCCATTCTTGCTGATTTAGGTGGATTGACCGAGAATTGCGGAATTGCATATGTTACTCCTCCTCGGTTTGCGTGAAAATTCTCCTGAATTTTATTTTCCGGTATTTTTACTTTATATGATTTAGTACAATAATAAGTAAAAATAAATGTTACAATGATCAAAATAATTATAATGCTTAAGCTTAAACTATAAGATATATTTGTGTGTAGTCTTAATTCTTTTATTTCTTTAATATTTTGGAAATTACTAGACACAATATCGTTAAAAGTCAAAGTTTTGGAAAAATTAATATTAATGTTATTATCGGGATAAAAATATTTATCTTGGAAGGTTTCTTGTTTATTTTCGAATGATTCATTAAGTAATGTTATTCAACAGTTGTAAAAATTGAAAAGATAGTTTTTACTAAGTACAATTTTTCGTTCATCACAATTTTGCTTTAGTAACTTTTGATTAGCATTTTTAATTACAATGGTAGTTTCATCTATACGATAAATTTGCGTCTCGTTATTATATCTAAGTTTATAATTTTTCGTTACAATGCAGTGTTTGCTTAATTTTAAGTTTTTTAATGTAACATCGGGTTGATAACTATAAGTTTTATTTTCTATTTCTACAATATATTCTTCTTTATTATCAATTTCAAAAATTTCTTTATTTGGTAATGGAGTTATTAACATTTTTTCAACTAATATATAATTTCTTGGAATTTTTGTTGCTATAACAACAAAATTATTTTTGTATTCGGTAACTCCTACCTTTAACAGTTTGAGTTTATAAAAATCGATTTTATATTCGTTAATTTCTTGTGCTGTGAGAATACTTGGATGAACTATATTATGTTTAGCTGATACAATATTATCTTGAATTTGGTTGACTTTATTTTCAATAAAACTTATTTTAGTGATCTGATCTAAGAATAACTGTTCTTTTAAAATATTATTTCCCTAAAAAGGTTTGTAAGGAATGTATGGTTTCATTAAAATGTTGATTAATTTTGACTTGGTTATTAGTTGTGTAAATTGCGTTTTGTGTGTTTTCTTCTGTTTCCAAGATGATTGAAAATAATTTGTCTGTCTGTATCGTCTATAATTCCGATAAGCCATTTTTCTGCCTTTCCTACTATATTCAACAAACCTCTTTTCTGTCTTTCTGCTTTCTTAGGCATTATTGAGTTAATTTTAGCTATTAAAGTTTGTAATCTTTTGTAAACTGTCTTTATTTTCAATTTGTATGTACCGAAGGTTAGTTTTTAGAATAATTGTTGTTCGTAATATTTCTTCTGGGTTTATAAGGTGTAGAATAATATTAGTTTGGTTAGTGATTTAACCTGTCTCTGTTTTTATTTTCAAATACCCTGACTGCTCATTGATTGGTGTTATCTGAAGTGTTGCATGTATCATTGGTATTGTAAATAAGATGATCAATAGTATAACCTGTAAATTTATGTGGTCTTTTAATATTTGTTAAGTGCAAATTGTTTAAATTCTTGATCTTATATATAGTTTCTTCTTTATGTCTAACGTGTTTATAATTTTTAATCGGACCTACCTGTCTTTGTTCTGTGTAATTTTCTCGTTTTTCATTAAGTTTATTAATTTTTTTAATTTTTGTTTCCTGAACTCTATTACTTAACTTTTCTTTACTAATCTCGTCCTTAGCTTTTCTAGGTGTTGTCCTAATTGTAGAATGAAACGGATTATTGTAGTTATTTAAAACTAATTGTATGTTCATTCCTACTGAAAGATCTTTGTCTTCTACTACTGTAAATTTTTCTAACATGGTAGAATGAAGTCTTTCTACGTCTGAATTACCTGTATGGCTATTTGGTTTAGTCCAATGGATTTCTACGTTACTTTATCTCAAAAACTGTATAATTTGTTCTGATTCGAATTCGTTGTCTGGAATAATCCTTTTGGGTTTTCCAAATTTAGAAAAATGATCCATTAAAATTTCCTTTTTGCATCTCCAATTTCTGTCATTAATTGTATAAGCTACAGCAAATTTAGTAAGTTTATCGATAATTGTAACAAAGGATTTCTTTTTAATGTGAAATATATCTAGATGAACAATTTGGTTTTTTTGCGTTGGAGTTTCTGTAATATGAAATTTTGGTTTAATTGGCTTCCTATCGTATTTTATTTCTTGACATTTTTCACAATTGCCAATTAGTAACTGAATTTGTTCATGAAGTTTAGGAAAATAGATTTTGTCTTTAAGTGTGTAATACGTCTCGTTAACGCCACTGTGCATTGATTCCTTTGTGTGATAGATGGAAATTTGTTTATGTACCTCCTCCTCGGTTTGGATTTCAGCAGCCCTCTGTGAACACTTAATGAATTTGCATCTCGTGAGAATAGCTGTATAATAACTTGTTGGACTATGTTGTATTGATGATCCTCATCTTCTGAATATATTCCTATTATTCCTTTCTTTATGAATCTAATTAAAACATCTTTGATTTTACTTACTTCTTCAAGTGGGTTCAGATATATTATCCTTCTATTATGTAAAATTTAATTTCTTTCTTAACATTATAAGTTAATATAAGTTGTGTTTTGTACTTGTTAACGATTTCCTCTTTAATACCTATATGATCTAGTTGTTCCTCAACTGAGTGCATGGTTTCTGTTAGTTCCATGTTTGATTCGGTATCGTTATTTTCCTTGATTTTGGGTGTATTTTCTAACCTGGTTAAAAAATTTGCAACCTTATTGTCCTTACCTTTAAGATATTCTATAGTAAAATTGTACTCTTGTAGTTTTAATAACCATCTCTGATTTCTCTGATTTTTTTTTTTACCTTTGTAATTGCTATGTAAGTACTTAATAGGTGCATGATCAGTTACTATTTTAAATGTGTTTCCATACAGATATGGACGTAAACGATTGATAAAAATTCTTTATCTGTGACACTATAATTTTTTTCGTGATCGTTTAGAGTTCTTGAAACAAAGCAGACTGGATGCCCATTTTGTGATAGAACGGCACCAATAGCATTATTGCTGGCGTCCGTTGTTAAGACAAATGGTTTATCATGTTCAGGGAATTTTAAAATAGGATGTGCCGTAATTAAGGCTTTTAGATTTTCAAATGCCGATATATATTGTGGGTCATTTATATATATTTTCTCCTCTTTCTTTAGGTATTTTATCATAGGGTATGCTACCTTCGAATAATCTTTTATAAACTTGCGTTAGTATCCTGTCATACCTAAGATTCCCTTAAGTTGTTTCTCAGTTTTTGGTATTTTCAAGTTTTCGATTTCTCTGATTTTGTTTGGATTTGGTTTTAACCCATCTTTAGTTAAAATGTGTCCTAAGAATTCAGTGTTTTGTCTCATGAAGCTACATTTATCAGCCTGAATTTTTAGATTGTTTTCTTGCAATTTTTTAAATATATTCTCTAAAGACTTTAGATGCTCTTCAAGACTTGTAGAGAATATTAAAATATCATCAAGGTATTTAAAACAAATTTTGTTTATATACTCCCGCAAAATATTATTCATCATCCTTTGAAACGTAGCGGGTGCATTCTTATGTCCGAAAGGCATTCTGACATATTCATAAAGGCCTGATGTGTAACAGCAGTTTTTTGGATATCACGTTCTGCTACCAGAATTTGGTGATATCCCTAAGCTAAATCTAAGGTGCTAAAATATTGAGCTTTGCCCAATTTATCCAAAATACTTTCTATGTTTACTGTTACCTGATTTAATTTTCTTCCGCTTCATGTTTTAGTGGATATCTGTAAAGTTTAGAATTGATTTGTTCATCGGTAGTAGTGGTAATTTCATGAACCACTGTATTCGTGTTTGTCAACTGCTCTCCTTCACGAAATATCAGTTTTTTGTATTTATTAAGAAGTGTTTCAATGGATTGCTTTTCCTTATCTTTGAGATGATCTGTCTGAATGTACCTAGCTTCACATGCTTCTAACGTATTTACTTCGTTGAGTAATTTGGATAAGAAGGGAAGTCGGATATCATTCATCAATAAGATTTCTTGGCTTTGCAAATCTATTATTATAGCGTGTTGCGATATCCAATCCATTCCGATTAAAAAATCGTATGGTTTGTCCAATGCTATTTTTGTCCATCTCATTCTACCATTATGTGGCATTTTAAATTGTTCGGGACACTTGGATTTTACTTGTTCTGTTTTCTCTTTTACGAGACCTTGAACCGTATTAATGGGATGTTCTGCTATCTTCTTGTATAACTCATTGGGTACTCTATTGGAATTTAGAAGGCTGATTGTAGAACCTGTATCAATTAAGGCTACAAAATTATTGCTTTCTAATGTTATTTCAATAAAAATTTTTTTTTTTCCGAGGCTAGTTGATAAAAAACTCGTTTTCTATCTGATTCACTTCCTCTTTAGTACTAAGAGTATCTACTTCCATTTGATTCTCCCTATTTTGTCCTGATCTGTGTTGTCCAGAGTTCTTATTGTTATTATAACCATAATTATTTTGGACTCTTACTTAATTTGAATGGGGAGGTGGCTTTGATTGCTCTCCTCCATTTTGTCTAAATTGTCCTGTTCTCTGAGGCCTATTGTCATTAAACGTGCTATCACTTTTTGTTTATGGTTTTTGATTCTTAGAGTTTGGTGTCTTGTGTTGGCTGTTGTGTGATTTATAACCCTTTTCTATATTAAGGTCGTATTTATCTTGACCTATGTATTTGTGTTATGTAGCCCTAATGCTCGACAAAGAATATTTATTATAAATGTCGGCAGCTAATGCACCGGCTGTAACTTCTTTGATTTTTAAAATAAGTGTACTGTTTAAACAAGAAGCTATTTCTAGACCCTGATCACTAAAGGCAGCACATTCAGTAATATTATTAACAATGTTTTGGACTACATCTAATAATTGGTTAATAGTAAATACCTTAATATTATTGATGTCCTTTATGATACTGAGCTGGTCATTCATTGGTCGGTAGTGCAGTTTAAGCTTCTCCTTGCACTCATCACTCGTTGCTGGAACATCGCTTGATAAGTAATTTTTCGCGGCACCAATTATTTTTTCATTATAAATTACCCGAAACACTTGTGGGGCTTGTTCACCATATTCTAATAAAGTTTGATCAATTGTTTCAAAAACGAGGGTAACGTCCCCGATTCACCACTGAACGGTTGAACGAATTTTATTTTTTTTTTCTACTGCGGCTCTCCAACTCTGTGGCTGGTTTTGTCTCACCAACAATTCTGTTAGTGTAATTAGACATTGTTCCACTGAAGCTTGTTGTGAGCCATTTCGCACTAACTATCACTGTATTTCACTTTTAAGTTCTTTAACCCGTTTCTTCGTGTATTAGTAAATTTTACTTCAGTACACTTCGTTGTTCCGTCTTACGAACTGTGTTGCGATCTTGACCTTTCACGTATCTTCCCCTTTTTCACCGAATAGAGGATTACCGACTGCGCCAGTTATGTATCGCGTTGAGACCCGAAAGAAAAAAAACAATTTATAAATTTTCTATCGGTCAACGGGGACCGTTCGTTTATTATGAAAAATCTTAATTTAACTTAGCCTATGATGACCCGCCGTCTTCAGCGTCGCTGCGATCAATAATGGCTATAAACGAAGTACTGGTCGCTTGCTCATAATTGATTTGTCGTTTTTATAGCCGTTAATTGTTGAGTCTGCAGTATTGGTTTTAGTGTCATTTGCTGACATTGGGGGATTTGCATTGTGTGACCCCATTCTTGCTGGTTTAGGTGGATTGACCGAAAATTGTGGAATTGCATATATTACTCCCGCTGTGAAGAGGAAGGAAAATTTTTAAAGTTCATCGGTGGCGTAGTGATTCGTGCTGGTGGAGTTGATTTGCTGCATTTGCAATTGTGTGCGCTCTGCTTTCTCTTTACTCGATTATGTAATTATTCGATTCGATTCGACAATTGGGAAAATTTTGCTGCGAAGACTATTTGTCGCTACTGCCTGTTAAGGAAGGGTAAGCTTTTGTTGTATCGACAATCATTGTATCTCGGATTAAAAACATCAGCAGCCGATTTCGCGGCTTCCTCAACTTAGGTTGAGCGATTATAGCGATTATAAAAAATTCATTGAAACATTTACAACGCTAGTTCATAAAGATTCGTAGCTCACAGGCATTGAAAATTTTAATCATTTAGTTTCGTGGTTGAGTGAACAAGCGCTTGGGACTGTAAAGGCGTAATTTCATATATAACTATTTCGTATATAACTTGTTGACCTTCCGAAGATGAAGAGTGCGTCGCCGGTTCAACTTAGAGGGGTCGTCGACAATGTGTAAGCACTTTTTGATTTCTTAACATCCTTTGGCAATCACGAAGATATTTCTAATGCAATTATAATTATATTGTATATTTAGTGATGTCGAAGGCCGATAGTGAGTCCTAAATTAAATGGGACAAATGGGCAAATGTTTATTGCTGAAAATGGGAAATTTGAGCATAAGTCAAGGCAAAAGCACAACATCACGCGATTGAAGTTTGCAACAAATTTAAGCACTTAAATATTTATGATTGTTTTAAGAATGTTTAACGCTTGTCATTGTGTATTAATTGTTTGAAAAAGGGATACGAAGTGAGCAACTGCTCTTCAAAGAGGTATGACGTCTGCATGGATCCACAGGTACAATGCGCCCAAGAAGCCAGATAAACCATCTACATCTCAGCAAGCAAGGAATTCTAGAACGGCGCTACATAGCGCAGTCAATAATTGTGCTGATCCACAAGTCATCTTAGCGAGAGTAGTGTTGAATGTTAGGAATCAGGCAGGAGGCTTCGTTTCGCTTCAGGTTCGCAAATAAATTTAATAACTGAGTCACTGTCGAAGGGTCTTTGTCTCCATTCGATTAATAGTCCGATCTATATAAGCGGGGTAGGAGACATCAACGCAAAGGTTTATTCAAAAACTAGAAACACAGTTTTGAAGGCGTCACCAGCAATATCGAGTTTTGGATAACGCTTTCTTTCTTCTTCCATTCAAAGATAGCCCGGCTCAACTTGGGAGCTCTCTGGAAACAGCTGGAAAAGGATTTCTCTCCCTAGAAAGGAGATTAAGTAAGAACGAGGAGTTAAAAATTGAATACTTAAAATTCATTCCAGAGTATTTGGACTTGGGGCACAAGCCAAGGGTAGTTTGTTTTTTATTTGTATTTATTTGACAAAATATTTGCACATTAAAATATAATCTTATAGAAATATTAAGGCTCAATCCAAAGTAAACAGCCTAAAAATAAAAATGTAAAATTTACAAAATAAAAAAAATTAAAAGATTGAACTATGGTTAATTAAAATTAAATATCGTTAAAATTCAATATCATTGGCCAAATATTTAAAAAGTAAAGCTTTAAAAGTGTTTGCATTACCGACTCTTTTGAGTGTGACAGGGCAGTATGTTCTAAAAGCGAATAACGTTAGACAAATAAATTTTGGTTAGATCAACGTAAAAGCTCTTGGAGAAGTGCTTACCATAGATTGAGTTTGCCATACAAGTATTCAGGTTCATGAATTCGATTTGAATAACTTGATATGTGGTCATAATACCTAATATTAAAAACATATCTAGCTAAGTTATTATATGTTACATTGAGTTTTCTCCTGTTATTATAATCTGAATTACTGAAAATTTCACACCCATATAAAAAAATAGGTAGAAGTAAAGTCTTCACCAGCAACATCTTTGTTTTTGTAGTCACGAAGTTCTGCGTTGGTCATAGTAACCTAAGGCCGGCGTATACTTTCCCAACCGAATTTGATATATTGTATGATGGGTCTAAGTAAGGGTTTCGTTAAAGATTAATCCTAGATTTCCAGCCGTTTGGACGTATTCTATTGACGACTGCCCCATTTTAATTGCTGGGAGACATGAAGTTTCAAGCTTTTTCTTCCTTATACATAGTGTTTTAGATTTTCCTGGGTTGAGAGATAATTTACATTTCTAGCCCACATTGTTTTTATTTATGGCATTTTCGATACCTGAGGGTGGGGTACTCAAGTAGAGTTGGACATCATCTGCATACATGTGGACAGTGCAATATTTAACAAATCGTGGAGGTTCATTTACAAATAATAGGAATTACAAGATGACATTTGGTTGCCAACCACAACACATTGTTGACGTTTAAATAAATATGACTGCAGAAGTTTAGTGGCATGGGAAGAAAATCCAAAATTATGTAGAAGCTTTTTACATAGTACCGTGTGATCAACCATATCGAAAGCCTTAGAAAAGTCCAAAACAGTTAAAAAAGTAAGATTATTTAAATCAATTGCTTTCCGGATGTCATCTACGACATGTAATAGAGCTGTTTTACAGCTCCTTTTTGCACGAAAGCCAGACTGAGCATGACTTAGAAGATTCTTATTAGTTAAGTATTCTCGCATCTATTTTGATATAGACTTTTCAGGATAGCAATAGTTCTATACTCAGATGACTGCTTTTTTGATATTGGAATAATTTTAGCCCTGTTCCATAGAACGGGGTACTCACAGGTGGTAATAAGTTTGGGAAATTTTAGGTGTATTCTATCTAATCCAACTGCATTCAAATTAACTGATAGTATGGATTAAGCAACATCTAAATCAATTAAACAGATAAAGCTAAAGATTTTGAGCTAAAGAAGCTGAGATTCATGGCTCGTGGCATTGTTTAGCGATGTTAAAAACTGTGAATTGAGTAGGCTACGCTTCCAACAGATATATGCAATATTACGTTTTTGGAATAATCGAAGAATGGACTCGTTAAACCAAGGCCATGAGTTATTTTGGACGAATTTCCTTCTTAGTGGAACATGTTTTTCAAAAAGGTAAGTAAGATTATCTTGCAAGAAGGAAACCTGCTGGTTAGGAGACATCATGTGATGTATTTGTTCCCACTGAATGTTACTTACGTCAGTCTGCAAATCCCTTAGGTTAATTTGTTTAAAGTCTATAACTAATCACATTTTCTTCGGTTTCAAAACGCATGTTGTATATTATAAAAATCATGCCGTGCTTTGAAAATTCGGGTGCAGATAGTTGACTATATAGCTGGGCTTTACTAACATCACTAAGAAAAAACACGTCTAATAATGAGGGAACCCTATTTGAAAAATTAGTAGGCATAGTCAAGTTCACAGAAGAAAGACCTAAGCTATTGAAACTCTCAACAAACTGTCCAGAAAATCGAACCTTTAGTAGGTCACAGTTCTTATCTCCACAGATGATTAAATTAGTGAACTTGCAAGTGACGCTCTCCAACAATGTCATAATTGGTGAGATATCTATATTTATGTTAGGCCTACAGATAATACCGAGTAAAACAGACTCTATAGGACTTGTGACGTTAACAAATATGTAATCAAAAGAGCTATCTACGTTTGATTTTCATACCAAATTGCGCTTAATGGTGGTCCATTTTGTACAGAAATGGCTGAGCCTCCGCCTACTCGACCTATTCTATCTGCACGGAAAAGCTTGTAATCTGCCAAACTATAAGCGTTGTCATTAAAATCTTGAAGAAACCAAGTCTCAGATACGCAAATCAAGTCAACCTTAGAATTAAAAAATATCATACGGAATTCATCCAATTTAAGTCTCAAACTTTGAGCGTTAATGTGGTAAACATTTAGTTCGCATTTTTGTGAGCGTAAAACCCGGATCATACGAAACAAATTTCCGCCCACTTCACCTTTACCTTCACTGCGATGCACTCTTGATTGCATGGCTGAACAAAAACAGTTTTGAATAATTGTTATAGGGAATCAGAATCACAAACAACACAAAACTGAACAGATGGTTAACGAAAAATTTTGGCCAATGACATGTGTGTATAAAAAAAGAAAAATAGACAAAATTAAAAATAACTGTGCTTAGTGTAAAAACAAAACATTGTTATGATGTTTCCCTTTCACATGCTCTTTGTTGACATCTGCTGGCAGCAGCATTTAAAGTGTCGATATGATACACAGCTTTACTTTGCTCGTTTCCGTTAAATTTTACATAAACAGACCCAAACTTAGTGAAAACTGAAGACAGCTGTTTTTTCTTTTTCATGCGGTTTGCATGCTGAAGAACTGAGCGGTTTCTAGGTGTCAGGCTCTTGTTTACAAAGGCATTGTTGTTAGACTCAATACCAAAGTCAAGTAAACAGAGTGGACGCTTTGATGCCTTGCGGTAGTTCGAAATTGCTTTCAGAACGGTATTTCGCTCTTTCACATTATGAAATTGGAGAATGACAGGGGCTCGTCAGTGCTGTTACGATGTGGCGTACTATACTATACGATAGCGTAACAAAGACAATTAAATATATAGTTTTTAAGTTCTCTTCTGGAAGTTGTGGAATCCCAAAAACCACTGCGTCAGTAAGGAACTCTTGCGCCCTTACGTGTCACAACGCTTTAGCAAGTTAGTAATTTCCCTCATTAACTCATTATTTACATCCGCTTCAAGTTTGTCAATACGCTATGATACGTTGGAGAGAATGGAATTCAATTGGCGGACTTGCTCCAAAAATTGTGCTCGATATTGGTGATCTTCAAAATTAAGTCGTTTCGAGTTACCTCCATCTCCTCTTTGAAGGACGCGATGATAATGCTCGTGTGCCTTTTGGGTTGCTCTTCAACTGATGCTGTGACTAAGGTTAGGAGAGGTTTGGTGGTTGTGGGGTGAATTTAGCGGGGTAGAGGTAGAGGTTGTTCCGCTTGCTATGTAAAGTTTTTGCTTTAAATTTCCAGTCTTCTTCACGATAGCCCTGCGAGAGAAACGGTTTTGGTATCTTTGTTGGTGTTGGGCGAGTTAAATTGGGTTGGCGTTGAAGACAGTTGGCTGCATATTTATGTTGATTTGGTATTTACCGACATCTTATGCGTGTTTGATGTATATGTAAATCGAAAGCGGCAGACAAAGTGCTTTTTTCTTTTTCTCCTTCCGATCAGAAAGTGCAATTAATCCTATCCCACACAATTTATTTCAGGGAAATAGTTAACAGATAAACTTAGCTAGCTTTTGCCCGAGGAGACAAAAAATTGCGGCTATTCACTCTCGAACATCACAGTAGAATGTGATGTGATGTGGTGTGTGTAATCAAACTCCATTTTAGAAAGCCCCACTATTTCATGTCACATCAGTGCATTCAGCGACCTGAAAGTTGTACCTCGTCAGCACAATTTCTCGTAACGCGGTATCTCAAGGAGATTGGCCTGAAGAGCCGACCGTGTGATGTTTTAAGGCATAATATAAAAGTATAAATTGCATATTAAATGAAAGCTTATTCGAAATGTAGATGAAATGGACAAAGGTTGGTGGAAATTTTTTGTCCAGACATGAAAAAAATAAGCGTCTTCCGGTACGTCATTTTTTCAACTATTCATAGGAATAAAAAAAAAGAAAAAATTAGTTACCATTCAAAAGATTAGATTAAATAGTACTCGAAGACATTGGGTTGGCAGCCCTCCTCCCACCACATACCTCCGACAAACAACAATTGTACAATTGTGTACATTCATCGAGAGTTCAGGTTGGAGCATCCTAAGAGTTGGTGTTGAAATTGTCAATGTAGACATCGAAAATGATAGGAAGTTTCCAATGTTGCTACCGAAAGATGATGCCTTCGTGATGAATTATGCTCGGTATTTGCACCTCATAAACTTTTACGCCGGACCACAGGCTCATCTTCGTGAGAGATCGGTTCTGAAAACTAGTAAGACAGGTCGTTAATAATTGTGTCCATTGTTGAAGATATAAGTCGAAGCTACTGGAGTAACCTAGATTTCTCTGCTTGTTTGTCTTACTTCAAAGGCAATGCACTTAGAGGTAGTTTCCGATCTCATTTCGGACGTATTTATAGTAGCGCTAAAGCGTTTGATAGAGCAAAAAATGCAACAAACTTTGTGGGCGCTAAGACAAGGTAGTGGAATTTCGCAACAAATTTTATAAAACCCTTAATCAAAACAATATTTTCAATGTCGCTTCAGGAAAAATAATTAAGTTCCAGTTCATACCTCCCCGCACGCCACACTTCGGAGGGCTTTGGGAAGCTGCAATCTAGTCTGTAAAGACGCTTTTGTAGAAGACTTTGGGCAGCGCATTGTTGACGTTTGAGAAACTGGCAACGGCGGTAGCTGAAATCGAAGGAATCCTGAATTCGAGGCTTATAACTCCAGTGTCGTACGACCCCAGCGATGTAAGCGCTCTGAATCCGGGACACTTTCTCATCGGATTGGCGATCAATTCGTTTCAGGAACCAAAATAAATGATAAATTTTCTTATCCTAAAAGATGGAAACGAATATCCGCAATCAAGCAACATTTTTGGAAGAGATGGCTTAAAGAATACCTCCAAATTCTCCAAGTGCGAGTTAAGTGGCACACGGCCAAACCCAACATCAAGGAAGGAAGTCTTGTAATCGTACATAAAGACAACGTTCCGGGCGTCCAGCTGAAGCCTAGTTCCCGAAGTTACCGACGTTCTATCACAAGGATACCACCATTGCCTAATGGAGATGATTGACGGTTTGCAATGCATCAACGTGGCTGGAATGTCGACGCCAAATTTTGAATTTCCCAAATAATAAACATGTCCAACTGTATCACTCATTTGTTAACCTTCCCCAAACTCACAACACCCAAAAGCAATCTTTCCAGAACAATCCAGAATCATTCGATTGTGTTACTTCAAAGCGTAAGGAGCATTCGTCTTAAATAAATTACTTTAACTTAATTATTATAACGTAGAAAAGTAGTGTTTTATTTGATTAGGAAAATAATCCGGGTAAGAGGTTCTTTAAAAGTTCTCGGAAAGAAATGGGTTTGGGGTATGGAATCCTATATATAAAATTTACCAAACAAGAATGGTATAAAATCAGTTTAATTTTCTACACCAAGATTACAATGGCTTAGAAACGCTATTTGATATGTATGCATTTACAAACTAATAATACCTAGACATTATTTACGTTCATGAGCTGTGTAATGGAAGTTCAACTTTATCCTTATCGACGACTTCCTAGTGAAGGAGTATATGGAAATACGTATCGAAGGCTTTGATAAGCGGAATCATTTTCAAATACACGACCTAATACGCGAGCCCCACAAGTAAGAAGAATTACGGCTAGTGAGAGAAAACTGAAAGTTGTTATAACTATATAATCCTTCAAACAGCATCAGACGCTTAGCTTTGCAGTTCAATGTCTAATTTAAAATTTTTTTATGTACTGAATGGACAAAATTTTTATTCACACCACAATACACTTTGCAAGAACTACTTCCCGATGATTTAAGAAAAGAGACTTGAGCTTTCTAGCAGGTTTCTGAAGCGGAGCTTGGATGACAACGAATTTATTAGCAGAATTCTTTGGACGGACAAATCTCCATTTACAAGAGATGAGATCACAAATTTTCATTATCTTCATACATGGGCTGTGAAAAAATCACATACAAGGAGACAGGTGTAATTGGAAACAAGTTAATCGGCCCCTTCAAACTACCACCTAGACTGAATTCTACAAATTATTTGGAGTTTTTGCGAAATGATCTACTTGATCTAATGAAGGACATTCCACTGATTCAACTAGTTTTCACATTAGATAGAAAAAACTGGACCAGTTCACTAGCCTGCAAGATCTCCTGACTTTACAGTATTGAACTTTTTGCATGAGGAAGAATGAAAGAACTTGTTTATTCAACCGAAATAGAAACTTTAAGTGAAGTGAGAGAACAGTGAAATTCAAAAACGGGCTCTATCATGCCTAAAAAGCCAATGAGGAAATTTTGAGCATCTGTTATTGCTGTTTTAGTACACACATAAAATAAAAATGATTTAGAACCAAATTAAATTCTTTTTTTTTTATTAATAGCCTTTGGAGCGTACGCAAAAAAAAAAAAAATATTTTTTTTTAATTTTACCGGAATATTATGAAATTTATGGGCTTTTCTGCAAATATGTTTAAGATTTTTTGTTTAGTGTTACGTTTACCTATTAGACAAAAAAAGTGACCTCGAAGTCAAAAAATTAGCATGGGCAAGATAAATGGAACAGGCTTAGAAATTGGATATCTGAAGACTCAATTAAAATATCAACTTTCAAGGGCTAGTACTCCCTCTAAAAATAAAGTCATAAATGAAGTTTCTACTATCTGTACTTATTAATACAGCAATTTTCATTCACATGGGTCAGGGTATACTTAAGTAAGCCTTTTCTTAAACCCTCGGTAAATGATGTTAACATTGGAGATAGACTCTTACTGTAGAACGGTTTTATTCTTAAAACAAACACAAAAATCATTTCCCAAATTATCCCCAAAATGACGAATTAGAGGACACCCTGTATGGTATAGGGTTTTCTAATAACGACTTGACAACTTTTTTTTTAAATAAAAGGCAAACCATTTAAGATATTTCAAAAACTTTATTACTGACTTGAAGTACAATCAAAACATTTATGAATGGAACTCGACTTCGTTCATATGGCCACTGCGGGCACGATTCCAGCGGTCGATTCTTTGGACCCAATTTTCAACGACTCGGCCACACATTTCATCCGAAACGGCCGCTATTTCGCGTTTAATGTTGGCTCTGAGCTCTTCTAACGTCGTTGACGTGTTGACATAAACCAATGACTTAACGTAGCCCCACAGAAAATAATCAAGCGGCATTACATCGCACGAACGAGGCGGCCAATCGACTGGCCCATGTCTTGAGATAACACGTTTACCATACTTACTCTTCAATAAATCGATTGTAGCGTGTGCTGTGTGGCTTGTGGTACCATCCTATTAAAATCACATGTCGTTCAAATCCATATCTTCCAATTCGCACCAAAAATAATCGGTGATCATGGCGCGACAAAGCTGACCATTCACAGTAACGTGACGATCTTTATCGTCGACGAAAAAATATGGCCCAATAACGCCACCCGACCAATAACGCATATTTTGCTTATTGAGAACCCATTGAGCCAAAAATGAACTTTGTCACTGAAGATGATTTTGCAATGAAATTCATCATATTGGCGCATCTTCTCCAGAGCCCAATCGGAGAACGTTTGCAGACGTTGCTCGTTAGTGTACTTTACCATGATGAAATGTAACTGAATAAATTGACAGTGACAGTTTGATGATTAGTGAAAGAGTGCCTTCACAAATTAAATTCAAAGTTGTCAAGACCCTATTGGAAAACCCTATATATCAAGTTAAAAATATAATGAATATCAATATGTATTTTATATTAATTCATTATGATGACAAAAAAGCAACACAGAATGAATTCAAATAGGAAAAGATATTAAAAACTTGAAATTAAAATGACGTTTAAAAAAAAAAATATATATATAAAAATAAAAAATAGAGCGAAAAGAGAAATCAAACAATACTCTACACATTATACACAATATGTATATGTATGTATATGTACATAATTAACATTAGTCGTAAACAGAAAATCGTTGCGAATAGATTTTTATTGACTTTTCTTGGAAATATAAAACAGTGCATATAAAATTTACCTACTTGTATAAACAATTTCACAAAGATTTGTTCGAGGCAAGTTATCCTATTGGAAGTGGTCATCGACCGCGACTGCACTGACTTTTGAACTTATCCGAGAGCCATGAGTATATAGGTAATGGTAACATTTTTGGTTTAAAATTAAACCATAGAGGTAGTTTTTCAAAGGCCCTTTAGACCGAGAGCAGCCCTTTTTATTGCGAACGATATAAAATTCTGTCTCATTCCAGGCTTCGAAATTAGAGACACAACGCCCGGGACATAGATGAACTAACATAGATGGCAAACTTTCCAGATATTGGAAAATCAAAACCGGTTTTCTACTGATCGCCTCTATCCGTGTGACCCTGTCTGTGAATACGTGTGAATTGTCATCAATGGCAATTTCTCTTTTTACACAAATCTCTCTCATTATAGCAACTTTACTTGTAAATTGCCTTCATTCTTCCAAATTCTGGAAAGTTATAGATATGTAAAAGTTTGGTAATTCACTTACAGCGTGTCTGCACGATGTTAAGAGTTTGTAAAAGTACAAGTAGAGTTTGACATCTAGGTTAGTTCATCTATGGCCCGGGAGCTGCATATCTTCGTATGCGTATCGGCGTACTTTACTGGAGATATTGAGGAAGTGCCTTCCACACCAGTACAGGAACTTGCCCAGTATTATGATGACAAATAAGTACACCTTATCATGGGTTGCGATGAGAGTGCACATGCATACTACAATATACTATAGATCACATGCACACTTTTTGCAAGTTTAGATGCAACACTGAACACGCGACATGACAACAGACTTACAAACTGCTGCCCTCAGCACCAATGACAACAGCTGATGAAGACGAGGCACAATTACAGCTAAACGACATCATTTTCTTCTTTTTTAAGAAGATGAAGAAGAAGAAAACTTAGAAACCATTCGGAAAAGCTTGAGAAATTAAAGCCAAATGGATCGGAAGCAATATAGATCCCTTTTAACCTTTTACAACCAAGAGTTGCGAAGATCAAAGAGAGCCTCCTAGTGTGCTAACTGCGAGAAACTAGAAAAACTTTCTGCATTCGGAAAAGAGTAGGAAAGCTTTTAAACAAAGCCAAACGCATCGAATTCGGGAACAATATAGATCATTTACAACCATTTTTTAACCATTTACAACCAGGAGTTGCCAAGATCAAAGAGAGCCTCCGGGCGTGCTAACTTCGAGAAATTAAAGCCCTCTCCAAAGATCATTCTGATTGCAAAGGATTGTTAGTCAAACCAAATGGCACAATAACACGTGACTGTGAGGAAACCCTGAATATTCTGCTTCAGGTTCACTTCTCAACAGAGGTTTAACCTCAGCTGAATTAACAGTTTATCTGGAAATATTTTCATTCCGGATAAGGCTAAGTGGGCTGGCAACTTACTTAAACTGGACACCACCTTCATTCCATCACGTCCCAAAATTCCATTCACCACCGCATTAGTTAAGTTAGGTGTTAAATATGAGTTTTGTTAGATTTTAAGACAGTTGTAATTTGGAATTGTGAGAAAAAAAAAATCTTCTCCTCCTACAAGAAAAAAATAATTTTTTTTTTATAAAAATTATCTACTAAATAGTTAAACTTATACCCTGGCGACTACAATGGACAGCAAACACAGTTCGGCTAGAGGTAGATTCAAAGAAAAATTAATTCAAAGAAAAAACTAAATATCGAATGTTTGGCGTACGCATTGTGAAAAAAATTGGATTCACCACAGCAAACGGTCGATGTCTTATCACTAGCTAAACGGTACTAGGTATACAGGGCATTTTTCCATGTATGCTACAAAATTGTTTAGACTTTCTACCTACCTACCCTAATAGCCTTATTTAGGTTCAGCTTAAATATACCACGCACTTGGAGAGAGGTCAACGTAGTTTTCATCCCCAAACCAGGAAACAATCCTAATGAACTACTCAAATCATACCGTACTATAAGCTTGACATCATTTTATTTGAAAACAATGGAAAGAGTTATTAACGTTCATATCAGAGAAGGCTTAGAAAATAGCTTGCCTCTGCACCTGTGTAAATTTGCGTATCAGAAGGGCAAATCGACAGAAGTACCTCTGCTAAAACTGAAAACTCTAACGCTCCTTCCGCCGTAAAGAAATTGCCCTTCGTACGTTTCTCGACAATACTGGATATGACTTCATATCAAATGATTTGTTCTATCGAAATATTGATCAACCTACTTTTAACTGGGCAATGCGATGCTTAAAAGACGGATAATTACTGCGGCCGACTTCGATATCAGTATCAGCCGTAAGGGGCTACCCGCAAGGACGCGTATTATCGTCTCTCCTGTGGTCTTTGGACATTAATGATCTGCTTCACAAATTAAGCAATATAATTGGTTATGTCGATGAACTCATTATTAGGGGCAGGGAAGCTAACGAAGTTACTACACGTAAGCAAAACGTCCTTAAGATAGTCCTTGACTGATGGATCAAGGAGAATCTCTCCACACACCAAACTAAGGTTGTCATAGTTCCTTTCACTAGAATAATAAAAAGTTACAGTTTCACTTAACGACGCAATCGTTGAGTACTCCGACGAGGTCAGATATCTGGGTGTAATCCTGGATAAAACGCTTAATTAGAAATCTCACTTAAACAACAAAATAAATAAAGCAACCAACGCCTTATGAACCTGCCGTTCCATGTATGGCAGAATAATCTCAAGAAAGATCAGTCACTTGACTTACATAATGATGGTCAGGCCCATTATAATATATGCTTCTATAGTATAGTGGACTTAAGCCACGCAAAATACCGCTATTTTAAAGCTCAAAAGAGTACAGAGCAAGAAAAAGAGTACAGTTTTATAATTATGTTAAGGTACATTCTAAGTTAGTTCTAATTTGAATACAAAGTAATAAGGAGGTAGAAACCCCAATAATGAAATATTTTTTTTAAATTTGAAAACATCTTCTGTTTTATTTGGCGCCCGAGCAGAGACCGCAGCTTACTTTAACTAATTAATTTATTCTGGCGTTTAAGAAGTCCTCAAGTAGTACAATGTAAACACGAAGCGATTTCAGAAGTTCTCAAGTAGTGTATACAGTCTCTCAAGTAGTGTTTACAGTCGCGAGAAAAAAAGCTGTGCTCCCCATAAAACGCGCGAATGTCACATTGATTTTCAATAGGCTTTTTTTGACAGGTGAAACTGCTTTGTCATTTTTATTCAGTTTCTTTTGGCAAGCTATCATGAAAAGATAGCGTCTCCAAATTGTTTAGCTGTATTACGAAAGTAAGCGTTCTGTGAGAAATGTTTTTCGTGGGATTCGAGGAACTTACGGTGCGCATAATCGCCCTACTGAAACCACTATTGGCAATACAATTCGCAAATTTGAGTCCCAGTTTACATAAGTGGATGATACACCATCGGTTAGACCACATCCAGCAAGTAGTGAATAGACTAGAACAGCTGTAGCTGACAGTGTACGCGAAGACCGCAACGAATCGTTCTCAGCAGCTTGGCTTGGCATATTCGAAGACATGTCGTATTTTAGCTGAGGATCTCGGCCTAAAAACGTACAAAATTCAACTTATGCAAGAATTGAAGCCAGGCGACTTGAATTTGCGTCATATGTTCAGTAAATGGGCTCTGGAAAAACTCAATGAAAATCCGGTGTTTTATCGTGAAATTTTGTTCATGCCTCATTTGGGCTGATGAGCAACCCGAAAAGTACCAGTAGTTACCGTTACATCCATTAAAAACAACGGTATGGTGTTGTTTATGGGCTGGTGGAATAATTGGTCCATATTTCTTGAAAAATGAGGTAAATCAGAATGTTACCGTCAATTGTAACCACTATCGCGCATTGTTAACGGACTATGTGCTTCCTGAAATTTAAGCACATGGTCTCGGTGAGCTCTTTTTTTAACAAGACAGCGCTAAGAGCCATACAGCCCGTGAAACAATGGACTTGTTGAGAAATATTTTGGTGACCACTAAATTTTACGGTTGTGCTGCCTAGATCGTGCGATATCACACCTTTGGATTATTTTCTCTGGGGATATGTAAAGTCTCAGATCTTTGAGAATAAGCCAGCTACGATTGACGCTTTGGAAGCCAACATAACTTGTGCTATCCGAGAGATACCATTCGCTATGGTCGAACAAGTTGCCTATAATTGAACCTTCCGAATGGACCACTTTAGACGTAGTCTTGGCCAATGTTACATACATGATATCATTTTCAAGAAGTAAATGCCATTAATTGTTCAAATTTATGTGTTTTATTTTACATTATAAATCAAACCTCACGATGAATCACGCTATATTATCAAAGTGGCACTACGCAACTAAGCAAGTCTGGTACAAATCAAGGAGTTAAGTCTTAGTGATCACTCAGACCAAAGGACCCTTCTCTCTGAAATACCTGACCTTGATATGATCTTCGCGGTAACAGACCGCCATCAAAAAACATTATGCATTGATTAAGGATTCTCCACGGAGATTCCCAACGAATAAGAATAGGTTAGCAATAATCCGGAATATCATAAAATGGTATACGTACTCGTATGGTTCTAAAATGAAGCTGGTATACACGAACCAAAAATATCACCTTAAGAGTGGGAATAAACCCCAGTGTATTTCAGGCAGAACTCCACACTATTCAAGAATGTGCCAATCATATCTACAACGCCTTCAACTCAAATTCCTAAATATCCATATAGGATATCAATGTCTCCAAATCAATCAAGTACTGCTTCAAAACCCTCCCAAAACTTAGCTCGAGGAACAAGATCAATCTATGGTGGATTCTTGGTTATGCGGGCGTTGATGGGAATGAAAAGGCTGACGAACTAGCAAAAAAGGTTTAGAAATTCCCTTTAATGCACCTGAACGCTTCTGCTGTAGGGATACAGAAGTTAATTTAGCTTTAAATAGCTGGGAGCACTCGAGATGCATCTCGTATTTGGAGAATAACTGAGGTCAAAAATAGACCCAACGAGCTATCCTGCAATAAAACTGCAAATAGATGTCTAAATCTAAGTCGACCTTATGCCAAAAACTTAGTAGGTTACTTCACAGATAATCACGGATTAAATATAACCTTAACAAAATGAAACTAGTTGACTCCCCAGAGTGCCGACTTTGCCTTGAAGAAGACGAAACAGGTGAACACATTTTATGTGAATGCCCAGCCCTCAACGAATTTAGACGCAATATTTTCTTACTTATTTCCGACTTAATTAAATGTAAATTCCTTGTAAAGTGCTAAATTAACAAATATTTTATGGTATTACTCATTTCTATACGTTACCCCAAACAATGAATATGGGTAGGTCTATTTACCTTGCAAAGTCTAATAACAACCTAGCGAAGATCATTGAAACCGATGATACACCAATGAGCATTAAAAACAAAAAATGATTTTGTTGCTTTTTTTTTCCTTCTCTTTGTTTTTCTTCTGAGTTAGTGTGAACACTGCATATGCATATATGATATTTTACGCTTCCGTTTTCGGTATGTGTGTAGTACAGATATGTACATACATTGTACATACATACATACATACATACAAATATAACAGCAGATTTGGTATCTAGTAGTTCACATTTTTGAAATATTTTAATTTTGAAATCTTTCATTAATTGTGGATTGAATTTTGCGTCTATACGAAAACTCTAAAGGCACAATTTTAAGTGTCATCGTGGGTAATGCCGACATTGCCCTCGAATCCTACAATATCCCACTTAGTTGGGAAAGTATCTCACGTGCTTAGAGCTGCATTACGGAGGCAAATGTGATATGTAAACTTTGGAATATCAAATGACTTCCCTTACCCAAGGTAATAACTCCATTCAGCAATTTTACTAACAAGTATATTCCCACTTATACTTAATCCTAAACAAAATTTCGTCCACTAAAGTTTGCCCCGAAGCTCTTGATCTTTTGGCGTGAACGTACAGGGAAAAAGCTTAAGACACGTTCATACGTGGATTGAAGGGACATCTACCACGATTGCTTGGCATACGCGAACCTGCTAACTTGCCGCAGTCACTTTACTTGTGACTAAGGTTAGAAAATCAGAATTTCAGAACGAACTATGCTAATAATTATCAGTCGAAAAAATCAGTCTGAATAACGCTCCTCCTCTTCTACCACGCAAAGACCAGCGATATTTCCCCCAGGCCTCCAACGCCTTTTTATCTCCAATTAGAGTACATCCCTACACCTGCTAGAAATTCAAGCTTTACTATGCAGCCTCCCATGAATTATACCCAGCAGCCACCTCAATTTATTCCATACCCGAACTTTGTTCCAAATGAACCAAAGTAACAGAATAATCAGAATCGCAGTATATATCCCTCGCAACGACCACCGAGACCAATGCCGAAAGTAGAACCTATGCAAACATCTGCAATGGGCGTAAATTACATGAAAAAAACATCAATGAAATTGGCCACCAGCACCAAAAAGAATACACATACTATCGCAATAGAATGTCCCACAGAAAATTCAAGGAAACATCATTTAGAAACATCTTTCATAAATCAATCTACTCAATACTATATAACACGGAGAACATGAATATTCAAGAGCAAAACAACAACCCAGCAAAGATCCACCAAAACAATCACGTAGATAAGTCTTTCCAAAATGATTTTACTCAGTATAACACTGAGATTGCGAATGATCAGAACCTTATTGACTACATAAATGAACAAAAAGAAAGCGGTGAAGGTTTATATTCAAGCCCCAAACAAATTATTACCCCAACTAATTGAAATTCATTTTTCAGTTCGCTTCCCCATTTCGAAGTAAAAACGACGAAATTTTGAAAATTCTTATTGACACGGGTTGCAATAAGGATTACATACTTGGATTTGTCATATCATCGAAAGGTATATAAACGAATCCAATAAAGGTTCAACCCATTGTTTATTTTCCACCACTAAAGACTCTCAAGAATTTAAGATCATTCCTAGGTTTATCCGGTTACTACCTCACATATCCAAATTTAAACAGTCATTCCCATTTTACTACGGACACTTCTAAGTATGCAATTGGCGCTGTCTTAGAACAGGATGGTAAACCTCTTACATCTATGTCTAGAACGTTGAACAAGACCAAAGAAAGTTACGTCTATGAGTAACTACCTTTACGGTTCTGAAAGAATACCTATCTTTACCGATCAACAACCGCTTACTTTCGCACTAAGTCATAAAAACCATAACAGCAAACCGAGACGCTGAAAATCAATTTCTTTCTATTCTATAGGAGTACAACTACGAACTCAAGTACAAGCACGGCAAGACAAACGTAGTTGCCGAGGCACTCTCAAAAATTCGACAAGTTAATTCTATTTCAGCCTCTCAACATGGGCATAGTACCCCGGCGTTAAATCCCGTACCCTACAAATTAATTTGTATCGTTCCCTTGATAATAATAATAATAATAATAACATAGTGACGACAGCTCATCTCACGGACTCATTCAATCTGTTGAAACACCAGTACCTAAATATCTTCAAAAGTCAACTGGTTCTTCTGATTGGAGAAGAAATTCCCCACAAAATCGAATACCCTTTTCAAAATGTGCGCAGGATTAATTTCAGTCAACCTTTCTACACCAAAGAGAATTTGATTTCCATTTTTAGACGTTTTCTTCAGTCATATATGGACTTCAGACAAATGAAGAAACTTTAGTTAAAATTAAAAACAAATATAAGATCCATTTTTCAAATTACAAGGTTAGACATACCCAGACTAAAGTAGATGACCTTTCTAACGCATCAGAACAAAAAGAAGTAATTCTAGATACCCATTCAAGAGCACATTGGAACCCATTCCCCGGTTTCCTGGACATATAATTCACCTAGACATATATTCCACTGAAAGGTATGTTGTTCTTACGACCCCAGATAAATTTTCAAAATATGCTCAGGCAAAAATTTTAAAATCCAAAGCTATTGAAGATGTCACGGAGCCGTTAATACAAATTCTAATCTCCTTCGGTATCCCAAAAGTAATCGTCTTTGATAATGAAAAGTTTTTTAACTCGTCATAAATTTGTTTCATGCTTCAAGACCAGTTAGAAACAGAAATATTTAAAACATCCCATATTCCAAAGGTGTAAATGGACAAGTAGAGCGATTTCACTCTAGCTTGTAATGCGCTGTGTTAAAACAAAGACCACTCACAATTCCTTCTTGGAACTTTTAGATCAATATAATTACTCGATACACTTAAGCACGGGAAAAAGATTGAAGCATTCTTCGGAAGGAACGAAGGCACAAATCCCGAATAGTTTGAGAAATCACGACAAGATAATATTAAAAGTCTACAGGAATATTAAAAACATGATTTAGAATACCATACCATAATCATAAAAGGCATCCTGTCAAAAACTACTCTCCTGGCGAAACTGTTTATGTAAAAATAAATAGAAGGCTAGGCTCCAAACTATCACCCTGCTTAGAAAACAGAAACTGTGCACTTACAGTGCACAAAATTCTAATTAAAAATTAAAATCAGTCTTTTCCCAATAGATCTATGCTGGAGCTGTGTATCGCAAACATTCAGGTACTAGATTACTTAAAGTCGCAACTCATCAAAATCAATACTGGCCAAGCTAATCGTTTAAAATAGTTCACAACCCATCCTGTCCTTCGAAAAACTTCGCATACCTACAACTAAAAAGGGAACATGTACTATAATGTTTATTTATTAAGAGCTGTCAAATCAACAATCAACAATCGAGTCAATAGAAGAAATCGCAACACATATTTTGCTACTAAATCAATTCGATGAATCTGTCAAAATTAATAATGAAATGACAATCCTTAAGGGCACTTACATCATCTGACATTCAAGCATAACAACTGAAATTAGCGACAAATGAGTCACAAACCAGCAGATAACAGATGCAATTTTACAACCATCATCCTTAATAAGCAGAATAAAGGAAGTACTCTCTCTAAAGATACTAAAACAGTTTAACGTCAATAGTACTATAAAAATAGAACTTCTAGAAACAAAAAACAAAATCGACATCAGTTTTAATCTATGTCTATCCTTTCTTATCATAGGCGTTATAATAATCCCCATAATCAAGATGATAACACAGAAATGTCAAAATATAGGAGGATTCATCGTGAGGTTTGATGTATAATGTAAAATAAAACACATAAATATGAAAGCGAACTTAAAATTTTTATTTTTGGTTAAAAGAAAAATTCATGGCATTTACTCTTTGAAAATGATATTATGTAAATGCTGGCCAGCACTACGTCTGAGGTGGTCCATTCGGAAGGTCCAATTTTAGGCTACTCGTTAAAGCATAGCGACTGGTATCTCACGGATAACACGAGTAATGTTGGCTTCCAAAGCGTCACTCATAGCTTGCATATTCCTAAAGACTTTACATATTTACCGTAGGAAAACGTAAAATTAAGTGCTCATCAACATGATTTCTCAACAAGTCCATTGTTTAACCACAGCTCACCGAGACCATGGGCTTGAATTTTAGGAAGCACATAGTCCGTTAACATGGCGCGATAGCTTTTACCATTGAAGGTAACATTCTGATTTGCCTCATTTTTAAAGAAAAAAGGACCAATTATTCCACCAGTCCATAAACCACACCATACCGTTGTTTTTAATGGATGTGATGGTAACTATTGGTACTCTTCGGGTTGCTCATCAGCCCATATACGGCATTTTTGTTTATTAACATATCCATTGAGCCAGAAATGGGCTTCATCACTAAACAAAATTTCACGATTTTCATTGAGTTTTTCCAGAGCCCATTCGCTGAAAATATGACGCAAATTCAAGTCGCCTGGCTTCAATTCTTGCACAAGTTGAATTTTGTACGCTTTTAGGCCGAGATCCTCACATAAAATACACCAAGCTAAGCTGCTGAGAACGACGACGAATCGATTTGTCACGGTATTCGTGTACACTCTCAGCTACAGCTGCTATAGTCTCTTCACCGCATGCTGGATGTGGTTAACCGGTCGAGGAACATCTACTAATGTAAACTGGGACTCCAATTTGCGAATGGTATTGGCAATAGTGGTTTCAGTGAGTCGATCATTTCTCTTTTCTCACAGAAAACTGATTTCCGTAATACAGCTGAACAATTTGGAGACGCTGTTGTGGTGTGAGTCTTTCCATGAAGATTTGCCAAACGATTCTGAACAAAAATAATAAAGCAATTTGATAGGAGTCACGCGAGATTTGTCAAAAAGAGGCTATTGAAAATCAAACCTCACGATGAATCACCCTATATCATGATGATGATGATGATGACGAATGGGAATGATGATGATTGTTAAAAGATTCGCATAGACAGCGAGTGCTTTCAACTTGGTATAAATTTATATGGAGTGACCACCTATCATATTCTTACAAATTCGGACTCTTTTTGATTTTGAGATGAATCGAAGCCTATGTTACGACAAGAAATAAGAGTTTTATACAACAGACAACATACCTCATGTCAAACGTACTAAAATCACGCATGCAAACATGTTTAATAGATTTTTTTATATTAAGGTAAAAACTAAATGTTCAAAACTTTAGGGTACACGCATGAAAACGTTGTGTTCGTTTTTTATTCTCAAAACTGCATTAAACATAGAGCATTTAACCATAAGGTTTCACCGTCACAGTCCATCATTAGGCTTTGCCGCCATTATTCACCATTGCGTTTCACCGTCGCGCTTCACTATTGCGTTTCATTGTTTTTACACCTATTACCCATACAGCCCATATGGCCCATAATGCCTTGGAAGGAGCAATAAAACACGACTTTTTAAGAAAATGTATGTTTTTTATTTTTAATGCATTATTAATGTCACTTTGCTTGTTTTATTTTGTAAATTGGGAAAAGTTAACTGTGTGTGAGTATTCCTATTTGTATAACAAAAGCACAAAAACATGGAAAAACATAGGTAAGAGATCAACGAAAGTTTCAAAGTTTTTATTATTAATAAAAGGCCATGCAGATATAAACGCGTACCTAATACACATACTCATATATCTACTCAAATTAAAATGCGAAAAACATAATGCCATTATAAAAAAAATATACTTGTATGTTTTTCTTACAACATCAACAGGTTTTCTATTATGAAAACGGCACTTGTGGAGCAAATGACCCTGCAAATTATTTGATTAAATAAATAAACGGTATGTGAAATCCTACATCATAAATTTATTCAGCTTAGTATACGAGGAGTGTTCAAAAAATAACGGGAATTTTTAAATTTCACTAGTTTAGAGAGTCCGATTGTTATTTTTTTTATGTTGGTATACATGCCCCTGAAGTATGGTAACATTTATTGCTTACTTTATCTGTGGCAGCGGCTTATGTTATACGTGTGTTTATGAGCTCGGGGATTTTCGTTTGTTACAATAAAAGAAATGGATCAAAGAATTTGTATTAAATTGTTCGTAAAAAATGAAATAAAGTGTAACAAAGTGTGTGAAAAGTTAACAAAGGCCTATGGTGAGTCTGCTATGAGTAAAACAAGGCTTTACGAGTGGTATAAGCTTTTCCAGGATGGCAGAGAAGATGCCAATGACAAAGCTCGCTCTAGACGCCTTAACACATCAACAAAAGATGATAACGTTGAAACTGTGGAGAAAATTGTTTTGTTGCTGAGGATGTTGACATATCAATCGGCTCGTGTCATGCAATTTTTTCGCTTGTTTTGGGCCTGATACGTGTGTCAGCGTATGTTTCGAAACTTCTTAATTTTGATTAGCAGTGCCGTTGCATAAGCATCACTCAGGTGCTCTTGAATGACGTCAATGATAATCTTGAATTGTTCAAAAGAATTATAACTGTTCCTTGTTTCTGTACCTGTTCCCAAAACTGAAGAGACCTATGAAAGGACGGTCTTTAGGAGAGCTCAAGGCTATGCCAAAAAGTGCTTATGAGAAGTGTTTCAAGGATTGGAAGAAGCGCTGGCACAAGTGCATAATATCTAATGGGGACTATTTTAAAGGCAACAACATTAATATAGACGAATAAATTAATTTTTTTTTTCAAAAAACCGAAAACTTCTGTTATTTTCTGAACACACCTCGTATGCATGTAAACACCATTTAAATTTGCTTGTATATTATATTCGTAAAACAAAGTAATGAGTTTCCATAAAACTGCAAATTCAAAAACATTTAAATAAACATTAGCTTATTTTTTGTGAAAATAGACCCAGAATCTAAAAATTTCAATGCAAAATAACAACGTATTATTCCAGCGTGAAACAAAAATTTTACCACATATATTTAGAAATGATTGATTTTACGAATTTGAAGAATGATGTATGAATCTACTCATACAAATCAATCGAATTCCTTGCTTTTTTTAGTATTCGTTTAATATGTCTTGCGGCAAAAAAGCATACAACAAAAAAATTAGTGTGGATAGTTGAAGGAAAAACTATAGCATGGTGTGCGTTCGGTAAAATCGTGTACATTCACCAAATCCCATTGATATCCATAGATTATCTATTTAAGTTCAAACGACTGCATATCTCTGTAGACCTTTGCATCTGCATGACTATTAATAAATCACAGGCGCAAACTCAGAAAATTGCTGGCATAGATTAAGAACGGAGACACTCGTACCACATAAATGGTCGGTGAGTTGTGTGTTGCATGTTCGCAAATATGTTCCAAATAAATAGGTTTGTTTATGCGCATAGTCTTTTTTGTTTAAGGTGCATATACATGTTAAGGTATGACACATTTTACATTTAATATGTACATAATCGTATGCATTATATAGGGTGATTCATTGTGAGGTTTGATTTATAATGTAAAACACATAAGTTTGAAAGTGAACTTAAATTTTTACTATCGGTTAAAAGAACAATTTATGGCCTTTACTTTTTGAAAATAATATCATGTAAATGTTGGCCACGACTACGTCTGAGGTGGTCCATTCGGAAGGTCCAATTTTGGGCGACTCGTTCGAGCATAGCGACTGGTATCTCACGGATAAAACGTGTAATGTTGGCTTCCAAAGCGTCAATCGTAGCTGGCTTATTTCTGAAGACCTGAGACTACATAGTCCAAAGTCCAAAGGTGTAATATCGCACCATCTATGCGGAGAATTAACCGTAGCAAAACTTGAAATTAAGTGTGTTTCACCCGCTGTATGGCTCGTAGCGCCGTCTTCTTAAAACCACAGCTCACCGAGACCATGTGCTCGAATTTCAGGAAGCACATAGTCCGTTAACATGGCACGATAACGGTAACCATTGACGCTAACATTCTGATTTGCCTCATTTTTGAAGAAATATGGACCAATCATTCTACCAGCCCATAAACCACACCATACCGTTGTTTTTAATATATGTAATGGTAGCTCTTGGTACTCTTCGGCTTGCTCATCAGCCCAAATATGCAAATTTTGTTTATCAACGTATCCATTGAGCCAGAAATGGGCTTCATCACTGAACAAAATTTCACCATAAAACACCGGATTTTCATTGAATATGACGCAAATTCAAGTCGCCTGGCTTCAATTCTTGCACAAGTTGAATTTTGTACGCTTTTAGGCCGAGATCCTTACGTAAAATACTCCAAGCTAAGGTGCTGAGAATGTCGACGAATCGATTCGTCACGGTCTTCATATACATTCTCAGCTACAGCTGCTATAGTCTCTTCACTACGTGCTGGATGTGGTTAACCGGTCGAGTATCATCCACTACTGTAAACTGGGACACAAACTTGCGAATGGTATTGGCACGAAAAATATTTCTCACAGAACGCTGATTTTCGTAATCCAGCTGTACAATTTTAAGACGCTGTTGTGGTGTGAGTCTTTCCATGATGACTTGCCACAAGATACTGAACAAAAATGACAAAGCAGTTTGATCTTTCAAGAAAAGCTAATTGAAAATTAAACCTCACGATAAATCGCCCTTTGTATATCAAATATACACATAATTTTGTAAATAACGTTGGCAATATCTCCGATCTTCAAGCAAGCGCTACAAACTCGAATATTTAAATAGAAATAAAAATAAATTGATTTTCTTATATAATTTCTTAAAAATACATTTCTTTTCTGCTTTTCAAACCATATATTAAAATATCAGAAATAGTGTTTTGATTCTTACGTTTTTACTATGTTTATGTATTATTTACAGGAAATTTATGAAAGAAAAAATATTCTTTAAAAAAACGTTTTTGTCCTGTCGAATTTCGACGAACAATTTCTTAGTAGCATTGCTTCGTTTTTTATGTACTATAGTTGTATTAGTCGGTTAGACACAGCAAACAATTCGTAATACAGTTACTACATACATATATCCAAAGATACTGAAAGTCCTGCGTTTGACTGAGAATATCGCAGCCGGTAGTAAAAATATGACTCAAGAGCTAGAATTATCAATTCTACAACGTTTCCATACGAACCTTAATGGCAAATTCATCGTTTAGTGAACACGAAAAGCGCAGAACATACTCAGATTATATACTGGAGGAAGGAGCAATTTGTAATGATTTTTCCAATATTTCTTTCAGCGCTGAGACACATTTTCACATTGGTAGGCACGTTATTAAGTAGAATTATGGATTTTAGAAGAGATTCTGGGAGGACCGTCATATTCACAAAATGTCATTGTTGACGTTGATCTTGGTTCTTATTATTTTGAAATAATTAAAGTTCAAACAGTTAAAATTCACTATAAATGCATATTAAGCTACTATTTTTGGCACAAAATCGAGGGTGTAGACAAAACATGGTGTGAAATTCTATATAATGCGCACGTCGAATTAATTGTTAACTTGCATCTCATTGCGCAAATAATTAAATACCATATTTAAAATAAAAATATTTAAAATAAAGATATAAAGTTTATTTAGACTTGTTTTTGGAATTTTCATTAATTAATATAAATATATTTACGTATATTTTTATGTTTACGTGTTAATATTTTCCTTATGCGTTTGTGAAATATAATTTAAATCAACCACATGCACATTTCTTACAGTCAGAATGGTATTCATATACAATGGTTTCAATAACAAAGTGCTGTAAAACACAGAGATAAGAAATTATAGAAAAAAATCAAATATTTTACAATGGAGTTGCAAAGATAAACAAGTTTACTTTTCACTGATAGGCAATTTTACATGTTTAGTTGGTGAGGTTTTTATTGTTTTATTAATGTTGTTTAAAGATTAACCCCTGCTTATTTAAAAAAAAAATTATTTAGCTTTGTATGTCAGGTTATTCAATATTTTCTGTAAAACGAATAATACTGTAATAAAATACAAATATACCGAAAAAAGATAAGTGTACGTTGTATTTTAGGTTATATGACCTAGATTCTTTCAAAAGTAGCACTATTAAATTTAACATACATATATTGTACTCAATGTTAGCAGTCGTTGAGAAAATAAAATATTATTGTAGATAAAAACTTAATTTTTACCTGTTACTTACATTTTACATTACTTTCATTTATTTTCTATATCAAATGTTATGTCGTAAAACATACAAAGAAGGTGCAACACGAACGGCCTTCATGTGAAAGAAAATTTCCCCATGTAATAAGGGATAACAATTTTTTACGAAATAAATTCATTTACAATTAGTAATTTTTTTTTTAAGAACTTAACACTCAAGCGGGTATGACTACAGAACAAACCATGTGTTAACTTTTTCAAGAAATGGGACAGAAGGAGAAAGAAAGATCTAACATTTAATAGGGCGGCTAAATTATTAGTGTAATTGGACTTATTGTATTGTAGGCAACTACTTATCATAATGATTTTAGTTGCCTGAAAAAAAGGCTTTCGGGTGTGGTTGAGATTGAACGGCTAACCTTCTGATTGGGAAGCCAATACACCACCGCTTGAGCCATGGCCACGACGAATGTATGCGTATATCTTCAGGACAAAACTGTACCGTTTATTCCATATACATAGTAAAGGGTAATCAAATAAGAACTGTGCGGCTTTATTACGGTAATAGCGTGCTGAATTTTGGCCTCGAGCTCGTCCAAAATGTTTGGCTTGTTAGTATAGACTAAGGACCTGACGTAGCCCCAGGTAAAAAAATCATGTGGTGTCATATCGCATGATCGCGGCAGCCAATTGATGAACGCTCATCGCGAGATGGCCTATGCGCCTAATTTCTTCTTCACTACTTTGAGTATTGCGTCGTTTGTATAGCATGTAGCGCCGGGTATATCGATGTTGTTGTGCTCTGACAGAAAGTCGATGAACATAAATTTATACATGAGACCATTGACGGAAATCGTGTCTCCTTCCTCATTTCGAAATAAATAACGTACGTTGATGCCGCCATTTCATAAACCGCACCAAACAGGATGATTGCTGAAATCATGGGTTTAAAATAAGTAACTAAATGGATGGACTATCTATTCATAAAAGAGGAGTTTTATTACTGATTTTAATGAAGCATCTGCACCGATTATAATCAAAGTCAGACTAACAATTACGTCAACCTTGGAGAATGTTGATTAACGGCGCTACATTTTTGTCACTTACGAGTAGTGGTATTTACGTTTGGTTTTACCATCGAAGAGAAACATTATGTGTAAGAAGCTTTGAATTCCACTATATTAATGTCTCCCCAATATATAACATTGTTAATATGGTAAACCAAGATGAGCTAAATAAACTCTGTTACTTCCTTTACATAGACAAAGACGAGTTATTTCGCCATTAGATTTTTTACACTATGCTGAGAACATAAATACGAGAAGCAGAGATCCCATCCTCAATTGATCAAGAGTCGCTGGCTATTACAGGAGTATAGTGCAACCATTCTCGTATGATCTACTTTGTACGAAAAGATATTGAATAATAATTGAAACAATCCAGTGCAGATTCTTACAACACAAAGATAATGAGTCATCTTATGTTCAACTGAATAGTTAGATACTCGAAAACAAAAGAAAACAAAAAAAAAAAAAATCGCGTTTTTTGAAGCAGTGTTTTTTTCTTAAAAAAATACCTATAGTTGGCGAGTTATGAATGTTATGCTGAGCGGATCTGCCATAGATCCCAGGAAGCGATGCAGTTATTGCAATACTACCTATAACTCGTTGCATTTTTAAAGTTGAGTTTATGTAAAGTGGGGTGGCCGTGGTGTAGTGGTATACGCATAGACTCCTCAAGCAGAGGGTCGTGGGTTTGAATCCCGAGCGAGGCAATTCTGTGAAAAAGTCTTTTTATAGAATTTGTATGTAGTTATACGAAAATCCCGTCTGCGTCAACTATGACATGAAGGCATAACACTGATGTTGGAGTGGTTGCTGGCTGTAACGAACTAACAACTAGCACGTACTTAAGACTAACTGATTGAGGATGTACTAGCTCGTCCCGTCCAGTTTGACAACCACCTCTGGGAAAAATATCGAAACCTAATACACCTGAGTTTCAAACTACTACACCACCCGCTCGCGCCCTGGAGAAAAAGCCAGTAAAAGGGTATTTATATCCTCTTGGTGCGCGCGCGGTATTAAAAAAAAAAAAGCGTTGGTCAGTGTGCCGTGATTAGCTGCCTACAACACAAAACTATTTACTAACTATTCACTTAAACTATTTACCAACAACTGAACTTGAACTTAAACTAATATTGGTATTTATTGGTTCTGAACTAATGCAACTGTGGGAACCGGGAACCAAAAACTGAACTTGTACTTAAACTAACATTGGTATTTATTGTTTATGAACTAATGCAACTGTGGGAACCGGGATAGGAAGATAGGAATAACTGAAGGAACGCGGGATGTCGATACTATTGGAATATGGGATGTTGCTACGGTGTTAGGCCCAGACGCCGTGTCAGCATTACTGGAGGGTAATGTCGTTGTTTGGCTGCTATTTCCATGCGCGTGCAGGTGCAATGTAGTGCAATATGTGAATGTGTAATGAAGAATTGTGCGAGTGGTTTTTTAGCTGCTGATCGTTGTTAACTTTTTCCTTTTTAATTCGAACGTTCCCGTCTGACCTCAAAAGAATAGTATTTGGGTAATTTGAAACGGGTTTGGTGGAAGTTGACATTCTTCTTCGTTGTTTCCGGATGTACTCGGATTGTTTGGTAGCAATATTGTATCTGAGGTTGTGCTGGTTTGTACGTTTTTTTTACAGGAACTTTGCTATTGTGAACAGGATAATTGCTGCGATTACTGTTGCTAGCCCCAGGCTTGTTACTTGGCTAGTTCGGTTTTTAGAATCCAAAAGTTGTATGCTTTGTGTGTTGTTAACGTGAAGTTTCATAACCATTTCTAGTGAAAGAAGCTCTTCGAGATTCCCTAGATTCGATGAAGGTTGTGCCATGGCGGGTAATGGTTTGTATTTGGATTCTACGCTAGACTCCTAGACTTGGTCTCCTATAGATACTGTGGAGTTTTCGAACTTTATTAGGAACTTGCTAGTTAAATTTATAACGTCATTGTTGGCTGACAATGTCCCATTATATTGGTTCAGTAGCACGATACCGGATGAAATTATAATATTTTTTAACAAGATTCTGTTAAAGTTACTTTTAGTACTTGTATTTCTTGCAATTTTTACTTATGTGCGTTCTTATGCTTCGTCTAAATTAGCATATGAAATATTTTCCCTTAACTAGATTTATTTCATTCATGGATGGAATGTAAGAATTTACAATATTATTTTTTGCCCAATGTATAGCGTATTCAACGTTTAGTAATTCTACTTTAATTAATTTTAATTTATACTTAATATTTGATACTATAATATCCTTAAGTGTATTACTATTTTTTAGTTCTTTTAGTATCTTATTTGTAACATTACTTAATTCGTTGATCTTATCTGTTGAGACTTTATTTAAAACAACTTGGTCATTATTGCTTTTTAGCATTTTTTTTTTTTTTTTATTTTATTTTTAATAATATTGAAGTCGTCATGGTCAAGATTTCCTGCAATCCACTTTCACGAACGGAAGGGAAGGGCATGTGAGATGGCTAGTGCTTATATTGTGTTGGATTTTTAGTGCATCAGCTAAACAGCCTACGAAGTACATCAAAACAATCGTTGTGGTGAACATCCCTGATGGATCTGGCAGTGTTCCCTTTTGCTTAGTCTGCTATTGTACTTAGGTGTCTCTTAGGTCCAGAGACCTCCGGTGTTTCTTTATCCGAACGCACTAGTTTCGTCTTTTTTCATAAGCTAGCTACTTAAGGTCGACTTTACAGTTACACTACTTCACGAAAAAAAAGGTTTTATTCGTGGCGTGACTATTATCCCGTATTAGGTCCCTGTTTGGGCGCCAGTTAAATAACTACTAAAATTTTACTTAAAAAAAAAAATTTATTGGTACGATCACTTAAACTACTTAACAACAACTGAACTTGAACTTAAACTAACATTGGTATCTATTTCTTATGAACTTATTCGGCTGTGTGAACTGGGATAGGAGAAAGGAATACGTGAAGGAATGCGGGATGTCGATACTATTGGAATGAAGGATGTTGCTACGGTATCCGGCCCAGACGCCCTGTCAAAATTACTGGAGCATAATGTCGTTGTTTGGCTGCTATTTCCATGCGCGTGCAGGTGCAATGTAATGCAATATGTGAATGTGTAATGAATGAATTGTGCGAATGGTTTTATCGCTGTTGATCGTTGTTAACTTATATGTTATCGTAAAAGATTAAATGTGTAGTAAAAGATTAAATTGATCTACCTTTTTATTCCTGTATAATTAAGAAAAGAAGTAGTAATAGAAAGTAGTCTTTCCCATTATATACAATAGGTACATTAGAGCGCCAAAATCAACCGACTGATAAGGACAAAATTTGCTTCACATTATTCAGAGTTTGATTTTCGGTTTGCAGCTCACTCAAGAATTCCTTTGTATTCATCTGCCTACTAGGTAGGCATTAAAATAAAAAACGCAGTGCGTTTGTTAAAGTAGGTAACATTGTAAAACTCTTACGGTAGTCGCAAAGTCGATAGCAGCATTCGTCAATATTGACTTTATGTATGATACATACAATGTGTAGTATGAATATGAAACTTTTAAAGTATTTTCAATTTGCAAAAGACCTTGTTGATAAAAACTATATAATAATGGGTATAAAATGAAAAGAGGATGTAAGCCTTAACTTTATTTAAGTCCTTAATATGCTAACAATTTATTAACAAAACAATGTTCGCTCCTAATTTTTATGAACCTTATACTAACGCTTACAGTTAACAATATTTGTTTATATGCTTTTTGCGGGTTCCACCACAATTTCAAAGATGCAAGGATACAAAGTACTATTGTACTTGAAGTATACGCATTTTTGTAATACAGAGGTACTCATTTATCACCTTTCCACACGTCGTTTTACTGGAAATCTTTGCTTTACACTTTTTATAAAAGACAAAAACAAATTAAGTGTATTTTAACAAAGGTAATAGACTATGGGTGTGTAGTGTGTGCAACTGCATTGTACCTACGGACACAATGATATACTCTTCTTAAAAGGGAAAAGAGAAAGGCTTGTAGGATTTTGGTTTCAAAATGATTGGTTGAACGTGCCTTATTCTAAAATTCTTAAAAGTTAACATCAAATAGATGCATTATGTTTTAATTTGCCCTAATTTCCTAAATATTTCCTACAATATTAAATGAGAGCTCGCAATTTTTTTCAATCAAATGACGGGAAGCGATCGAATTCCTAACCAGTAGGGAAGAGCTATCTGGTAAAACTAATGTCTAATTCTATGAAAGTATACGAGAGATTCATTAACAGTCTACAACGCAATCCTTCATGGAAGGATTGTCGTCATCGACTTGAGAAAACGTTCGAAAGAGTTTCCAGAAATCTTATTTTACAGGCGTTAAAATATATGCGAGACATATCAGAGACGACGATCAGACGTACTAGGACCGACACAAAAAACAAATCTGGTGGTTTTGCCATGTCTAACGAAGGTCGTTGGAAAATGCGGTCCAAAAGCCAATAGAGACTCAAGTTTCAAAAAAAGAGGTCGGAAAAAAAATAATTAAATCAGGCAAATCCGAAAACTCTTGGCCTCACTTATGAGATGATCCAGAGAAGAGTGGCCTGTGGGATGCTTCTAAGATCTGTAAATTTAGCCACGATTAGAGGCGGCGAAAAGCAGTGCAGGTTAATAAAAAAAAAAAAAATGCAAGCTCAAGACCTCAGTAAAGTAGGTACAATTTATACCTTCAAGTAGTTTATTTTCAAAATGTGTTAATGTTAGTAGCCAGAAAAAGCAGAAAATATTAAAGAGTTATTTCAAAAACATAGTATCCCAGCTAGTGTAGTTGTAGAAATAAGATTCTTATTTTATTCATGGTATTGCAAGAGGACAGTGTATCATCACTCGTGCTGTTAGCATCCGGAAAATATCTATTACAATATGACTGAAAATATTTTGCTAAATAAATATCACTATAGAATCATAATATCAGCAGTCCAGAGCCAAGTTTGGGGGCTAGTTAAATTCTCTTAATAAATATATTGTAGATTTAAAATTCTCAAAAAAGGTCTTCTGGTGTTGATCAGAATATACTCGCATTTGACTAATTCTTGTTCTTTTTTTTCCTAAGGTAATTTGAACTATAGGAAATAGGCAATTCGATGGCATTTCTGTAAAAAGTGCCTATCATATATACCTACGTCAATACTATGATACATTCCGTTACAAATTGTTTTAATTTTGAACATAATAACTTCCATATCTGTATTAAAATGTACATATGATTTTGGAACAGACTGAAAACAGATGTATCAGCTCGAGTGATCAAAATGTTAGTAAATTTCTTCATTTATTATGTGTATTCAAAAGAAAATAAGTGTTTTTTATGGTATTAACTTCTTTTGGCCATCAAAGTGTAAATTATAATAACACAATATTTATAAAGCTGATTTGGATATTAGAGTAGGTATAGTAGGTATACTGATAGCATCAGTTTCTGCCAATCTCTTTTGGGCACTTAAATTTATATACCATACGTATTGTCAATTAATTTATAGCGACAAAATACTATACCGGAATCTATAGATTCCTATATACTATATATGTGTATGTATCCATGTATGTAGAGCAGGGTCAAAAATATTATTCTTTCAAGTAACTTGCTTACAGTATAAATGTTTTCTTTGTAATTTAGAAAACAAATATTTCCAATAAAATTGTTACCACCAGATTTTTTATTGCCATCATTTTTATATGATGATCTTATACAATGTTTTTGAAGTAAATACATTTTTTAGGGAGAAAAAAAAATAATAATAGCATTCCGATTACTATTTTGTAGAGGTATTTGAGAAGCATAGTCGTCGAACATTCCTTTTTAGGGCGATTGAAACTATGTCATATCTCTTAAAAAAAAAGAAAAAAAAAACATCGAATGTTAGATTTCTGAAGAAGTATTAATTCTAAAGAATATATCCAGGATTCTCTTTATGCATTATCACCTCAGGTCATAGAATATAACATCATGTGGATATCTGCAAAATAAATCTTGAAAACATATGAACTATGTTATGTGTATATGTGTGAGTATATAAATGTAATATATATTACTACCTATCCAGCAAATCAGATATTAAACAATAATATTAAGCACATTTACACATAGCTATTTATTTACATTAGGTACTCTGCAAATAATAAATAACCACACATAACATAAATATTGCTTAAAATAAAGAACTTTCGTAATAAAGAGGAATTAATAAAATCGCAGATCTTATAATAGATATAAATCCAGATTTGTATGGAAAACTGTGTGAGTGGGTGCCAGTAGATATGTCTCTATCCCTAGGACTAAAAGGTCCATCATTTCATGCCAAACTTTTAATGTTAAAATAAAATTTGAATAAAATAAAAGTAAACAATTTTTTAGTGTAAGCAAAGGAATAAATTAGTTGCTAACTTCATAATAATGGTTAAATAAATATACTTATGTATATTGAAAATGTCAATAGCTATAAACGTACATTCGTTATGTTGTGTGTTGTATGTATTTGTGTTGTAAATGTTAATCAATATTAAAAAAAATTTGAGAAAAAAACACTTACCTACCAAAGGAGCTTACACCAATTGAACTTCACAATAAACCAACACGTAGCTACACTTTTACACTCTTAATTTTTAAAGGAAATAGTATTCAACACATTTTTTGGGTGTTATTATTACTATTATTATTTTTTTTAATATTTGTTGCAAACACTATGAAAAATTAATTATGTATTTAGTTACGCGTATCACTTAAAGCTTTCACTACATATCTTATTTTTTTAACATATCGAAATTATTGCCCCATGGATCTCATTTAAAGGTTAGCAATTTTCAATTAAAATACAATCCACCATTTCTTCATATATGATATATATGAGATATGGAAAGTGCAGTATATTATATTTTAAACCATGTATTTCGCAAATATATAAAAAGAATTAGCTAAATTAACTTCTTGTTGTCAGATTTATTAGCTTCTGTGGTTAATCCGGCGGCTTTACGGTTCGATATTTTAATCCACTGTAATTATCCAGCGGCGTATGCGCTGCTATCTCACTCAAAAATAGCTCGTATTATTTGTCCGAAAAAAAAAATAATTTTTTCACCCAAGGTTTCGACAAAAATAACCGCCGTCTTCGAAAGCAGCAACATCAAGCGTACTGAATGAATATTACGATATTAACAGGGAATAATCGGGCAACACATTTGCCGCCTGCGTTCTTATCAGAAGGAATATTTTTTTTAAGAAACAAAAGACAATGGGGGGAAAGACCTAATAAGTCACACCCCTATACACGACGCCTTATATAGTATTCATTGATATTGGGGGTTGCGTTTCGTTCAATGATAATGAAGTGCGATTAAGATAGAAATAGAAAACGGAAGAAGAAGACAGAGAGATATGTTTGTTGGGAATGGTGGTCTACTGTTCGTTGTTTGTGTGCGCTGCGTACCATCTAGTACTGTAAAAGTGGTTGTATTGCACGTGGTCTCTTTTTTTACTCTGTTATTTATATAAGTAGAGTGATATAGTTAACTGCTACAGTTGTTTTGCATTCGTGTGTGTAAATTATTTCAGTGGGTTAGATATGTTTATTTCGTAGTGACTTTACATTAGTTTTTTTTTTTTTTTTTTATCTTATTTTATATCTTACAAATTCTAAATTTCTTCATCACAGCAGTAGAAACATTAAATGTTTCCTCTTCCATTTCACATACATGCAAAGATAAGTTAATACCTATACCTACATAAAAGCGCAAACACAGTTATTTATGTTCTCTGTAATGTCTCAGCAATTCAAATGGTGTATAACATTTAAATAGATCACACAAAATCGTTTCTTAAATGGGTATAAAAAAACTCACCACAAAAATAAGGGACAAAATGATGTTAACAAATATCACTTATTTCGGGATCCCAAACGAGATGTCGTATGAAGTACTTGAGGGAGTTCATATTTTTTAGATTTTTTGAATAGAAATAATGAAGGCTATTGATGTTCATATGTATGTATGTATGTATGTAAGTATGTGTATGCATCCGCTGACATTTGTCTATATATACGTATATATTTGGACATATTCGAAAGTTGATTTTCGTTTTGAGGTATTAACCCAATGGAACCCTTTTAAAATCATTACTGGTTAAGCCCAAATAACGATGAGAAATGTCACAGCAAGTATTAAAGATATGTACGAATATAATTTTGCATTAAATGATTGCCATCATCTTTAAAGGGAGCAATCAAATTTTAATATGTATAAAAATATTATACAATATATATGTATACATATATTTGAATTTATATTTATATGTATTTATGTATGTACATAGGTATGTAGTTAATAAAAGAAATAGGAAATAAATGTGACGAATACCTTTTCACGTTTGTCAGGTTAATGAATCGAATATAAACATTGTATGGTGTACCTACTCTACATACTTGTTTTTATGATATAAATATTAAATGCAAAAAATTTCTGCATTAAATTGTTTATTTATGTAGGTATTTGTATTATTCAAATTTAACAGTAAGGAATAATCACAAAAAAAAAAAAAATAAAAATGAATAAATTTTCGGCGTTGACACGGTCTAGTTTTCTCATTGACTATGTTATTCGTCTAATATTTTTGTGTACAGCTGTAAAGGACTGACGGATTTAAGCCCATACCGTTTTCATATTATTCGGCGAAAAATCGACTGCTGCAAGTGATCTACTCAAAAAAATAGATTTTCCCTATGTAAAATATGTATGTACATAAATATGTAGGAATAATAAAATTGATATATCATTTTTTAATAACCGTTAAAATATGTTACATATACTTTAGATCACATCATCATTAAGGTCGAGTTTGATGATTTTATTGCACTAAGTAATTATTTTTTTGATGTTTAAAAATGTTACATACTTCCATATGTCATTTTATTTTTATTTAAAAAAATAATTCTAACATGCACATATACTATATGTTCGATGGAAAAGCAAATTAGAAAATATTTTATTCATAAAATATAAAATAGTCACAAGAAAAGAGTCGATACTCTTAAAGGAAATTAAGTGAAAAGTAATTAAGTCTTAGTTTATACAATTTTTAAAACACTTTGTATGAAATATATTCCATATCTTGTTTTATATTTTTATACGTTTCTAACAGGAAGTACTTGTTTGAGTGACACATTTTTTTAAAAAGAAACAAGTCGTATGCGGCACCTGTCTAGTACTAGCGCATGTGTATGCTTTAAGATAATTCTCTTTAGCACGACATTTTAAATTTCTTCTAGTGAGTTTAATTCTAATTACACACGTGATTTTAGCCGTAAAATGTTACCAACCGAAAATCGATCGTTTAAATTAAAGAACGAAGTACAGAAATGGCAGTGTGAACAAGAGGATGTCGCAATTAGAATGTTGAAGTTGTCATTCTTTAATATTAGAAAACCGATTCTTTACTTTCCTTAAACATTTTGTGCAAGCGATTACATTCAATATTGCGTTCGAAATTCGTTATTAATAATAAATACCACCAAAATATTTCTAATTTCCTGTCCCATCAAACATATACATATGTAGTATACGTGCATGTTAGAATTATTTTTTTTAAATAGAAATGAAAATGACATATGGAAGTATGTAATATTTCTAAGCATAAAAAAAATAATCACTTAGTGCAATAAAGTCAGCAAACTCGACCTTACTGATGATGTGATCTAAAATATATGTAACATATTTCAACGGTTAATAAAAAAGTATATATCAATTTTATTATTCCTACATATGTATGTACATATTGTACATATTCTACATAAGGAAAATCTATTTTTTTGAGTGGAGCACTTGCAGCAGTCGATTTTTCGCCGACTAATACGAAAACGGTATGGGTTTAAATCCGTCAGTCCTTTACAGCTGTACACAAAAATATTAGACGAATAACATAGTCAACGAGAAAACTAGACCGTGTCAACGCCACAAATTTACCTATTTTTACTTTTTTCCTGTAATTATTCTTTACTGTTAAATTTGAATAATACAAATGCATACATACATAAACGGTTTAATGCGGCAACTTTTTGCATTTAATATTTATGTCACAAAAACAAGTATTTAGAGTAAGTATAAAGTATAATGTTTATATTCGATTTATTAACCTGACAAACGTGAAAAGGTATTCATCACATTTATTTCCCATTTCTTTTATAAACTACATACCTATGTACGTTCATAAATACATATAAATATAAATAAATATATATATATATATACATATATATGTATAGTTTAAAAAGTTTTCTCTACAATATTTGAACTGATTTCATAAAATAAACAAAATCTTAGCAATTTTTTATCAAACCAGAATTATCGGTGGCATAATTATTTTTATTTATTATTATAGTTTAGTGAACTTTTTTTAAAGTAACTTGTAGGAATAGTTACAACGTTTCGTTTTAAGTCTTACAGAAAAATGTTTATTTTTCTTTTCCATAAATTTGTTTAAGACCGTCATCAGAATATGTGAATTATTACAATTTTACCAAAATAAAAGCTGCTGGTGGTTATTAAACAGAAAAAAAAATTAACTAATCAAATAACTATCAAATGCGATGCGGAAAGGGCTTTGGTTCAAAACTGAGTGAGTAATTCAACTTATAACTTTTTGTTTTTTGCCATCGGTCATACATTTTTCTGAACATACGAGTATACGAATATTTTAAAAAAGAAGACTTCAAAATATTTTCGACATTAGAGATAATTAGAACTATTACCGAAAATGGAGGTATTATTATTTCTTACTAGGTGGGGTGAAAAGTAGCCTCCTTGGGAATGAAAACAATTTTTTTTTTTTAAATGTTGTTTTTTATTTTATTCAATATAGTCCCCTTTTAGTTTGATACACTTATTCCAGCGATTTTCCAACTTCTTGATCCCGTCCGAAAGGTAATTTTCCGGAAGGTCTGCAAAATACTCCTCCGTGGCGTCGATGATTTCCTCGCGTGAGCTGAATTTTTTATTGATGAGCAATCTTTTGAGGTTTGGAAAAAGATATTAGTCCGAGGGAGCCAAATCGGAGCCGTAAGTCACTGATTTTGCCGTGGTTGCGATGCTCTTGTGCGCCGGTGCATTGTCTTACAAAAACAAAAATTTTTTTCACTTCATGTGAAGCCGTTTTGCAGCGATTTCGTCATTCAAGCGCTTCAATAATGCATAGTAATACTCGCTGTTGATGGTTTTTCCTTTTTCGAGATAGTCTACGAACGACAATCCCAGAAAACCGACACCATAACCTTTCCGAACCATCGAGCCTCCCTCTGCCGCTTCGGAGCACTCGTGCCCCATTGCCGGGCACTCATTCTGTTCTCTGGTGTGTAATAGTGGATCTAAGTTTCATCAACAGTTACCAATAGACGCCAAAAGTCCGCCCGTTTCCGCATCAGCAAGTCCAAACACTCTTTCGAAGTGCTCTCGCGTTCGTGTTTTTGATCAGGAGTGAGTATGCGCGGCACCCAGCGGCAGGGTAACTTTTTCATATGCAGAATATTGCTAGCTCGCGCACCTTCACTTTCCGGTCAGCCAACAACATTTCATGTATTTTTTTGACATTATCTTCTGTAACCGCACCCGAGATCCTGCCGCTGGAGACTTGATCGGTAGTGGAGTTGCGGCCACAACGAAACTCTCGAAACCAATATTTGACGGTGTAATTTGACGGAGCATTAGCCCCATAATATGTATCCAACTTTTCTTTGTTCCCTTAGTCGTTTTGCCTCTAAAAAATATTGTTTTATGAGAGAACGAAAATCGTTTTTGTCCATACTCAACATGATGCCAAACACGTCAACAACAATCAGCAGTCAAAACAAAACTAAAGACAATATCGCACTGAAATTTGGCATGTCTGTCTAAATATGAACGGACTTCAAGGCATCATAACCTTTTTTGCAGTAGCAGTGCATTCTGACGGTTAAGTAGGTTACTTTTCACTCCACCTAGTACTACTTATTGTTCATTGTTTGTTATTTAAATATTTATTATTTATTACTTCTTGTTTATAATTTGTTATTAATTATTACTTTTTACAATTTATTTATCTTTTGTATGTAATTAACAACAATAATAATCACCTGGCTGCTGATATATTCCTAATAATTATATACAAATTATTATTTATTTTTTTGTAGTCGTTTGTTTATTTACATAAAGTTTCTTATCGTTATTTTCCATTCAAAACAGATGCTATATACAAGATGTGTCATAATGTATGACCTTTTTTCCTAGGATATATTTCTGAAATATAATCTTTATTTTGACATTTAAAATTTTTGTTATGTTTGTGGTATGAAAATCTATCATTGGCTGAAGTGCCGCCGCCATTGTTGGGCTTTTTATGGTATTTTCCATGCTTTTCGTCAGATCTTCGGGCGATAGGCTCTCCACTTCTTGACAGATGTTCTCCTTGAGGGCTGCCAGATTTTGTGAACGAAGTCTAGGGCGGTCAAATCGGGTTATCTTGTGGTCCTGTTCAAATCACCAAGACACGTATCAGACTACCGGGTAACGCCTGCTTTAGTATGTTAGTCGTGGCTCGCGCAGTTTGGAACCACATGTCTTCCAGTCCTTATTAATACAATTGAGGATTGAAAAATTCATTGATCAATTCATTCACAATTACCGTTGGTCCAACAACTCCTCAAGTGTAAGGAGAACACCATGCAGCGATTTTAAGTCGATGTTATGGCTCTTCGTGCGTTACTCGCTGATTTCAGTGCCCCAGAACTACAAATTTCGTTGGTTTACGTATCCACATAGGTGGAAATAGGCCCCATTATTTTAATTCTGTTTGCTTCCCTTTTTTTTTGGATAGGTGAAAAATCTTTGTAGACACTATAAGTCCGGTGCTTATAGTAGTGTGAGACTCGTGTTCACTAAAAAACACCTCGTTTATGCAGACTACGACTGAGTTCACACACAACAAGTTGTTCTTCCTTTGCATTTTATTTTGCTTTGATAACGTATTTTGCAGGCGATTTTTCATTGACGTTTCCTACGTACTTTAAAAACTAAGCGCTGCTGATTACCGCGCTAGATCGAGAGACTTTGTCCTTTTCAGATGGTGCAATAAATTTGTTTCGTCAAGGATCTGTTGAACAGAAATTTTCGTATGTCCTTGTAGTCGATTATTGTTTTTTTCACGCAAATATTTTAATTTCGTTCTGAACGTTTTCGACTCCTAGGTCTCTGTGGATATTATCGTTTCTAATGTACCACGGTGCATTAACAAACCCTCGGAGAACTTTGTTTTGGATTGCCTGTAAGACGTTAACGTTACTAATTTTGGCACATCCCCAAATCTGTATACCATATGTCCAGACCGGTTTTAGCACTTGCTTATATAGCAGCAATTTGTTTTCCAAACTGAGCTTGGAATACTTTCCTAGAAGTCAGTACATGTCTCTATAATCTTAATCTCAAGCGTTTTTAAGCTTAGCGTCGAGTGTCAAGATATTTGGCCTCGTTCGCGAAAGGAATTTGTACTGCGTTGATAAACACAGGTAGATTGCCAGTTTTCTTAAAGTTTACATGAACAGATTTGTTTTCATTAAGCGCGATTCGCCAAGTTTTTGTCCAATTGTTAATCAGTGTAATGACGCGTTGTAACTTAGCAGTTGCTTTTTCGATGGTTTTAGCTGTTGCCAAAATGGCAGTGTCATCAACAAATATGGCTAGCACAGTATCGTCCGTTTGCGGTATGTCGCGGGTAAAAAGCAAATATAGACACGGAAGAGTCTGTCTTCTAGATATGAACTTAAAATACGCTTTTTTTAGTAAATCGAAAAACAACGGAATTGCATTACGGTTGCAAGTTATATTTTTTGTTTTTTGCGATTGCGTCTTTTTGTTTAAGACAGCAGATCTGTTTTCTAATATATGTACATATGTATGTAAGTTATGCTTTCGCGCCGTATGCGGACCAAAAAAACACAACTATTCCGGTTGTTATCGAACACTGACAACGAACTTTATTTGTTACCTGTCTTTATAACTAAGTCGACTCGCGTCTGTGCAATTTACTTAGGCTAGCAAAATGTGTGGGATAGTGACTGGGAAAGGAAATGGGGTTCAGGTAGGCTATGGGAATTACTGTGGGAATTATATGTTAACTCCCCACTTCTTAAGTATCTGCGTCCCGCAGATTTAAGGTTTCTTTTAATGGGTTCAAAAATTTGAATCTGGGACTTGGTGTTAATGACCTTGTGCTTATATTGTCGGTTTAGGCAAAAAATTAACAACAGATTAAAGGTAACGCTGATGGCTAAATCTGAGCTTAGTAACCGCTGTTATTGGGTAGGACACTCGATAATTAGCGTACATTGTCCAGATGTAACTTATGAAGATATTGAAGATCTATATTACGTCGCCTTCTGTCAGATTATTCTGCAGTAAAGGAGGTAAAATGTGGTACGTTAAACTTTCCCAGTTTGTATATTTTACATTATCGCTTTCGATAGACTCGTTATAAAAGCTTATAACAAAAGTGCCGTTAAAACTTTTATATGACGAACCATAAGTGATGTTGTCGAAATATTTTGTTAGAAATAAGGTTCCTTCCTTTAAAAGTTTCATTGTTGGTTTGTTTTGGAATTGTTAGTCGCACTTTGCCCTTTCACCATTTAATATTTTAAGCGTCCAATCATTGGGAGCGAGTTCTTGAAATTGGTTTCTTTTGCAAATTGTTGTTTTTTCTATCTCCATGCATTTTTCCTTGACACCAAACTTCAGTGATTTGGATGTAAATAGGTTGGTAAAGTTGAGAAAATTTCTTTTGCTATTATTAACCGTTGATCGGATTATGATGTCATTGAAAGTCATTTCGTCTGATTACGGTAAGCAAATTATATATAAAAGTAGTGAATTTTTGATCAGCATCATCGGTTCCGAATATTCGATAGCTTGAAGTTCGTTTTTGAATTTAAGTGTTTCTGTTCTTGATTGTCTGTCGGCTACCACTGCTTTTTTCAATAAATTTGAGTTAACAATACCTTTCATAGCGAATTGTCCTGCTAGAACTATTTCTCCGATTTTTTCCTTTAACAATCCAAGCTTGTTAAAGAGTGTTTGCTCAAATTAACCGGTGTTGTATGCGCTTAGCTCTTCGATTATTCTATTGTATTGTTCTATTAGTGTGTTACTGACTTGACTTAAGTGTTGATTTATGTGGAATTGCTTGTTGTTGTTGTTAATTATCTCATTTCTTTTTGAAAGGATGTTATCCCAATCTGTGGCATCTGGATCGTTTAGGATTTCTTAGCATTTTTCCTGCAAGTTGTTCCATGAGATTTTCTATTTTTAAAAGTTGAAATTTCAGCTGAGGTAAGTAGGGACTTGTCTTTGCAATTTTTGGCTTATCTCTGTTTCGAACATGTCTATTAGCTGCTGGTACTCGGTGAAATTTATTGCGTGAATAATCTTGTAGCTTCCATTTACTATCCTTCCTGTTCCTTGTTTTATTGTGATTAACGAGCTGTTGTATTGGTAGCGTCTGCCCATAGGATGACGTTCTACAGTTTCTTTACGGAATATCGGTTTTTCTTTGCCTTTGATTTGATTATCTTTTTTGTAAACTGTTTTACTGGGGTTATAATTTCTTGGTACAGATCTCTTCATATTATGTTAAGCTAATTGGTTTTTTTGATTTCTTAAAATTTCGAATTTAAGATCAGTGTTGACGTCAGAAGTCAGAAAGATTTTGATAATTCATGCTTTGGGATCTTCTAAAAAATATATCGGCGGACTTCCGTTTGGTGACGGAATCGATTGAATTATTATATCTTTCCACCGCTATATTGATAATTTCTTTAATTGTGTAGTCCGGGTATTCCTGTTGGATTCACCTTATCACTTCTATAATGGTGGAGTGGACCCTTTCTACGGTCCCATTCACATCACTTTTGATGTGGAGGAGCTAGATATACAATTACTTCGAGCCCTTTAATATAGTTTTGTATTATGGGGCTTATGAAACTACTTTCATTACCTGTGACAAGTACTTTCGAAACAGTAAAGAAATTAAGTATTTTTATTTATTTATTTCCTATATGGAGTACAGATTTGTATTTAATGTGAAAGAATTTTGTAAATTTGGAAAATTTGTCAACACACGTATTAAATTTTTCTTTTTTTATTTCAATTATGTCCATATGAAGAATTTCCGTTGGGTACGATGGAATTGGGGTTGGTTGCAATTCTGGTTTTACGGGGTGTCGGTCGTATTTATTAGAGAGACAGACCTGACAAAATTCTGCAATTTTTTTTTTAGCTAATTTCGACATTTGAGGAAAACAGTAATTTTCCAGTATCCGGTTCTTATTCTATTTATAGTTCCTGTGAGTTTGTGCTCATCCTGAATTATTCTGAATTTCTTCGTTACTAATATCAGTAACAACTCGTTGCGTTATTCTAATTTTGTATTTGCTAAAATTGTTCTTGTAGATTTCCTGTAACAATTGAATATGTTTCTCGGGTATTTTTATACCGTTGAGAATTTGGGGGTTAAGGTTTCCTTTAAGATATTTAATTAAGTAATTTTGTTCAAGTGTTGGAATTCTTATATATAGTCTAAGGTACTTCGGATGGGGTTCTTCGTTGCAAATCATTTCCTTGCCTTCAGAAAAGATGATTTAATTTATGAAGACATTTAGAGGAGCCTCGTTATGGGGAATGAGATCACTACTATCTTCTTCGGCACTGTGTTGTGTACCGACTGGAAGTCGAGAAAGTGCGCCTGTCACCACATTTGTTTTGCCTTGTTTGTGTATCAGGGAGTAATTAAACTCTTCGATTCTGGATTTCCACCTCTTAAGCTTAGCGTTGTTGTTTTGATTGCTTAAGGCGAAACTCAATGGTTGGTGGTCAGTGAGAATTTTAATGCACTTAGCGCCACACAAGTATGTCCTGAGTTTGTTGAGTAATTTCCTTCCGCCTTAGTCAATGATCTCGATATAAATTTTATGGGTTTATCACAGCCCATTTCGCCTTGTGACAAAACGGCTCCAATGGCGACGTTAGAGGCATCAGTAGTGAGAATGAATGGTATGTTGAAGTTGGGAAAGGTCAAGATATCTGAAGACATTAACATCTGTTTTAAATCTTAACGCCTCATCTTTAAGATTAACCTCAATTTTTCGTGATTGGTTTGCTTTAACCTGCGCATTTAAACCTCTTGTTAAAGTCGTCAAAGGCTTTGCTATTTCGGCAAAGTCCTTAATAAACTTTCAATAGTAGGAGGCCAAACCTAATAAACTTTTTAAATCTTTAAGGTTTCGTAGAGGTGGTATTTTTTGAATGGATCTGTTCGAATACCTTTCTGAGTAAAAATATACCCTATGAAATCAACCTCGGTTTTCCCGAAGACAATTATATTGTCTATATAAACGTTGCACGATTTCCCATTTAAAGGTCTTAAAATATCGTTGATCATCCGCTGAAAAATAGCTAGCGCATTTTTCAAACCAAATGGTAATCGAGTAAACTCGTATTGGCCATTGGCTGTATAAAATGCCGTCTTCGGAATATCGCTCTCTTTCATTTTTATTTGGTGGAATCCGGATCTTAGATCAAGCCTCGTGAAATATTTGCATTTCCCTAAACTTGTCAGCGTGTTATTTATGTCTGGGGTAGGGTAAGCGTCTGCAATTGTTATTGCGTTCAATCTCTTAAAGCCAATAACAAGTCTATATTGTTTCTCACCTGCTGCGTTGGATTTTTTTGGCACAATCCATAGCGGTGAATTATACGGACTTTTGGATGGTCTTATAATACCATCTTCGAGCATTTTCCTAATTTGTTTTTTCACTTCTGCCCTTAAGTTGGCTGGATAAGGGTAGGATTTGGTAAAAATTGGCTCGGAAATTATAGTTCTTATTCTTCGCGAGCATTTGTGTCTATTATTCCACTGTCAGAAGTTTTTCCGAAAAGTCATTCGTGTTTTAAAAGTATTTTTCTTATTTCATCATCCAAGTTGGTGCCTACTTGAATGTTAATCACCTGCTTTGATTCCTTTTCTTTTAGTTCGATGTTGATGTTTGGGCTTTTTCCAGTCGATGACAGCTTCTAGCTTTTTTAGGGTGTCGTCTCCTATTATTCCGTCAAATGACGTTAGTCCTGGAACCAAAAAATCGACATTGATATTATTTCTTATACTCTTTAAGAACGGGCCACTGATTTTCTCTGTTATTTGAACCTTACCACCGGCAGATTGGATTTGAAATGGTTTATGGTGAAATTCTTTCCGACACGAAGTTTTTGTTGGCTCCGGTGTCTATTAGGAATTTCAATACTGTGCCATCTCTGGTCTAAGTATGGTACGCTAGAGAGACGTCCGTCATAAAATTTAGCTGGGTTGGGTTTTTGGTGAGTTCTAACTCAACTACCGCATCGTCATAGGTTTTTTCGTACTCTTCATTTGAAGGTTCTGGCAGGCATTCTCTTCTAGCTCTTCTACAATTTCAGTTGCGTAAAGACGTTACTGTTTCTGCGGCAAGTTTTCTGAATTTGGTCCACAAGATTGTTTGCAGGCCGGTCCATGTAATTGATCTGTCACGTTTGCATGGACTGGTCAGTTTCCATTCTTTGAGGAGGTTTGGGGTTCGTTGGCCTAGCGGGTGGTGGGGTATCCCAAGTGGGTTTCAGATTGATATTTCACGGAGCGTTGTATATTTGATATATGTGCGTGGTAATGGGTTTCGAGTTTTTCGGCGGAAACATTTGATTTATTTGATTTATTCTTCAGTTTTGATCTTATTAATCAGAAGTGACAACTGGTGATTATTTCTGGCATAGACTTCATCAATACTTTGACCGGCTTGCACCATGTTAAGCTCATTCATGACCAATTCTCATCGAATAAGATATATGAAATTAAGGCGGCATCGGCCGGACCTCTTATCTTTAGCCTTTTGTGTTGAAGTATAGCCCTGTCTATTGGCTTACTTCTCACAATCTCGTAGTCTTTGAGAATCGATTCTACGTTGTGCACCCATGAGACGTATTGAACTGGGTTGCCGTCAAAAATTGGAAGGTCTCTGACACAGTCAATTTGTGCATTCAGTGCACCTGTCCACTGTTTGATTAATTCCTGCAGTTGCTCCATCGTGATAAAGAAAGTAACACTTTGGAGCTGGGCCATAAGTTATTAGGATAAGGGAATGTAAAAGATAAAATTTAACAGAACCCTTGAAAACAAACGTAAAGGGTAAAGTCTGGTAGAACAATTTAAATAAACTTATTTTCTTATGGTTAAAAGTTTCTTAAATTTATAAAATAATTTTTGTTACAATATATATTTATTTAAATATTGGTTAATAGGTTGATTGTTTTTGCTTATAATATATTCATTCGAATTTCTTAAAAAAGTTTTATTAATTTTTCTTATTCTTTGATAAATGTTAAACCTAAATGTTTTTTGGTTTCTATTTGATAATTTCTTAATAAAATAGTAAAGAAAATGTGATTCTTGATTTAAATACATAAAATAATGTAACAATGCTTCGTTTGGTAAAATTTGTACTTTCTTTTTTTTATTATTTACTTAATTCAAAAAATAATTGACTGCTTACAAGAATACATATAACGGCTAACTTTATCCTGTCGGGAGGTCCGCGTTGTCTCTTTCAATAGTCCTCACTGGGCTATTGTTGTTGTTGGTGACAGTGATCGTTGAGCGTATTTTATGTGTACGCCTTTTTCGTTGGACGTGTTCTTATGTGAACGCCTTTGAAAGTTCGGAAAAGTTGAATTGGCTAGTCTTTAGTCACCACTTCACACTTTTAACGGTAGGATATATGCACGACTAGTTATTTTATTTATTTGTTTTTATTTTTCACGGGTAACACCACTTCACACCTTTAACGGTAGGGTATACGCACGGGTTTTAACTTATTTTAATTAAGCTCGGATTGCTCGGGCGCCAGTTATGGATTATGCGGACCAAAAAAAAAAAAAAAACAATATTCCACATGTTCTCGAACACTCCACAACGAACTTTATTTGTTATTTGTCATTATAAGTTTATTTTGCTTACACGCTAGTTTTATAAAAATGAATTATTTTGCTTACACTTGTTAATATGATATTTTATTTAAGGCATGCGCGAGTCTGCAGTAAAATATTTCTTAGAACTAAGTCGATTCAGGCTAGCAAAATGTGTGGGACAGTGACTGGGAAAGGAAATGGGGTTCAGGTCGGCTATGAGAATTACTGTGGGAATTATGTGTTAACTTGTATGTACGAATTCGTAATTGGTAAATTGAAACCCATGTTGTGTTTGAATAAGTATTTTAAATATACTTTTTAAAAATGGTTGAAATTACTTCCAGATACTCGGTTTATGTAATTGCTTTAACTCAACAATATATCATAGATATACTAGCAAATTTAATTTATTAACAAATAGGATTATTCCTATTACAATTTCTATATGAGGAGCTCTGAACGACCTTCCTCCGTTTTGGCTGAAAAGTGGTAGAAATACTCATTGGAGTGGTACAATGCATAAGGCAAAAAAAGTTTTGCAGAATTCGATATAGTTTGCGTCTAACGGAACTTCAAATATTTAAAAAAAAATCATAACTTTGGCTCTGAACATCAGAATTTGATAAAATACACTTTGTTGAATCCAGAAAAAGGTGAAGTTTCAAAGATTTGGAATAATTTTTATTTTCAAGGACGAATGATATTCCAGAATATTCTTTTTACATATATCCTTGAATAACTCAAAAAATGGTATTTTGTTTTTTGTTTATTTTTATATATGTATTATAGAGCGATTCGTCCTCTATTTCCATTTCAAATTTCAAGTTAAGATCCCTATGGGTTCGGCCAAAATAATATTTTATAGGCGGCTAAATCAAAAAACTAAATATTTATTACGTTACTCCTCTTATCATCCTCACATTTAACCCGAGTGCACATAGATAAGCACATACATGGCTGTTTTTTTTTTTAGAAAAAAACGTCACTGTGCTTGGTTTATTTCTTCAATGACTAGTAACTTCACATTTCCTGTTTTCGAGGATTTTAGAAGTTAGGCTTAATTTTAATTTGCGCTCACTTGATGTCCCTTTGTCCTGAGCTCGGGATTTATTTTAGATTGTATCGTAATAAGATTTGTGAGTAATAAAAATGTATAATGAGTGCTTTTGTGTGGAAAACGTGCTGCAATCCTCTGGATTTACCACCTCATCAACCCAGTGCTCGTGATTTGCGGCCCGTACGACCATGGATGGTTGGTAATTTGATCTACGTGTAGGATCGTAGGATCGGTCGATCTTTTATGGAATGACCCAAATGCAAATAGCAAAATGTTTCAAAATTTCTTTTTTATTCATTGAGTATTTCAACTGCCAGTATTACAGCATTATCTGCATGGACAAATATTTTTAGGGTAAAGATATTCGTACTAAGTAAACAAAGAAAACAGTTTTTTTTCTATTTCATCACGAAATTAATAGAGATTAATTTTCAAAATAAATTTAACAAAAATATAAAATAAAGCAAACAGCCTAAAACATTATTTCAGAATACGTATGTACATATGTACATGTGAAATATTTTTAGCCTATTCAGCAGTTTATTATACATACATATATCAGATTAGTACAATGGGTTAAATATATACAACTCAACGCACGGTTTTTACTCGGTTTGGAAAATGAGTTTTTTATGAGTAAATGACAGAGCTGTTAGTCGATTTGCCGAGAATATTCCTTTGATATAGACGCTTTGACTTAATGTAAAAACATTGAACAATAAAAATGGATACAAAGAATACACTCTTTAAGTAATTAAACCATTCTTTTACAATTAACAAAGGTATCGGAACTTGTTCATCTCTGTTGTTTATATTACTATATACTTCCTGGATGGAAGTCCAAACTATAGTGAATTATTTTAGAGACGAAATAGGTAATTAATCTACCATTCGGTTCGCCTTTAATTTTAAAAAAAAACCCGCTGTTTTTTTTATATATACAAAAGTAAAAATAATACATGGCCAAACTTCTAACTTGCTTTTTTATTACATAACTAGCATATCAGATTTGCGCTTTTTGTATTTCGTTTTATTAAAACTAAGAAAATTTAAATTATTTTACATACATAAATATCGACATTACTGCGCATAAATTGATCTTAGCTTCTAATACACCAAGATTTTCTTTTCTTTATTTTATCCACCCGATTTGACTTGTGATTGGCATCCCACTTTTCTATAGAGCAGAAAAACACAAATAGATAATAAAACTCCGATGTATAAAACTAATTCCTTTTTATAGTCTATTGTACATAGACTATAGAAGCATCTGTTTAACCAGAATTTATGGACATACAATCATACCAAAAATATGTAGAAATACTATTTATAGGGTTTTCCAATAGGGACTGGACAACTTCGAATTTAATTTGTGAACGAACTCTTTCACTAATCATGTCACTGTCAATTTATTCAGTAAGCTCAACATTTTCGTCATGGTAAGGTATACTAACGAGCTACGTTCTCCGATTGGGTTCTGGAGAGGATGCGCCAAAATGATGAATTTCACCGCAAAATCATCTTCAGTGACTAGCTCATTTTTGGCTCAATGGGTTCGTCAATAAGCAAAATATGCGTTATTGGTCGTGTGAAAACACACATGTGCTCCATGAACCACCACTTCATCAACAAAAAATAACTGTGTGGTGCGGTTTGCATGCCGGCGGCATTATTGGGCCATATTTTTAAGTCGACGATAACGATCGTCACGTCACGATTGGCACGTGATCATGGTGCCACAAGGCACACAGCACACGCTACAATCGATTTATTGAAGAGTAAGTATGGTGAGCGTGTTATCTCAAGACAAGGGCCAGTCGATTAGCCGCCTCGTTCGTGCGATTTAACGCCGCTTGACTATTTTCTGTGGAGCTACGTTAAGTCATTGGTTTATGTCAACACGTCAACGACGTTAGAAGAGCTCAGAGCCAACACTGAACGCGAAATAGCGGCCGTTTCGGCCAAAATGTGTGGCCGAGTCGTTGAAAATTTGGTCCATAGAATCTACCGCTGCAAACGTGCCCGCGGTGGCCATATAACCGAAGTCGAGTTCCATTCATAAATGTTTTGATTGTACTTCAAGCCAATAATAAAGTTTTTGAAATATCTCAAAAACAAAACAAAACCCTATATATACCTACCATATGATTTATGGTTGTTTCTTAAATGTAAATCTTAAGTACTCATAAAATATGTTTAATTGAGTTTGTGTCCAATCAAATCTGGAAAAATGTTCCTTTAATATAAATTCATCCGAAATAACAAAGGGTAGAAATATTAAATTAACCTCAATTTGTTGTTGAATTAAAACAAAAATGAGGGGTTACAACACTTACTTGAAGTGGGTTTAAGGTTGAAGTCCTCGAGATTCTAAAAGAAACTATAACAAAATATGTAATCTACTTGCTATTAATTAAAGTTTTTGTTTACTATTAAATACATATTGGTTTGAATATAAACGAGTAACCGAAAGTAAAAAAAACCTAAGTTTGAAGTTAATGTACAGGTTGAACACAGCTCTCATTCATAGACAATCCCATAGCTGTGTTTAATAATATGTGATTTTAATTCATTCATCTACTACAACTTTCCCTGAATTATGAACGAAATTATATTTTTGAAGATAAAATTGTCAATTTGTGCTTTGAGAACGTTATTTCGGTATAGCCTCTAAACAGGTAAATTTAAAAAAAAAAACTATCGTCATGATTTTTAATTACATTTTTTTTTTTTTATAATTTACGCGCCCTCAAAGGGTTTGAGTAGCCTTAAATGCTTGCACGCAGCGCGACCCAACGACAATCAGGGAGCAAAGAAAGAGAGGTATCGATGAACGTTGATTATAATGATTAGGAAATAAAGAGCTAGACAGGCCTTACCATAAGAGAATTATACGGTTTAGGAACGAGAAAGTGAGTTGGAGGGTGTACTGATGAGCATTCATAGCGAAACCGGTGTTACGGTTAAAAGTTTGAAGGGGCAGAATGCTACTGGCGATTTCTATGGAGCACTGGTGGTGGAAGTAGCGATAAAACAAAGTTAGTTTTTACGTCGGTTTTCGCGGGTGTCTTTTGTCTAAATGATATAAGTATCACCTATGAGTTTTATCGCATGATTTTCAATCCTATATAGTAGGTGCAGAGGGGTTTTGGACGCACCCGACCAAATGTGACCAATTGTACTCCAATTTCGGGCGGATAAATGTCTTATACATTGGGACCCGATCAGAGGGGGTGAAGTATTTCTTACATCGCTTGGGAAAACCTAGACATTTCACAGCATTTTTGACGATATCGAATGTGGTCATTCCAACGTTAGTTGTCATTGGCACACATATCGAGAGTGGAAAGTTTTTCGGTTTCGACGATGCAAGTGCCATTTATTGACAATGACTGTGTTTAAATTTCGCTTTAAAGACCGCAGATAGCATACAGCAGACAGCATTGTGTTTTGGAAGCATTAAATTCAAATTTTTTAGCGATTTGGGGGTGTTGGGCTGTGGGGGTGGCCGTGGTGTAGTGGTATATGCATACACTCCTCAAGCTATTCATATCCCCTTGGTGCGCGCGCACAGGATTATAAAATAAAAAAAATTCCCCAATTAATTATGCTGTTAACATCAGATTTTAATATGCTGTCGTTCCCGTTCTACAGTCGAAAAGCAGGGTCGTGAGTCCAAGTGTCCCCTTAAGTATAGGGTGCTTCATCGTGAGGTTTGATTTTCAATAAGCTTTCTTTGACAGATCACGCGTGACTGTTGCTAAATTACTATGCTATTTTCGTTCAGTTTCATTTGGCAAGTCACCATTGAAAGACTCACATCACAACAGTGTCTCCAAATTTTTCAGCTATATTACGAAAATCAGCGTTCTGTGAGAAATGTTTTTCGTGCGATTCGAGGAACTTAAGGTGCGCATAATTGACCTGCTGAAACCACTATTGCCATCATATTTTCAGTGAATGGGCTCTGGAAACACTGAAAATCCGGTGTTTTATCATGAAATTTTGTTCAGCCATGAACCCCATTTTTGGCTCAATGGATACGTTAATAAACAAAATTGTCATATTTGGGCTGAAGAGCAACCCGAAGCTACTATTACATCCATTTAAAACCACGGTATGGTGTGGTTTATAGGCTGGTGGAATGATTGGTCCATATTTCTTCAAAAACGAGGCAAATCAGAATGTTACCGTCAATGGTTACCCTTATCGTGCCATGTTAACGGACTATGTGCTTCCTGAAATGGTCTCGGTGAGCTCTGGTTTCAACAAGACGGCGCTACCGTAACTCTCCGCTCAAAAAAGCAGGGAGTTTCATCAGATACCGCCGCAGTTACAGCAATTGGTACTCCAAAGCAAGTAAGCTCACCAAAAACATTGTTGTTTATACCGTCTTGCCCGTCAATAACTGTTTCTCTTTCTGAGCTGGATGAGCTCATGAGAGGCCATTATGAATCGTTTTAAGCAAGAATTAAAAAAAAATTAATATGTGACATATTGGACCAAATTTCACACATCGAGCAAAAGTGGGCTGCCCATGAACAAAAAATAGATAGGTCCCTTAAAGAATGATGAATTTGTGGATCTTGTGAATAGATGCGACGCATTGAAGAGGAGAGAACTAGCAGCTGACGCTATTATATTTGGAGTATGGACACATAAATTGGTTTTTAATTGTATGTAAGCCACCGACTCTAAAAGCTGTTTTCCGGTCTCCACGTCGCGAAAGAACAAAACTTTGTATTAATAGCAATCGCTGAATACCGGAAAAAAGAGAAAAAGCAGAGAACGAAAACATGTTAACGCAATTTCCGTGTGATGTCAAGCTGCGAAATCTGCCGATGTAGCGGAATCTTTATAATAACTTCAAAGAAACACCAACGATACCTTATTATCGGTGAAATTATAAATGTAAATTCTCCTTTACTTCATTTAATTCTAATAATTTTATTTCAAATTTATATCTGTAGGTATAAGTTTCTAATGAATTCTTGTTTATCATTTTCCTTTGATATTTTTCCATTTCTCTTTAATTTTCCCGTAATATTCTCTTTTATTAATTTTATCTTTCTCTCTCTTCTTTCTTTCTTTTACTATCTTCTTCGCACTTCTCTTCAATCTCTCCTTCCTTTCATTATCATTCTTTTTTTTCATTCCAAAAGTAAGTCGTGTCGTCCACACATATTTTAATTGTTTTTGTTGCTTGTCGAATCAATTTTTGTTGTTGCTTTGATATGAGCAATAATCGTTGTGTACGGGGTGGTCACATGGTTAAGACCAAAGTTATGTTAGATGTTCTTTGTAAACAAAAAAAGGTTTTAGTATGTGTCATTTAAATTTCAGGTCATGCCCAACAGAAAGCCTTCGCTTTCAGATGTGTTCTTAGTCTCTAATATTGTTTTGGTAATGCACTACGACAAAAATCCTGCCCCAGATTTTTCACACGATTTGATTTTCTTGACAACCAAAACGCTCGTTTTACTTGTGTGATAGATAATGCAATAAACTCCTACAATTTTTCAAAAATTAACTTAGAGGTCTTGTTTTATGATACCCGAAGTCTGGACGGGTCGCCGATATATGCTACAAACAATGTAAATATTCAGGTGGACTATTTTCAAAATATTAGCCTTTCTTTATTTCATAAACATGAGCCTTTAAAACAAAGTAGAAAATAAATAGTCAACATTCCATGGCTGACTTCGGAAGTTTTTAGCCTTCAGATGGAGGAGATACAAATGCTCAGCTATATATAGAGAATACGCAATTGTACAAAACGCGGTAACTCTTCTAATAAAGTTAGGTTAGGTTAGGTTTAAGTGGCTGTTGAAAAACCAACCCACTTAGGCCTATTGGCCCATTGTGATGCCACATGGATTTGTGATCCTCCTACTCTAGGAACCATTAGGAGCTTGCTTAAGTCACTTAAATCGTTGTGGAAAAAGTCCCCTAGGGGGAGATTTTTTCTTTGGGAGAGAGCTGGACATGTATAGAGGATGTGAGGGACTGTCTTTTCTTCCTCCTCATCCATGCAGATCCTACAAAAGTCGTTAGTAAACATGCTAAGTCTTATTGCCAAGCATTCTTGCATGTTTACCTATGAAGTAGTGTCCAGGGATGACACCTATAATGGTGCTAAGATGTTTTCTATTTAGAAGAATTAAACTCCTGGAGCAATTCAGCTTTGGCCAGATTTGTTTGATCGCTAAGCATGTCGATCCAACCGCCTATATATGGCGGTTCTTCTATTAGCATAGATCTTTATTTCTTGTTTGCGTAGATAATTTTGGCAAGTTCGTCGGCCTGGAATGTCTCTATGTCCGGGCACCCAGCAAAGGTGAATGTTAAACTGCTCCGCCATCTCCATTAGAGATGATCGGCAGTTCATGACTGTTCTTGAATTTAGAGAGCATGAGTCCAGGGATTTGATAGCTGCCTGACTATCGGAAAAGATGTGGATATCCATTGCAGATATTAAATTTTTTTTTCAGCCAGGATAGGGCTTCCTTAATTGCCATAATTTCCGCCTGGAACACGATACAGTGATTGGGGAGGCGGAAGGAGAGGCTAAGGTTAAGCTTATCGGCAAAAACACCACCACCAACCCCACTGACAGTCTTTGAACCGTCAGTGTAAAAGTGGATTAAATTATCATCCAGGAAGACAATTTTCTTCCACAAGCATCTGGAGGAAATGCTTACATGGAAGCCTTTGTTAAACCGTTGTTTGGGTATGGTGTAGTCGATATTTTCTGGTAGGATTTCTAGTGCGTTAAGAATATTTGCGTGGCCAAAATGTTTATTTGCCCACTGTGAAATCGCTTTAAGGCAAATAGCTGCGTTGACGGCTAATTGTCTGCTATAAATGTCGAGGGGTGTAAGGTGAAACAGAATGTACAGAGCAGCGGAGGGAGTAGTGCGTAGGGCTCGGCTTATGCCTAGACATGATGTTATTTGGACTTTACTTAGCTTCATGGAGTTTACTGCTCCGAAGGTGAGTATCGGTCTTATGACCGAGATATATGTATAGCCAATGGGTGATGCGAGGTTGGAGGCCCCATTTGCTACCAATGGCCTTTTTGCAAGAGAATAAAGCTACTGAGGCTTTCTTTACTCTTTCTTGAATGTTAGCTTTCCATCTTAGTTTCCTGTCAAAAATTAGACCCTGATATTTCGCTGTATCGGGGAAGACTAAGCTGGTACCGTTGATTGAGGGGAATAGTCGGAATTTTGTATTTCATAGAGAATTACCCTCTTCAGTTTTATGGGGGTTAATTCCCAGTCCACAGCGATCCACCCAGCTCGTTTATATATTAAGATTATACTGCAGTAGCTCTTTAATCGTAACTAGATGTTTTCCTGAGACGGCTATAGCAACGTCATCCGCATATGCAACCACCCTGCTACTACCCTCTTTCAGGTATATCAGCAGTTCCTTAACCATTAAGTTCCAGTTTGGAGTTCCTTAGCATGAGATTGATCAGGTCCCCAAGTAATTGATCTGCCTTCAGAACTGACAGCCTCGTCGTGATTGCGGATGTTTTGACGTTGTTAAAGGCGTCTTCTATATCCAGGAAAGCTACCGTTGTATATTCTCTATAATATAAGGATCATTCGATGTGGCTTGTTACTGAGTGTAGAACCATTTCCACCGACTTTCCTTTGCAGTAGGCATGTTGTGCCGCCGAAAGGATTCTAGGATTCAAGATAGATCGTATATGGATATCAATCAGTCCTTCTAGAGTTTTTGGAAGGAAAGATGAAAGACTAATAGGTCTTAGGTTCTTTGGGACAACATGAGAACATTTACCGCTTTTGGGAATGAGAACTACATTTACTTCTCTCCATGACAAAGGTATGTGGGATAGTTCTATGCAGTACCTCATAATATTTTCAAGCGATGACAAGATTATATCTGGGTACCTTTGTAGGTCAGCTGGAATTATACCATCCGGCCCAGCAGACTTATATGGTTTGAAGTTATGCAGTGCCCAGAGCAGTTTGTCTCTTGTCTCTTGTGAGGCTAGTAATTTTTTTCGAGGCTGCAATAATTCTATTATTACTGTTGCTAGCCGTGAAAGGGGAGCTACCTGGAAAATGAGTATCCAGTAGCTGGTTGAGTGATTCGTCACTTGTGGTCATCTATGAGCCGTCGCCTTATTTCAAGCAGCTAGGCATCGAAGGATTTGTTGAGAGGATTTTTCTCAGTCGTGATGTCTCAGAGGTGATTTTATCACAAAAGGATCTCCAGGATTCATGCTTTGCCGTCCTCAATTCTTTTTTATTGTTTTGAGGGATTCTTTGTATGAGTCCCAATCCGACGGAAGTAGGAAGTAGAAATGAATTTAGGCTACATTTCACTAATATACAAAACTGATCTTTTTTTTTTGTATATAGCGGAACGTATAGAGATGTCCTTAGTCCACGAACCACGCCTTCAGCAATCCATGGTTCTTGGGTTAGGATGATGTCATCTGTGCCTTTGGCCGAGGCCTTTTTTGAGTGTTGGAGGTTCATTTGGAGAAATCGTAGCGTCATTGCTGCAGTCCTCCAAAGAAACCCAAATCACGGTGCTGTCAGAGTCCTCCGATTCTGAAGGCGAACTCAAAACCTCATCCTTCAAGCCTGATCGTGAAGGAACTCTGTTTGTTTCGTCGTCAGTATCCATCTCCGACGTAAAACTAGAGATGGATGCCGTCATCTTGTTAGTCGCCCCGACTGGTTGGAGTCATCGCTATCTAACTTAGGGAAGGATATCGTTACTCCAATGTCCGAGGCTAGGTTTGTATTTTTTGTTAAAGGAGGAGCCGATTGCTTATCAGCTTCCAGCTCGTCCTTTTTATAGACCCTTAGGTAGACGGATTCGAAGCCAAACCAAATCATGCTTTTGGTCTGCGCTAGATGGTTAAGGGATTCCTTATTGATCGCAATTAACGCGCATCTGCCCCTTAGTTCCTCTAGTTTCGCGATTTCAGTCAAGAGTCGAAAGGGTAGGGTTGCTGAGCTTGATGATTTCCAGAATGTCTTCTGGGGAGTAGGGTTCAGCTGGGATCCAGGCGCAGGCTCTAGGTCTGCTAGAGATATCCTCCTTTGCCACGACTTTGAGCCTAGCACCGGCCAGACCTCTCCTAGACCACCTATAGCCTTTTTATAGAGATCTAAGGATCTCTGGTCAGTGCAAGCGATCAGCTTGACGTGGCCCCGATACCAACCAGCGTAGCTTGTAATGGGAGGTGGTCTGGCGTTTTCCCGCTCAAAAGCTTCAACTTGATCAGCTGCCACCGGTCTGCCGAAATGGATCCGTCGGCGTCGCTCCTATCGATCACCGCGATCGTGATCTCGTCCTTTAGGACATCACTAAAAGATATGGTATAGCATCGGAAGGTCCTGGGGGAGCTCTCGTTTTGGGCCTTTTGGGAACCAAAATGGTTTCCTCCAATGATCTCTGGCCCTTGGAGGAGTCTTTTAGAGATTTGGAAACGGTGGGGGGTTCCTTTTTGTTTTATGTAAATCGTCTTGCTAAAAGCTCTCTTAAGGTGTTGAGCTTCTACTAGCTCCTTCGATGGAGCCTTTTTGGTAGCAGCAGGGCGCCTATGGCATGCCACAGACTTGCTGCTGCTAGGGGTAGAAGAAGTGGTAGGACCATGTCTTGCCACGTCTTGCCGCTCCTTGAAAGCTTTGTTTTGGGCTCGTTGCTTTTGCCTTGTAAACGATTACCATAGCCTACCACAAATGTTCTTTCGTTCGGCATTGCAGGAGCCCTGTCGGTAGTCGTTCCAGTGACCGTATTACCACCAGGTTATAAAAGAGTACCGGCATCGGGTATTGTTTTTCTTTTAGGGTTTTGCATAGTGGTCCCCCGAAAAGCGGATAAATAAGGTCAATCTGCACAGAGATCCGCTGTATACAGATAAGGCTAGCTGATCTGGAGGTCGTCAGGTATCCGGATACTCCGTTAACGACTGAGCTATTTAGATGCTGGGTCCTCAGCCAGGTTGATCAATGGCACGGGTCGTATGAAACCTTGATCCGGCCCAGTGGTGATGGTACTGATGAGGAAGGAGCAGAATGTGGGAAAAAAGAGCACCCTTTAGAGAATCATTGACCTTATTCAGCCTCTACAACTCGACGAGTTCGATGCTCGGGTAAAACAACAAACAAAAAGATTTTTTATCAAAATAAATTCAACCCGAGGGATTCGAGTTCCAAATTTTGGAGTAATATTTGCGATATCAGGTTAAGCTAAGAAAAAATCCACTTCATAATGGTACAGACCTTAATGAACTAAATACGAAATTTGTTCAAAGCAATAACACTTTCAACCAAAAAAATATTCCTACCTTCTTTGACAACCAACAAGAAATAAAATCAAAAGCTGTTGGCTCTGATGATGTATACCCGACTTTTATACTCCATATAACGAATACATTTAATAATATCATTACAAATGGAAAGTTGCCAAAATTCTTCCATTGCCTGAACCAAATAGTAATGAATATCGACCCATAGCAATTTTCCCTTTTTTAAGTAAAGTCTTTGAAGCAATAATAAGTAATCAAACCAAGTCTTATCTAAATAATAAAAATCTTGTCACGAAATTTCAGTCGGGCTTTCGTGCAAAACGTAGCTGCACTACCGCATTACTTATTCGTGCCGGTCTAGATTGTGATATGTGGGGTTTCATAGTCTTCTTGTCAAAGGCATTTGACAACCTAAGTCACTGCATACTCATATAAAAACTGCATAGACAATTCTCCTTCGAAAGCTCCGCGTGCAAATTAATAGCTTCATATTTATCTGGTCGTTCACAATACGTGTCTAATGGCACCAAACTCTCCTCAATTTTTCAAGTCCCAATGGGTGTTCCTCAAGGCTCCATACTTGGCCCTCTTCTTTTTTTATGTTTTATAAATTATATATCTGCATGTTTCACGACCTCCGCACACCATATAACATACGTACATGCTAACGATGTACAAATATATTCCTTGATTCCGAAATTCCATAAAAACCAGGCGTTAATCAATATTAATGAAGTTCTTAAACAAATTCATGTTTGGTCAACAAAAAATGAGCTCTGTCTTTATCAAGTCAAATTCAAAAGCCATGTTCATTAATAGAGGCAAACAGAAATTTCTGCTCCAATATTTCTCAATCACACTCCTGTAGAGTGTGTGGAAAAGATAAAAAATCTTGGAGTCTAGAGTACTTCAGTTTCCATTCCATTGACATGGAATTTACAAGTAAACAGCGTAATATCGAAAGTGTATAGCGCTCTTCGCAGTCTAAGCCCGACGAAAAACTACCTTCCGATATGTGTTAAGCTGAAATTGGTTAAATCTTTTATCTTGCCGATACTGCTTTATGGATGCGAAATATACGCGGACTTGGACTATGTATCGAAAAGAAAATTAACTATGGCATATAAGAGTTGCGCAAAATACATATATGATATTAGACGATCAGAGAACGTTACGCACTTAACTAAATGAACGACCGGCTGCTCTTTAATAGCCTTATTGAATTATAGAGCCATACTATTGCTTCGTAAAATAATTACTACCAAAGAACCAGACTATATATTTGAAATGCTTAAGCTTGTCAGTAATCAAATATCTATGAAATTTCTTTATCCATGGATTAATCTATGGAATTGTCTTCCAATAGATATCAAACGATCAAGCAACACAAATATGTATATTTACAAAGGAAGTTTTTAAACACTTTGCGCAAACTTACTGATGGAAGATCCTTACCTTTATGTCCTCTACCCATATCTTTCTTCCAAACTGTTTTAGTCTTCCTCACCCCAATTAATTTTTTTCTTCTTCTTTTTATTTGTTAATTAATTAATTATTTTTTACCCTTTTTCCTTTTATTTTTATATATTTAAATGTATAATTACCTAGCTTGCACAATGTTTGAGTTAAAAGATTTAATCTTAATCTACAATACAAGAATTATTTGAACTAAATAAATTTGAATTTGAATTTGTGTTACAATATGAAAAGCAGCAAAGGAATATATCGGATTAAAAGTAGCAGACAAGAGATGGTTGATGGAAATTAAAAAGAGTTTCAGACTTGAAACCATCCAAGAAAACTTGAATTGAACGTTAAAGGTAATTTCTAGTACTAGAAGAAGAGAGTCACCGATTCCAAAAGCACGCATTTTCGACAAAAAAAAAAACTGATGCCAAGCTCTGTTAAGTGTTTTAGAAATGTCAAGTGCAACTATTTTGCTTTCCCCAGATTAATATATGCTTTGGATCACTTTTCGGTGAGACATGCCGTCAAATCACCGATGGGCATTTTGCTACGAAAACTGTATTACCAACCATTGAGAAGTTATCGTGTTTCGAGATATTTCATGAGCTGATGCTTATCAGTATTTCTATGACCTTTGAAAGAAAGGACGTTAGTGCAATGGGCCAGTAGCAGGGTGGAGAAGAAGATTCACCTTTTTAAGGAACATGCTGGATAAATACATTTTTGAATTTTTTAAAATAACTTAACTCTCAAATGGGTATAAATACATTTATAATACCTCAGCAGTATGTAACATGTTTTTTGAAAAATGGGATAGAAAGAGAAAAAGATATGTTTGGAATTAGTGGTTACTTGGTTCAAGGGTAGCATCCAACATTTAATGAGGGGACTAAATTCTTAGTAGAATTTGGCTCGTTGTTGATTTGTAGTCAACTACTTATCTTACTAGATATTTGTTAACTAAAAAGATGAATGTCTTTCGGGCGCGAAAATTCCGATTTAAAGCCAGTCTACTACCGCTTGAGCCATGGCCACCCAAATCTGCTTTCCATCTACTCGGAATGAGTCCTAAGCAGTAGGATCGATGAAAAATTGTACCTTTTCAGAAGAAGGGGACATTATAATCTGGACCAGCGGATTTGTGAATGTTAAGATTTTTAATAACCCTTGTTACCACATGAGTGTCAAGATGGATTTGTCCCATTGAAGATTCGACGCACTCAAATGTTGCCAGAGGTAAATGACAATCTTGAAGTGTTAAGCTGGCCACAAAATCCCATTTGGGAGGAATGGAGGATGGGGAGAATTTCTAAAATTGTTGACGAATGAGCAAACATTTTTACTACCTTTGGGACATTGCAGTATTTTGGGCTCAGTTTTTGTTCTTATTGAAATTTCATACGCTTAAGAAAGACGTTTCAGTCATTCTTGGCTCGTTTAAACTTTTTTCGATTTTCCTCTGTCGGGTTGTTCTTGAAGGATCAAACAAGATTTCTCTAACCCTGACAGCCTCTTTACAGCTCGAGTCGTACCATGCCTCTTCTTTTGGTTTGCAGGGTACTTTATCTGATGAGAGATATGGGATTTCATTTCAAGAAGAATAGTGTCTGTGGTCATATCAATAGCAGCATCTTCATCTTATCGAGGAAACATAACGACTAGATAAAATTACCTAAAGAGGCTGTTAAAACCGCTCCAATTAGCTTTCTCGTATTGCCAAATGGTGCTTTTAGGAATCTTTTCTCAAACTGTGTGATCGGTGTACAAGAAATTATCTGATATGATACAGTGGTCCGACGAGCCTAGAGGGGGTAGCACATTGACCTTGTATTTGTCAGTGTGAGGAGTTGAAAACTAATTCAGGGTATTTACAAGTTCATTCGTAAGCTTATAAGTTATTTTCCGCACCGTAGATTTTAATACACCGTCCCTAGTTTGTTGTCTATCCAGAATGTCAAAGGTACTCAGAATTGCGTATATTGAAAATGCCCGTAATATCGATTTCAGTATGAGAGTACAGGGATATATTCTGTATGTAGTTAGACAGCGCATTAAACTCTTTAAAGGTCGAATTGCTGTCCAGTTTTGGGCTTCTTTAAAAAAATCAGTAGTCGATAATTTACTTACGAAGATGGAATTTTAACCACATGAAATTTAATTCCATATTGGAATAGGAACTGGTAGAGTTTGGAAAGCTACATCACTACGCAGGTAAATGGCAATAAGTCGTAGTCAGGTAGCTTTAGATTAGAGTGATCTGAGGTTTGAGGCGGAAATCTAACTGTGTTTCATTAACTGCCAAAACAGCTGGTCTGTATTTACAGACGTTAACGTAAGCAGAGAGGTGATTAAATTTTTAACCCGCAAATATTGGCTATATCTACCTTAAATTCCCGAATCGTTATCAAAAAAGTACAAACACAAAAAACAAAAACATCAACGATACTAAGCAAAGCTGTAAAGTAAAAATTCAGATTGGTTTACGGAGTCTAACTGTTGTAGGTTTCACTATATCATAGATGAACAAGATGGAAAAATTGAAACGTACGAGAGAGCAAATTTGATATCAACAAGAAAAGAAACTGGTAACGGAATTTGTGGGAAAACAAAATAATATCGGGATAATACGCAATAAAAAGACGACTTCTCAACCCATTTAAGGAGAGATGTAAGTTACAGGCTAACAGAGGGCAGTATATAATTGTGGGATCAGTAGTATCGCATGAGAGACTCGGCCAGCATAAGCTTTAGTGCTATGATAATTGCACAGCATGCCACTGTTAACGTAATGCCTGTAGTGCAACCGACAGAAGAAAATCTATTTGTTAAAGATATGATAATCGAAGATTTTATTAAGGACACAATTTTAATCGACAACAACGAAGTCGAAATTCAATTTTTGAATGAAATCATTGATGTAGACAAATCTGGCGATGTGAAACAGCATCTTACCTAGATCACTCTGATGAATATTTCTTCCTAAAACCTCAATGCCGTCAAAACTTACAGACTTCCGGAAATTGGTAAACTTCTCTTTCGGGTCTGGTTTTTATATCTAAGAAATTCATAATAAATGTTACCGTCGACTTGTCGAACTAATATCGTTCGTAAAGAACTAAGATAAATAGGTCAAATCGTATTCAGTAACTCTTAGGACGTCTTAGTGTTGGTACAATTGCGATATCCTCTAAAATATGAAAATCCTTATCAATATATTAGTCGATTGACATTTCCATGTATATTGATTCGTTCAATAAAAGTGGGCATTCAATGATATTACTTACCAAATTTTTATCAAAAAACCTTTATAACGGTGGAAGTTAATTTTTTTTTTTTTTGATTCGCTGTACAGAATTTATTTTTTTTATTTGATTGACATATCACAACACAAAACACAAATTAAACACAGCATACCCCGTATATAAAGCTGGACCCGAGATTATCGATTAAGCACAGTTTAAAAATGTCTATGAATAGCACAAGCTCCTGATTAACTTAGCAAAGATTTACCTACATACATATATATAATGTTCTGCCCAGCAAAAAATTTTCCAAACACCAATAGTTCACTCGACAATGTTTCTGCACTTGCTATGTTTGTTTTTGAATCGCCTTTCAGCACTCTCGGGAGCGGTATTTCTATGTGGGGTCATGAGAAAATGTTCCAGTCCGTAGCCAGAATCCCCTAATAACCAAGAATTCCTCATTTCATTCCGACATTTTATTTTCATATAAGTCTGTACGTTGCTAACATTCCACACTGCTGAATCATGGCAGGATCCTGGATGCATTAAATCTACTGCCGTGATGCGCACTTTATTATCGCAAATGACTGCCTAAATTTGCAGACCATAATACTGTACTTTCACAAAATACTTCAGACTTTCGCACTATTCAAGGCAACGCACGCTTATAATAAGTTACAAATTATTTGGGAAACCAATAACTGTCCGAAAGAATGCCAATTAATGAAAATACTCATAAATCAATGAAAAATCAGACTATTTGCGATTGTAGAGTTTCTGTAATATTTACAATGATATTTGCATACATATATGCAAAATAATTAAGAGTTCTGCCAAAAAAACTTTATCTTACAACTTAAAGGCGTCAATTTATATATGTATGTATGTAGATCTTTGCTAAGTTAATCAGGAGCTTGTGCTATTCATAGACATTTTAAAACTGTGCTTAATCGATAATCTCGGGTCCAGCTTTATATACGGGGTATACTGTGTTTTGTGTTGTGATATGTCAATCAAATAAAAAAAATAAATTCTGTACAGCGAATCAAAAAAAAAAAAAAAATTTAAATTCCACCGTTTTAAAGGTTTTTTGATAAAAATTTGGTAAGTAATATCATTGAATGCCCACTTTTATTGAACGAATCAATACACATGGAAATGTCAATCGACTAATATATTGATAAGGATTTTCATATTTTAGAGGATATCGCAATTGTACCAACACTAAGACGTCCGAAGAGTTACTGAATACGATTTGACCTATTTATCTTAGTTCTTTACGAACGATATTAGTTCGACAAGTCGACGGTAACATTTATTATGAATTTCTTAGATATGAAAACCAGCCCCGAAAGAGAAGTTTACCAATTTCCGGAAGTCTGTAAGTTTTGACGGCATTGAGGTTTTAGGAAGAAATATTCATCAGAGTGATCTAGGTAAGATGCTGTTTCACATCGCCAGATTTGTCTACATCAATGATTTCATTCAAAAATTGAATTTCGACTTCGTTGTTGTCGATTAAAATTGTGTCCTTAATAAAATCTTCGATTATCATATCTTTAACAAATAGATTTTCTTCTGTCGGTTGCACTACAGGCATTACGTTAATAGTGGCATGCTGTGCAATTATCATAGCACTAAAGCTTATGCTGGCCGAGTCTCTCATGCGATACTACTGATCCCACAATTATATACTGCCCTCTGTTAGCCTGTAACTTACATCTCTCCTTAAATGGGTTGAGAAGTCGTCTTTTTATTGCGTATTATCCCGATATTATTTTGTTTTCCCACAAATTCCGTTACCAGTTTCTTTTCTTGTTGATATCAAATTTGCTCTCTCGTACGTTTCAAATGTTCCATCTTGTTCATCTATGATATAGTGAAACCTACAACAGTAAGACTCAGTAAACCAATCTGAATTTTTACTTTACAGCTTTGCTTAGTATCGTTGATGTTTTTGTTTTTTTGTGTTTGTACTTTTTTTATAATGATTCGGGAATTTAAGGTAGATATAGCCAATATTTGCGGGTTAAAAATTTAATCACCTCTCTGCTTACGTTAACGTCCGTAAATACAGACCAGCTGTTTTGGCAGTTAATGAAACACAGATAGATTTCCGCCTCAAACCTCAGATCACTCTAATCTAAAGCTACCTGACTACGACTTATTGCCATTTACCTGCGTAGTGATGTAGCTTTCCAAACTCTACCAGTTCCTATTCCAATATGGAATTAAATTTCATGTGGTTAAAATTCCATCTTCGTAAGTAAATTATCGACTACTGATTTTTTTAAAGAAGCCCAAAACTGGACAGCAATTCGACCTTTAAAGAGTTTAATGCGCTGTCTAACTCCATACAGAATATATCCCTGTACTCTCATACTGAAATCGATATTACGGGCATTTTCAATATACGCAATTCTGAGTACCTTTGACATTCTGGATAGACAACAAACTAGGGACGGTGTATTAAAATCTACGGTGCGGAAAATAACTTATAAGCTTACAAATGAACTTGTAAATACCCTGAATTAGTTTTCAACTCCTCACACTGACAAATACAAGGTCAATGTGCTACCCTCTCTAGGCTCGTCGGACCACTGTGTCATATCAGATAATTTCTTGTACACCAATCACACAGTTTGAGAAAAGATTCCTAAAAGCACCATTTGGCAATACGAGAAAGCTAATTGGAGCGGTTTTAACAGCTTTTTTAGGAAATTTTATCTGGGCGTTATGTTTCTTCGCTAAAGATGTAGATGCTGCTATTGATATGACCACAGACACTATTCTTTTTGAAATGAAATCCTATATCTCTCATCAGATAAAGTACCCTGCAAACCAAAAGAAGAGGCATGGTACGACTCGAGCTGTAAAGAGGCTGTCAGGGTTAGAGAAATCTTGTTTGATCCTTCAAGAACAACCCGACAGAGGAAAATCGAAAAAAGTTTAAACGAGCCAAGAATGACTGAAACGTCTTTCTTAAGCGTGTGAAATTTCAATAAGAACAAAAACTGAGCCCAAAATACTGCAATGTCCCAAAGGTAGTAAAAATGTTTGCTCATTCGTCAACAATTTTAGAAATTCTCCCCATCCTCCATTCCTCCCAAATGGGATTTTAGCTGTCAGATCTTTGGACAAGGCCAATATGCTTGCTGCACACTTTGTGGCCAGCTTAACACTTCCAGATTGTCATTTACCTCTGGCAACATTTGAGTGCGTCGAATCTTCAATGGCACAAATTCATTTTCGCACTCATGTGGTAACAAGGGTTATTAAAAATCTTAACATTCACAAATCCGCTGGTCCAGATTATAATGTCCCCTTCTTCTGAAAAGGTACAATTTTTCATCAATCCTACTGCTTAGGACTCATTCCGAGTAGATGGAAAGCAGATTTGGATGGCCATGGCTCAAGCGGTAGTAGACTGGCTTTAAATCGGAATTTTCGGTGTTTGAGTCCCAACCGCGCCCGAAAGACATTCATCTTTTTAGTTAACAAATATCTAGTAAGATAAGTAGTTGACTACAAATCAACAACGAGCCAAATTCTACTAAGAATTTAGTCCCCTCATTAAATGTTGGATGCTACCCTTGAACCAAGTAACCACTAATTTAAAACATATCTTTTTCTCTTTCTATCCCATTTTTCAAAAAACATGTTACATACTGCTGAGGTATTATAAATGTATTTATACCCATTTGAGGGTTAAGTTATTTTAAAAAATTCAAAAATGTATTTATCCAGCATGTTCCTAAAAAAGGTGAATCTTCTTCTCCACCCTGCTACTGGCCCATTGCACTAACGTCCTTTCTTTCAAAGTTCATAGAAATACTGATAAGCATCAGCTCATGAAATATCTCGAAACACGATAACTTCTCAATGATTGGCAATACAGTTTTCGTAGCAAAATGCCCAGTTATTGTATAAGATCCAATTCCATTAAAATGGAAGCAATTCAAATAATCTAACTACCTCAGGTAAAATTATTTCTAGCGATTACTATATTTTATCGAAAGTCCATTAGGGATTACTATAAAGTTTATTTAAACAAATTTAAGGCACTTATATGTACTTGCCCAGTTTAACCATATTCAAACGTTTACCTTAACACCTGATGCCAGCAATGTAGCAACATATATATATATATACATAGTAGTATTGCAAATCTCAATGATCATATCTTTATAAAAGCTAATTAATATTAACAAAAATCCATTAGTAGATACTAGACAAAGCCAGTTCCAAAGGATGTGCCAACAAATTGTTGTATAGAAAGAAAACAAGATACATCATTATCTTACCAAAATACGACGAAAAGTATATATTGAATACTTTAAAGGAGCTTTTTCTAATCAAAGGAACCGTTGCAGGTTCTTGTTAGAATATTTTTAGAATTAAAAAAAAAACATTAGTAAAGTATTTCTCGAATTCTCCTAACATGAAAATTCTTCGGTGTACAATTTACAAAGATTCTGAGTGATGTAACCAGAAGTTATTGAAAATAAAAATCATAGACGAATCGAGAAAAGTTGTAATTTGTTAACAAATGTATTTTAGGTAACACGTGCGAATACGTTGGAAATCCTATGAAACCTACGTTAATGATTTTCGAACACCTAGCAATCCTAACGATATGGTGTATTGATTTTCAATAAATAAATAAATAAATAAATAAATAAATGAATAACATGCTTTTAATATGCATCAACAAGCTTACGTTTGCATACGTCCGTTAAAAAAAAAAGTTCGATTACTATAGTAAAGTTTTTAAGATATATTGTACATACCATATTTTCGCAATTTTAGGAAAACCACTTAAGAGAGTAGTTGATACTTCAGTTGATACTGAAGTTGGTACTATAAAAAATTGTCTAAGTACAAAGAATATGTCGTAAAACTTTAAATCGCCCAATACACATACATATATACAGGTAATGCCATAATTGAACGATGTCATATAACATCAATGAACACATTCTTTTCTAAAACTTAAGAAAATATATAAAGCCATTGTTTCATAGATTCCATGACGAAATATAGGCCCAATAACCTTTTTACATAGTGCACTAACCCAGTCAGAATTGAAGACCTAAAGCAAAGTCCAGAAGTCCACAAATTCAAAGAAAAGCAAATAGGTAAAATACGAATAATAGAGCAACGTGAAGAAAACGTCGATTATAAGTAGAGAATTTGTTAAAAACTTAGGGTTTCACAATTCAAAGCACCTACAACGAGAAAGACATAAAGTAAAAGCAGAAGAAATATTTTATTTTAGAGATAAGAATAGTGTTAAACGTGATAGGCAAATAACTTACTCCTAAAGAAATTATACAATAATTACCAAAATGTAATCACCAATTTTTTTCTTTTCTTTTTTTTTAAATTTTAGGGAGGCAAGGGAGAGAGGTACCTATGGACATTGGTTTAAAATGTTTGAAGGTTATAATGACTAGGAAATAAAGAGCTAGGCAGGGCATTCCATAAACGAGCTGTAACGCTTAAGAACAAGTCACGATACTGTAGAGTACGTCCGAAAATAGGCTTGACGGTGTACTGATGATAGCGAAACCGATGTTACGGTTAAAAGTTTGAAAGGACGGAATGCTCTGGCGACTTATATGTAACACTGGTGGTTGAAATATCGAAAGATGTGATTTTAAGGTAAAATATAAGTTCAAAAAATTAAACTTAAAATTGTTGGGATTTTTTTCCCTTATGCTCTTACCTGAGCATCGAACTTGTCGAGCTGTAGGGGCTGAGTAAGGTCAATGAATCTCGAGAAGTTTCTCCAGACGAGTCCAGAAACTAAAGGGTGCTCTCTCTTCTTTTCCTTCCTCTCGACCAATCCTTTTCCGCCTGTGCTGGATCAAGGTTTCATACGACCCATGCCGATGATCAACCTGGCTAAGGGCCCAACATCTCTAAGAACAGCTCAGTCGCAAACGGAGTATCCGGATATTTGGCGACCTCTGGATTAGCTAGCCTTATCTGAATATAGCGGATCTCTGTACAGATGGACCATACTTTCTCCGCTATTCGTGCAATCTTTAATGGATACAACCTCAAAAAAAAAAAAAAAAACAAAACCTGAGGCCGGTACTCCCTTAATACAGGGCGGTACAATGGTGACTGAACCGACTACCGCCAAGGCTACTACATTATCAAGAGGAGGTAAAACTGTGGCAGGCCATGGTGCATCATCTTCAAAAGGCAAACGTAACGAACCTAAAATTAAATGTTCAAGGACAGATAAGACTGTGACTATTGTCCTATCTCTTCCGTCACCCCTAGTGGCAGCGAATTTGTGGCGGGCCACGGTAATCGATAGAAGGGACACCGACGAATCAATTAGAACTAAACCGTGCCAGTTGGTCAAGTTGAAGCTTGCGGACAACTTCTTGGCCATTATGCGGAAAAACCCCGAACCATCTCCCATCACAAGCGACGCTACTGGCAAGCTCATCGCATGTGCCAATCAAAGACCTCTCTATATTTTCACTAAAGCCATAGGTGGCTTAGGAGAGATTTGGTCAGTTGCAAAACTCAAAGTCGTGCCTATTGAGAATATACCTAACAAACCTAGTGGTGTAATGGTATATGCATAGACCGTGCAAGGCAATTCTCTGAAAAAGTCTTTTCATAGAATTTGTATGTAGTTATATGAAAATCCCTTCGGCGTCAACTCTGACATGAAGGCATAACACTGATGTTGGAGTGGTTGTTGGCTGGACTTAAATGTAACGAACCAACAACTAGCACGTACTAAGACCCACTGGTTGAGGATGCACTAGCTCCAGTTTGATAACCACCTCTGGAAAAATATAGAAACCTAATACACCTGAGTTTCAAACTACTACACCACCCGCCCGCGCCCTTGAGGAAACCAGTAAAAGGGTTTCCTGCCGAACCCTCCTCTTCAGAAAGCATTCTGGAGATCATCATGCTCATAACCCGACCCTTCCGACTCATGACTGGAAAGTATAAGGGACGATATACTACCGGCCGAACTACAAGTCTTTCATCTTCCCTCGTGAAAACTCTAGAACGACTGATTGATATCCGTATTCGAGCTAAAATTGATCCAAGACTTTTGCCAATGGCTCAACATGGCTACTGTAAAGGAATGTCGGTGGAAACGTCTCTGCATTCGCTGACTAGTCACATCGAACGATCACTACAATAGTTGCTTTCCTAGGCATAGAGCGCGCCTTTAGCAACGTCGACACATACGTAATCACGACTGCGCTGTCACATCTGCAGGTACACGACTCACATGGGGAGTTTATCAGTCTTATGTTAAATAGCAGAATAATCAGCTCCAAACTGGGTGAGATTTCTGCTAAAGATGGGTCAGCAGAGGCACCCTGCAAGGTGGTGTTCTTTTTCCCCTTCTCTGAACTTAGTGGTAAATGAACTGTTGATATACTTTCTTGGAAGCGGGGGGGGGGGCAGGGTGATTGCCTATGCGGATGACGTTGCTATGTCCGTTTTAGGTAAGCATCTTAATACCATCAAATAACTCTTTCAGCTAAATCTTAATCTTTTAAGATCCTTTGGGCGGATCGCTATGGACTGGGAGTTAATCCCCATATACCTAATCTTGTCCTCTTTTCCAGAAATTATAAAATTCCAACTACAGACGCTCCCTCAATAAACGGCACCAGTTAAGTGTTTTCCAAGCAAAATACTTGGGTCTCATTTTGACAGGAAACTAAACTAGATACCTAACATTCAAGAAAAAGTCAAGAAAGTTACAGTAGTTTTATTCTCTTACAAGAAAGCTATTGGAAACAGATGGGGCCTTTAACCTCGAATAACCCACTGGCTATACATGTCTGGTGGACGGTCTAAATTGAACAGAGTTTTAAGACCCCCATTGGTAAATTCCTCGGCAGAAGAAATTTCATTTAGAACACCTACTAATACAGATCTAGTAGGCAGAATTGAATGAACACTTGATAAGAAAAAGGACGAGTTGGCATTTTTATCATGTATAACTGGTGCATTTGGCAGCTTAACTTTGGGCGATATATGTAGCACATAGCATGTGCAAATGATGTAGCTGTAGTTTCTGTAGTTTTCTCTAATCCTCTAAATCCGGTGGTTATTTCATAAGAATAAGAAAAATGACTGGTCAGAGTGATTAAGTGTTAAAAAGTCACCAAATATTTCTTTCACTAATCTAAGTATCTGGAAGTCATCCTAAATGGGATTTTTTTTTTTGAGGAAATCACGTCAAAGATTTTCATGTCCATGTAGGTTTTCCGACAGTGGTTTCGGCAAGATGTGGGGCTTGCAATCGGAGAGGGTGTTCTGGGTTCACATGCTTGTGTTAAGGTCGATTCCATATTATGCATAAACTATATGTTGGATTTAACTTTCGCGTAAATACATTATTACTGTTTATATCAGACTTATTCTTTGAACCCCTTTTAAATATGGTCCTTGAAGATCGTTTAAGAATGGTGGGCAGCTATGTGTTAATCAACAATTTGTTCACTTTTGTAGAAGGGAGATTATAACAGGAGGAAAAACGAATGGTCCATTAACATTTATTTCATAATAGCAAAATATCGTTTTATATCCTCTGTCTCTCTATGAAGCTTTATGAAGCATATAAACAGGAGGTTTTGGTGAGTTCCTTAACCCGGTCGTTCAGATTTTATGCTTCCCGGACAGGATGGCCCATATGTATTCGAGGAATGCAGAGCCAGGTTGCTTGCTCTTGCTCTTGTTCTCCAGTCGAGAGGACTGGTATCGTATTCGTTCTGAACGAACTTCCGTTGAGTAATTGCAATGGGAAATCTAAAATTAGGTCAATGGGAAGTCCTAATTTGGGGAATTTTCCACAATATTTTGGAAGGCGAGAGATAAACGGATAAATGTGTGTGTAAGATTTTAGGCAACGGAGGTCCAAAGCACGGTGCCTCACTTCAGGCAATTAGCGGATTGTTACACACAAGTTTTATGCAGTGGTTTGAGTGGATGTATGTTTAACGTTGGAGTGAGACTCATGGGCCGAGTTTACATGAAAATCCTAAGGTTAATCATTTCTTGGTTGATTTAGAAAAAAAAAAAAAATAAATAAAAGGAATGTAATAAAAATAAAAAACAAAAGAAAAAGGCTTAGAAAAAAGAGTATAATACTGAAAAGAATGATAATCTTTAACGAAGAAAGTGGAAGATGGGGAAGAAGGAGTGGAAACAAAACTAAGGGAAAGTAAAGTCTGAAAAAAAAGAAGCTCTACAAACTCTATACAAAATGAATATATTTTTATATGTTACAATTAGTATCTAATAAAACAATAATTTGCTTACTTCAAACTTTTTGTTTTGAGTAAATCCTATTTTAAAATTATTAATTATTATTAAAGATTTCAGAGTTCAATATCGACTCCTCCTGAAGTGGTCTAATCTAACGGCGACTGGGATCTTACACACATTTTTTCTTCGTTGGTTTTGCCATTGAACAGGTATCCGTTCTGATACCGTTCTTTGGCTTCGTTTTATCTACAAGTTTATTGGTATTTAGTTTTGCAGAATGCCTAACAATCATGACAAAAATTAAATTAAAGATGCGGGTGAAAATTACAATACTGCCTCTACAGTGAACAGCGGAACTTGGGTTGCTGCTAGGATTCGAAGTCGATTTTGGTCATATTCTGATCCAAAATACGTAATATAGTTTGATTTTCAAGAATGGCTTCAAAATCAAGTGAACAACTTCGTAGAACGCGAGAAATTAAGCAACTCCTCCTTTAATATTAGAGATAACACGGTTTCCTAACGTCTTAACAAACATACACCCAAGTGTGCTAGGTATAAATGACACCATTCTTACAGCATTTCCCCTGTGATTGTCTAGCTTAGGGCACAGCACTTAGACGCTGGTACTTTTTATAATTTATCAGTGAACTGAGTACTCATACCATACTAACAAATTGGTCACCCCATTAAATGTTGTATGCCACCAATGGAGTGGAATGATCACTGAGCCTAAACAATTTTCCCTTTCTTATTATCCAATTTTCAAAAAGCTTAACACATGCTTAATCATTTTAAGAGTATTCATATCTAACTCTTTTAAGATTTTACTACAATTTAAGAGTAATATCATGCTTATACTTCACATCGATATTGTTATTTGTTACATATCTATTATGATATACAGGGTGTCCCGTAAGTCATGGTCCAAACTGAAAGTGGTAAAATGGGGCGTCATGGCCTCTCATTATTTGGTAACTTGTTTATACAAAATCATAACGGTTTAAATTTCAAATATTCCCTACTTTGAAACAGTGTTTTGGCCACCCAATGCAAAATAAATTTTTGTTTTCTACTGGTCAGCGCTAACGGTAAGCAAGTCTGACAATGTTTGAAGAACTGTCGTATTAAGTTCCGAGTGCTTTCCGAATTACTGATATCTCCAGCAGCCGCTTGTATCCGTTTCCGAAGATTAGTGATGTTATTTATGGCTTAGCATACAGTTTTTCTTTGAAGCAGCCCTAATAAAAGAAGTCTAACGGATTCAAGTCCGGTGACCTTTCTCCACCTTTCGGGGTTAACGTTATCTAAATAGCGTCTTACATTTCTTCCGTAATGAGCTGGGCATGTTGGAGCCACATTGATTGGACTATGGCAAACAGTCTGTCTGTTTTCCAGAAAACCCAAATAAATTGTACTACTTAGTGTTGCTGGTAGCTCATTAGGTTCTATGATTTAGCCATTCAAAATTCCAATCCACAAATTAATTTAAAAATGGTATTTTGATTTGCAATTACGTATCAAATGCGGAATTTCTATTTGCCAACTGTGAAGGTTATGCATTTTAACGAATAGATCTTTTTTAAATGACGTTTAAATTAACATAACATAATTAATAATAATTAACACTATTCGACAAAATTCACGCCTTTGTGGGTAATCCCTGGGAACTAAGGTCTGAACTTGTTGCAAGTGAAAAGGGTGTATCTTTTGTGAATTGTCGATTTTGATATTCCAGTTTTTCTTTCGAAGAAAACTTGGATCATTTTTAATTTCTCGTAAGGCTTCTTCCTCGTTATGAATATGAGATCTCCCTGATCCGTGAATTCTTTCCGGTATTTTCTCTCCGAATATGAATTATGCACTCTTATTAACACGAAATGGTCATGATGCTGAGCAGCTGGTTATAGCTCTGCGTAAGTTCTTGCTGCTGCTCTAGCGTTACCTCCACAGTCACCGTAATTAAAGTACATTAAAGTATATTCCCGAGGCATGTACTGCATTTAAAAAAAAAAATTTTTCAACTCAACACTTTTTTGATGAGATTATTTATTAAAATTGAACAAACATAGTGGTTTAAAGGTATTTATTAAAATTGAAACTAGATGACAATAGTAAACAAAAAAAAAAAAAAGTTCAAATCGTTATAAATTTTGATCTAAGCATAGCTTTGGTAAGTGTTATAGCTTTCTGGAAACTACAAATAATGTTTTTAAAAGGGAATGCCAGCGCTGACCAATAAATTTTTTTTCGAGGTGCTGTTTTTAAATTCCAAGTAAAATTTTTTTGATTATTTTTTTATTTGTGACGAGATGGTAAAAATAATTGGAAAATTTTTTTAGCTTAAAATAAGTCCAACTATAGGGCAAAGTTTTGCTGCAAGAATTATAAAAAAAAACAAAAATTTATTTGCATAGGGTGGCCAAAACACCGTTTCAAAGTAGAAAATATTTGAAATTAAAAAAAAAAAACAGCCGATACTTAAAAACTTTTATAATTTGGTTTAAACAAACTATCAAATTCTGAGCGGACATGACGCCCCCTTTAACAAGTTTCAGTTTGGACCATGACTTACGGGACACCCTGTATATACGAGTATACTTCATTAATTACTAAAGAAAGAAATATAGGAAAGTATAGCACCATTGAAGTCAATTTTTAGGAATACATTAACCTCCCGGTGCTTATGATGTTTACAAAAAAAAAAAACAAGACGTTTTTCCAATGGGTAACAATTGCTCTTTGAACATGTAAACAAAAGCATAAAAAACGTTTTATTATGAAGCCGAATAAAACAAGAAGAGAGTTGCCAACAATATTTACAGCTGAACTTGTAGATTATATTGGAAGCATTTCTAAAATTAATGGAAATCATGGAACTTGAAATATTATATTAGCATCTACGTACAGCAAGTAGGCAGTGAACAATCGAGAAAATAAATATTCGTTAAAGTTAACGCACTTTTACTAAGCAAGAGGGGCACTTAATTATTAAGATACATTAAATTGAAATAATAATGAAATAACTTATCCTCCTTATAAGTACACCGCTGATATCAGCTACTGCTGATATGATCACAATAACACCATTCTCTTTGGAATGAGGTCCAAAGCAAAAGAAAAGGCATGGTACAACTCTAGCCGTAAAGAGGCTGTCGGGGTTAGAGAAATGTATTTTCGGTCCTTTGAGACCAAAGGTAAACCAAAAAAAATTTAACGAACCAGGAAGGACTGCAACGTCTTTCTTTAGCGTGTGAAATTTCAATACGACTAAAAGCTTAAACAAAAAATACTACAAAGTCGCAAATGTTGTAAAGTGTTTGTCAAAAATATTAGAAATTCTGCTTATTCCTCCGTTCCAACGCTCATTTAAAATGACGTACCAGCTGTTAGCTGTTTGGATAAGTATAAGGCGAACAACAGATTGTGAAGTGAATTGCTTCGAATCTTTAATGTGTAGTGGCAGGAGTTCTTAAAGATCTTAACATTCACAAATCCGCTGATCGAAATGGTATATCTCCCCTTTTCCTGAAGAAGTGTTCTTCCTCGCTGGCAAAACCACTTCGTTTTTCCAGTCCGTCGCTTAAAAAGGCGAATCTTCTTCTCTTTCCCCCTACAGACCCGTTGCAATTACGTCCCTTGTTTTCATGAAATATCCCGAAACGCGAAAATTTCTCAATGACCGGCAGTATAGTTTTCGTAGTAACAAGTTAACTGATGATGTGATTGCATGTCTCACATAAAAGCGAAAGGAAGATAGTTGCACTTGATATTTCTGAAGCATTTGACAGAGTTTGACTTCAGACACTTTTGTCGAAAATGCGTTTTGGGATCGATGACTCTCTTCTTTAATGGATTAGAAATTGCCTTTCGGAATGTTCAATTCAAGTTGTCTTGGATGGTTTCTAGTCTGATATTCACAAAATAAAAGCTGGCGCACCCAAGAATTTCGTTCTGTCTCCCACACTCTTTTTAATTTTCATCAGTGATCTTTTATCTGCTAGTTCTAATCCAATGTATTCCTTTGCTGACGATAATACTCTCTGCTTTTTATATTCGTTCCCGGACTTCGGGAAGAGCATCCCTGCTCTTCGGCTGTAGAACGGGAATGACAGCGTATGTTAAGCTCATTAAGCCCAACAAATCATAATTGGTGAACCACTAACAGAGTAGAATTTAATGCTTCTAAAACACAATGCTGCCTGCTGTCGTCAAAGCGAAATGTAAATGTGTGTGTCTCCGGATGTGTCAATTTTTTTGGCCCACGATAACTTGTGAATGAATACTGCAATCAATTTGAATTTTTATCAGATGATCCGTCTTCATGCCGAAGCGCGGCCATTTGATTTTTTCCAAAATTCGCCAATAACATTTTAAGTACTTAAAAAAAAAACTTATACAAAATACAATTAATTTTTTCTTGAAAATATAGGGCTCTTTCGAAATTTCTGTAGTATTAGTCGAAATCTATTATCATATTTGATATATATATATGAAAAATTCGGACCAGAATTATCTGAGCTATTAAGGAATAAATAGCACAGATTTTAGAACTATCAATGCAATACTAACTACGATTACTATAGGGAGTTCTACCTCTGCCCGGTTGAACTTGTATGGGTAATAGGTTTCCTAAATTCTAATTGGATATGAAATATCAAAAAGCAATGGAGAATACTAAAAGTTCTATTTATCAGAAAGTTCTTGGCGTGATCCATCTGTCGTACCCATTTCGGCTAGTTTTCCCTTCGTTGACCGTTAAACCCATCTCTTCTCCATCTGTTTCAATAGTCGCAAACGTCATATTGACAGCTCCCTGTGTTTTTCCCATTATATCGATTTCATCTGCGTATGCGAGCAACTGAACCGACTTTTGAAAGATGGTGCCTCTAATGTTAACTTTTGAGTTTCGCACAAACTTTAAAGAATGATGTTGAAAAAACCACATTACAACACATCACATATTTTTTTTTTTTTTTTTTTTTTTGTCATAGTTTCATCATTACCGACTTTGTCGGAGCAGCGTGCATTCTCCATCGTCATCATGCATAGTCGAATTAGCTTGACAGTAATGCCAAAACTAGGCTCTGTTCGTAACTATACTCATAGATGCTCCCACATGTAGTTTTTAAATCGATGAAGAGGTGGTGTATATAAATTTGAAACTCTCTCACTATTTCCAGACTTGGCGTAATGTGAAAACGCCGGTTAGACTGCTGACGAAGAGTTTTAGATGTACACATAATACGGTAGACAGGATTAATATCCGATGTTAAGAAGACTTGCTTCCATATATTTGGCACAGTTAGAGGCAGGATTGGACAAATGATGATACCATTCAGAAAACTCTTGTTGACCCAGATTAACACATACGTTTATTAAAGAGAGGATTTTTAAGTGAAAATCGTATAATTTTATATATCGCGTAATATTTTTAAGCACAAATTAAATTAGTTGCATATGATTAGCTACTTTTTCATATTAAGTTACATATTACTTCAAGATAGTGTCAGATCTAGAACAGTTTTTAAGAAGTTGAAATAAAATACAATTACAACAGGCAAAATTGGTTTCATTCCTTGAAAAATTTCATCTCAGCTGCATAAGAACTTCAATGAAATCTTTTCTGTACCGATATTCGTGCAATGGCAAGTAGCTACTCTATTATGTAAAGTCATAAGTATTTATATATTTATATATATAAGCTCCTCATTGAAGTACTGAAGCATAGGTGTATATGGTATAAACAAATTTCTCAGCAAGCCATACAAAAAAACATTAGTAAATTCTGACTTCGAATTTTTAATTAATTAACAATAAGACTAACTGATTTAGACAAAAGACGAGATAAACCGAGTGAATTGAAAGTCAAGATATTAAATTATAATTACAGTATTGCTGAGTTTATTTTTCTACAAACATGTTAATTTTATGTATATGATCTATACCTTTGATTGTGCATGCCGATATCAATAATATCAATAAATGATACATCAGTTAATACAAACTTTTATACGACATATTGAATGAGTACAATATTAAGTTAACATATGATAATATACAGCAAAAAACGATTGAATTAATATCAAATATGTTACACAAATAAAAACAGGATAAAATATGTATGTTTTTCAAATGTTAACACTTAGTAAATCCAGAACAACTAACAAAAATATTTGCATCGTCAAAGTTATAAGCAAATGCTTACCTGAAAAAGGCAGATACTTACGAATATTTTAAATGAATGAACATAGTTTACTTAATAACGAAAAACTGGATTATTTGTTACTCGTATATATATATATCATATAACCCACATGTACATATGTGGGAGTACATGAGTACATTTTAGTAAACGGTTGGTAAATTAATTCATCTAATAGTTTTGCGTGTTAACGAATTAAATAATGAGTAAAATCACTTTCAAATCTTCAAAGATATATCCGCTGGCGACTCTAGAATGAAAAATATTTGTTGTTAAGCTACTTTATAATAACAAAAATTTTAATAAAATGATGATGCAAATATTTTGAAATATTATATTGGCATATAACTTAATTCGTTTTTTTTTTTTTCAAAATTTGAACGTTTATTTAAGAAAAACATATACAATAGTATTATTCAAGGTGTTGTCCATCACTTTTTCCCAACTTTCTGGCAATTTGTGGATTCCATCCCAAAAGAACTGCGCCGACTTCGCAGCCAAGAATGAATCAAGCCAATTTTTGATATTCTGCTCTGATGTGCACCGTATTTCAGTGAGGGCGTTCAGCATCGACCGGAACAAATGGTGGTCAGAAGGGGCAAGGTCTGGGCTATAAGGCGGGTGGGGTAAGACTTCCCATCCACTGTTTTCCAAATAGTTCTTAACCGGAATAGCAACGTGGGGCCGAGCGTTGTCATGATGGAAAATTTTTGCCTCGTGTCTGGTCGCATAATCCGGGCGTTTTTCGGCTACTGCTCTCTTCAAACGGATTAATTGTGTTCGGTAGCGTTGTCCATTGATGGTTTCACCCGGTTTTAGCAGCTCATAATACAGCACGCCCATCTGATCCCACCAAATACAGAGCATTACCTTCGCGCCTTGGATATTCGGTTTTGCCGTTGATTTGGCTGGTTGGCCGGGTTTCACATTCGATTTTTTGCGCTTGCGGTTATCGTAATGGATCCATTTTTCATCACCAGTAACAATCCGATGCAAAAATGACTTTCTTTTGTGGCGTTCCAGCAGCATTTCGGACATGCAAAACCGCCTTTCGACGTTTCTTGGCTTGAGTTCATGTGGAACCTGATTTCCTTGCTTTTGAATATATCCAGCTGCTTTTAAACGTTTTGAAATGGCTGCTTGAGTGACACCCAAAGATTCTGCGAACTCTTCTTGTGTTTGGCAACAATCTTCATAGAGTAATGCTTCCAGTTCTTCATTTTCAAACTTTTTTGGCTGCCCAGGACGTTCATCGTCTTCCAAGCTAAAATCACCACTCTTAAATCTTGCAAACTTCTTTTGGCACGTTCGCTCAACTAGCGCATGTTCACTATAAACTTCCACCAAAATACGATGACTTTCGGCAGCAGTTTTCTTCATATTAAAGTAATGAAGAAGAACTCCCCGCAAAAACACTTTTTCAGGCACAAAGTTCGACATATTTGAGTGAAAAAAAATTATTGTTGTTTACGCTTCAAATGAATGACATATACTGAAATGACGTACAATGACAGTAGCTTTCCAACGCATGTTCCAATGGAATAATACAAGTTACGCCATCTCTTAGCAAACCGCACGAGTTATAGACCCACTACACGAAACTTACTACATAAATAGTAAGTACCTACTATAGAGCGATTGTAGAAAAAAATCAATTTTTTAATTATAATTTCCTACTGAAACAAGAAAGCTTACCATAATAAATAAATACCAACAAATTTGGCACGCTTGCCTACACTTGTGTTCTCCAGAGCTTATGATATTATTTTTATTTTTTTTAAAGCAGTTTAAAAAAAAACGTACTATAGTAAAGCATTGTATCTATAGTGAAAGAAGCTGTCTTTATTGATTTTCTGACTGGAATTAAAGGTTTTCTGAAAAGCAATAAATTCACGAAAATATATATTTTTTCCAATTTTAGATTAATACTTCACATACGATTATTTATACGGATGTATTAATGTATACACTTTTTACAAAAAAAAAAAAAAAATAATAATAATAATAATAATGAAATAAGTTTGGTCTAAAATGATGGGATTAATGTCATAGAAAAACAAAGCAAAGGAAATTGTAGTATAACACAATGGAAAGTGCTGCTCCCTTTATCCATTGTTATTGCCTTATCCGTAAACAACCCTCCAAAACCACACTGCATTCTCGCATAAAAATGGTCTTTTGACAGTCTTCGAAGGGTAGTTAACCCGATTTGATTATTTCTTCACTCGATTTTTCAAAGAAGCTGTTATTCTTGTCAGTAATTTATATGGTTTCTTATTTTCATATCAATTGATTTGATATGAAAATGTTTAAGGGGTTATATACAGTCAAGAGGGCTAAAAAAGGGATTTTTCAATTCCTGAAAAATCTTTTAAATTTATTAATGTAAAATTTGTTACACATATTCTGGTAACTTTTAACTGTATTTCAATGTTTTTTAATTGTAAAAATAATAATTTTGAAGACTGCTTTAGTTGATCTCCATGAGCTCCTCTCAAAAAAAAGCGTCTTGCGGTGACCACGATATCTCTGGACTGATAATCTAGTTACAAATCGAAGGAATAAGTTAAATAAATTTTTTGGCGAAAATGTTAGATATTTAATCCACCAGCATCACCATAAAGATTTTTTTTCATGCAAGCAAACAAACATACATATCAACACATTAACGTAAATTCCTATTCCAATCATGTTTCATTCGTTTTTCCTCACTTTGTTCTTCATACTCAATATTTTAATTACATACATATGTACATATTTACATACATACTTAAATATATAATCAATTTCTACATGCTCGTAAAGCTTTTATCATTTTTCATAGCTAATTTGCTTCTTTAACATTTGTGCAGTGGTAAATGCTGTGACTTGATGTACTTACTCTCCGTTTTGTTTCTCTTTCATTTCTCATTCTAAATTGAAATCCACAATCCACACCAACAATTATGTTAAGTGCATACGTGGGCGGAAGTACGCAGGCAGTTTCAAAGAATCGATCATGCATACTCTTGATTACTTCAATCTAGATAGCAGCCTGCAGCCAGCCATCATCACCAGTCACCAGCACATAACACAGCACCGCGATCAACTATAATTTTCTGGAGTCACATATAAGTATCTTTGTTATTTTTAATAAACTTTAAACATTTTA